>JASVEL010002632.1:0-281220 GCA_032618575.1 Nicotiana noctiflora
GCGATCATTGACCGATAGCCAAATCGATTGGGCACACAGATGGTTGCCCCTCGATGAGGTGATATACATGCCAATAGAAGGGTCAAATTTCTTGATCATGGGCCTCAAAAGCATTCTGCCTTATGCACCGTACAGGGTACTACGATAGCTTGGAAGATATCAAGTTATACCAAAATACGGGGCCCTCAGTTTACAAGCAATAGAGATTAGTCCGGACAGACAATTCCCGGAAGCAAAGATCCGATAGATTTGGAATTAGTGTCAAAGCTTTAAGGTAAACACTTGTGTGGAAAACAGAGCTCAGGGAGAAGTATCGCCGGGGTATGACGCATGGTATCATCTGGGTATTGAGCATGATAGACTATTGAAAAGGCCACACATTCAAGATTTGGCCGAGCAGTCTAAGGAATACAGAAATTGGGCGACCAAAAAAAATGAATATAGATCCAAAATTAGCTTGCTAGAGAAACAATTTCGAGATCTCCAATTCGAGAGCGGTTTACAAGCAGGATCACACTAGATGGTTCATCTGGGATGATCTAGCTCAGTCATTCGCTAACCACTTCTAGTACAATTTGGAGATAATTCCAGACAGGCCGTCGCTAACAAAGATGGAAAAGAAACCCGGGAAAAGTTTCCAGGAGTACGTCTTTAGATGGAGGGAACAAGCGGCACGAGTGGACCCTCCTATGAAGGAAACAAAAATGGTGGATTGTTT
The DNA here is from genome assembly GCA_032618575.1 of Nicotiana noctiflora. Taxonomy (NCBI): domain Eukaryota; kingdom Viridiplantae; phylum Streptophyta; class Magnoliopsida; order Solanales; family Solanaceae; genus Nicotiana; species Nicotiana noctiflora. Next base: position 719 of record JASVEL010002632.1, read on the forward strand.
TCTACAGGCCTTAGAGCCTACTTACTATGGTCATCTGGTATCAGCTATTGGTAAAACATTTAATGAAGTGGTGAAAATGGGGAGTTTCGTAGTAGAAGGATTGAAAACCAATAAAATCATGAGCTTTTTGGCTATTAAAGCCACAAACCAGTCGATACAAATCGGAAATGGGGGATCTATTGGTAAAAAGAAAAAGGAAGAGGTTGCAGTTGTTGAAAGTAGATTGTGGTCTCGGGGCCAAAATACATATCATCACCCACATCGTCCATACCAATCATACCCACGAGCACCTTAAAACCTACCTCAACCATATTATCCACCCACTACTCCACATTACTCCATCCCACATACTCAATATTATCCACTGCCTCCACATGTATGACGAGCCCAAACCCCACAAAATGTCTACCACACACAAAACACCTATCCACCTTCCAGAACATATAAAAATCCAAATAGTCCCAGTTTCCGTCCAGATCCGGAAGTGAGAAATAGAGCCCAAACAAAGAAAACATTCACTCCACTGGGGGAGTCTTACACCAGTCTTTATCATCGCCTGAAGGAGTTGGGGATGCTAAGCCTAATTGAGCCAAAATTTCCAAATCCACCACCTAGAAACATTGACCAGTCAGTCAGATGTGTATATTGCTCCGGGGCGCCAGGGCATGATACAGAAAAATGTTTGCAATTGAAATCTACTATACAAGAGCTCATTGCCACTAGGAGGATCAAGGTACAGGCTCCAAAAATTCCTAATATTACTCAGAATCGATTACCATCTCATCATGAGACGCATATGATAGAGTTAGAACTAGGAGAAAGTAGCAAGAAACCATCCCAATCGGTGATGATGATAAAAGCCAATAGCAAAGTGGAAAAAGAGGTTGAGAAAGAGAAATACAATCGAGTTACCAGTGAAAAAGCCGCCAGAGATTGAAACTATGAAAATAGTGGTGCCAGGAGCTAAACCACTATTGACGGTAAAAAGAGCATACGTGGAACCTGTAGTCATTACACCGGTGGTGGAAATGCTAGTGGTAGATACTAAAGGCATACCGTGGAACAATAACAAAGTCACAGTGATGTACAAGGGAATGCAGGTTACAGGAGAGGTCAATGAAACACATGGCCTATCTCGTTCCGTGCGATGCTTTGCCCCGGAAGAGTTAAGGAAAACGAAAGTGGTGAGGAGAATCATGTGAAGAAAGCGGTTTCAGAAGAAGAAGTAGAAGAGTTTTTTAGAAAGAGAAAAGCTCAAGACTATTCGATAGTAGAGAAGCTGAGAAAGACGACTGTACAAATTTCATTACTTTCAATGTTAATCCATCCAGAAGAGCACATGAATGCGTTATTGAAGATTCTGAACGAAGCACATAACCCCGAGAAAATCTCAGTTTACCATCTTGAAAAGATCACGAACAAAATTTTTGAGACGAACAAGATAATATTCTCGGACAATATATTGCCACTTGAAGGGACGGAACACAACAAAACACTTTATCTCACAGTCAAAAGCGAAGAATATGTGGTGACTCGGGTCCTAGTAGACAACGGGTCAAGTGCAAACATTTGTCCACTCTCAACTTTGGGAAAACTGAAGATTAATCCTAATATAATCCGTCGAAACAGTGTGAGTGTACGGGGCTTTGACGGAGGAAGCAAAAATACTTTGGGAGACATTGTGTTGGAAGTCACTATTGGACCGGTGGACTTTACCAAGGAGTTCCAAGTATTGGATGTCACTGTTTCTTATAATCTATTATTGGGATATCGATGGATACATGCGGCCAAAGCTGTACCATCTTCCCTGCACCAGATGGTAAAATTCGAATGGGAACAGCAGGAAATTACAGTGTATGGAGATGATGATGTTTGTAACACTATAATGCCTTTTGAAGAAATCGAAAGGGACAAGGGCCCATGGGTGTATCAGATGATGGATGCTGTGATAATTAACAAGATATCCGAAGGGGAGAGCATGCTAATTCCTGCAGTGGCACCTACAACAGTAATGGTGGCTAAAGAAATGATCAGAAATGGGTTCGCATCGGGAAAAGGTTTGGGGATAGCTTTACAGGGGATAACACAACCTATCCACTTGCCGGGAAATAATGATACCTTTGGCCTAGGTTTTAAACCTACTTATACCGACATCAAAAGAGCCAAAAGAATGAAGAATAAAAGTTGGACCCTCCCGAAACCAATTCCAAAATTATCCGACACCTTTACTAGGCCTGGTACACAAAGACATTTGACAACTGCTGCGCCAAGATGTGCTGAAATAAGGCCAGATGTGGTGCTTCTCGCAAGGTTTGAAATGTTGTTCGAGGATGTAAACATGTTGGAAAGAGGTAAGGGTACGAGTAAGGTGGATGTCCAGTTCGTGGGACCCAGCGCTGCACTTAATAAGTGGGAAACTACTCCTCTTCCGATCAGGAGGGAGTTGTGGTAGTTAGCCTTAAAAATATTTCATCTTTCCCAAAGTTGTTTTATTTTTGTAATCCCACACCCCACTAAAATCAAATGTATCCAACCTCTATTATCTTTTTGAAAAAATATCAATGAAATGCAATTTATTCTTCTTTCTTCACTTTTGCCTTATTATTTTTTTTTTGTTTTTTTTGTACAGTTCAATATTCGCTGATTCTGATGATATGTCATGCATGAAGGATTCCCGGTCCAGTCTTGACAATCGAATAGTTATACAAGAGATTGAAAATGAAAGTGAAATAGAATATGAAGATGAGGAAACACTGGAGGAAGTCAGTAAAGATTTGAATCAATATGAGGAAAAACCCAAACCGAACGTAAATGAGACAGAATCTATTAATTTGGGGAGTGAGGATAACGTCTGGGAAACAAAGATTAGTGAACATTTAGAGGCTTCCCTCAGAGAAGATCTAATAAAATTATTACATGAATACAATGACATATTTGCATGGTCCTTTGATAACATGCCTGGACTCAACACTGATCTAGTGGTACATAAATTGCCCATTTATCAGGAATGCCGGCCGGTAAAACAGAAGTTGAGAAAGTTTATAACCGACATCAGTGTGAAAATAAAAGAAGAGGTTAATAAGCAGTTTGAGGTGAAGGTCATACGAATTACTAAATACCCCACCTGGTTAGCAAATGTTGTGCCAGTACCGAAGAAAGATGGAAAAACCAGGGTGTGTGTTGACTACAGAGACCTCAACAAGGCTAGTCCAAAGGATGACTTTCCATTGCCGAATATCCATATACTAATTGACAATTGTGCCAAGCATGAAATTGGCTCTTTTGTAGATTGTTTTGCGGGTTATCATCAGATCCTGATAGACGAAGAAGATGCAGAGAAGACAACTTTTATCACACCTTGGGGACCATACTATTATAGAGTGATGCCATTTGGGCTGAAGAATGTTAGAGCTACTTATATGAGGGCAATGACCACAATGTTTCATGATATGATGCACCGAGAAATAGAAGTGTATGTGGACGATGTCATCATAAAATCCAAAAAGCAATATGATCATGTCAAAGACTTGAGGAAGTTTTTCCAGAGGCTCCGAAGATATAATCTTTAGCTCAATCCAGCAAAATGTGCTTTCAGAGTGCCTTCAGGGAAGCTATTGGGATTTGTAGTAAGCCGGCGAGGCATTGAACTAGATCCATCAAATATAAAAGCAATCCAGAATTTTCCTCTACCGAAGAATAAGAAGGAAGTAATGAGCTTATTAGGCATGCTAAACTATATTAGCAGGTTCATTGCTCAACTGACATCAACATGTGAGCCTATTTTCAAATTGTTGAAGAAAGATGCAGTGGTGAAGTGGACCGATGAATGTCAATAAGCCTTCGATAAGATTATGGAATATTTGGCTAATCCTCCATTGTTAGTTCCTCCTAAACCGGGAAGACATTTGATCTTATATTTGACAGTGCTAGACAACTGTTTTGGCTGTGTACTGGGCAGCATAATGAGACTGGAAAGAAAGAACAAGCTATATATTACCTTAGTAAAAAGTTCACATCTTACAAGGAAAAATAGACTCAGTTAGAAAGAACATGTTGTGCATTAACCTGGGTTGCTCAGAAACTGAAACACTACTTGTCAGCTTACACCACATATTTGATATCACGGTTAGATCCTTAGAAGTATATATTTCATAAGCCCATGCCTATAGGAAGACTTGCTAAATGGCAGATTCTTCTCACAAAATTTGACATCATTTATGTAACACGTACGGCAATGAAGGTGCAAGCAGTTGTAGATCATCTAGCAGAGAATCCAGTGGATGATGAATATGTGTCGTTAAAGACGTATTTTCCGGATGAGGAGGCAATGAATGTTGAAGAAATAGAGCAAAGTGAGAAGCTAGGTTGGAAAATGTACTTCGACGGAGCCGTCAATAGTAAATGAGTTGGAATTAGAGCAGTACTTATTTCAGAAATGGGCCAACACTATCCCGTTACTGCTCAGCTTCGATTTTTCTATACAAACAATATGGCCGAATATGAAGCGTGTATATTGGGATTGAGAATGGCAATAGATGTGGGTGTTCAAGAGATTTTGGTCATGGGTGACTCGAATCTTTTGATACATCAAATTCAGGCAGAATGGGAGACAAATGATTTGAAATTGATACCTTATCGACATTGTCTACGTGAACTATCCCAGAGATTTCAATCTACAGAGTTCAAACACATCTCGAGAATGCATAATGAAATAGCAGATGCTCTGGCCACATTATCCTCTATGTTACATCATCCGGAAAAAGCCTATATAGATCCACTTAAGATACATGTTTATGATCAAAATGCTTATTGTTTTGTTATGGAAGAAAATCTAGATGGAGAACCATGTTATCATGATATCAAGGAATACTTGAAGACAGGAAAGTACCCAGAACAAGCCACTAGAGATCAGAAGAGGGCTATAAGACGATTAGAAAATGGCTTTTTCCTCAGTGGAGGGATTGTATATAAAAGAACACCTGACTTGGGTTTGCTGAGATGTGTGGATGCATAACAAGCTGACATGATTATGACTGAGGTATATGCGGGAGCTTGCGGACCTCATATGAGCGGGTATGTCTTAGCAAAGAAGATATTGAGAGCAGGATATTATTGTCTCACCATGGAATGTGACTGTAATAGGTATGTGAAGAAATGCCACCAATGTCAAGTACATGGAGATTTGATTCATTCTCCACCTTATGAATTGCATACGATGTCTGCACCTTGGCCATTCTGGGTAAATCAAATAACTATAGGACCAAGAGAAGACCACTTTTACGTGTCCTTATGGCACGTATGCGTTCAAAAGAATGCCCTTTGGTCTTTGCAATGCACCTGCGACATTTCAAAGGTGTATGATGGCCATTTTCACTGATATGGTCGAGAGATTTGTAGAAGTATTTATGGATGATTTCTCTATTTTCGGATGCTCTTTTGATAAATGTTTAACTAATCTCAATAAAGTGATAGCCAAATGTGAAGAGACCAACTTGGTCCTGAACTGGGAAAAATGCCATTTTATGGTAAGAGAAGGTATTGTCCTAGGACACAAAGTGTCCAAGAACGGATTGCAAGTAGACATGGCAAAAGTGGAAGCAATTGAAAAATTGCCCCCACCCATATCTGTTAAGGGCATACGCAGTTTTCTAGGCCGTGCAGGATTTTATCGAAGATTCATTAAAGATTTTTCAAAAATTTCATCTCCTCTTTGCAGGCTCCTTGAGAAAGATACACCATTCGAGTTTGATGATGCTTGTTTGAAGGCATTTGAAGAGCTTAAAAGAAAATTGGTCTCTGCACCAATCATTGTTGCTCCAGATTGGGAATTGCCTTTCGAATTAATGCGTGATGCAAGTGACATAGCCATTGGTGCTGTGTTGGGACAGAGGAAGGAGAAAATTTTTTACTCCATTCATTATGCGAGCAGAACTCTAAATCCCGGTCAAATGAATTACACTGTCACAGAGAAAGAATTACTTGCAGTAGTATGGGCATTTGACAAGTTTAGATCCTACCTAGTAGGAACTAAAGTCATAGTCTATACCGACCACTCGGCTATCAAGTATCTATTTGCAAAGAAAGATGCAAAGCCAAGACTAATCCGATGGGTTCTTCTTTTGCAGGAACTTGACCTGGAGATACGTGATAGAAAAGGTATTGAGAATCAAGTGGCAGATCATTTGTCCAGATTGGAAAAAAGAAGTCATATGATTGAAGGAGACTCAATAAAAGAAACGTTCCCAGATGAACATTTGTTGGCCATCACATCTAATGAAACTCCATGGTATGATGACTTTGTAAATTATATTGCAAGTGGAGTGATGCCATCAGAAATCATAGAGGATCAAAGGAGAAAATTCTTCCATGATGTGAAATCATATATGTGGGACGAGCCCTTTCTCTACAAACAATGTGCTGACCAATTGGTAAGAAGGTGTGTACCTGAAGAAGAAATTAATGCCATCTTGCATGACTGTCATTCTTCTTCATATGGAGGTCATCATGGTGGAGATAGAATAGCACAAAAGGTTCTCCAATCAGATTTTTACTGGCCATCCTTATTTAAAGATGCTCATGCATTTGATAAAACTTGTGATATGTGTCAAAGAATAGGTACAATCACAAAGAGAAATGAGATGCCTTTGCAGATTATTTTGGTGGTTGAATTGTTTGATGTATGGGGAATTGACTTCATGGGACCATTTCCAGGTTCTAATGGTCATAGATACATTCTTGTTGTAGTAGACTATGTGTCTAAGTGGGTTGAAGCCATTGCTCTTCCTACGAATGATGCAAAAGTTGTGGTAAGTTTTGTTAAGAAACACATTTTCACACGCTTTGGAACACCAAGGGTGTTGATAAGTGATGGAGGAACAAATTTTTACAACAAACTGTTTAAAAATGTTTTATCAAAATATGGGATAAAACACAAAGTTGCTACTGCGTACCACTCTCAAACGAGTGGTCAAGTTGAAGTATCTAATCGAGAGATAAAACAGATTTTGGAGAAAACAGTTAATGCAAACAGGAAGGATTGGTCTGCTAAATTAGAAGATGCTTTGTGGGCTTACCGAACTACATATAAGACTCCAATAGGTACTTCTCCATACAGGTTAGTTTATGGAAAGGCATGTCATTTGCCTGTTGAACTTGAACACAAAGCTTATTGGGCAATCAAAAAGTTAAATGTGGACATGGATTTAGCTGGTGAAAAAAGGCTGCTACAACTCAATGAACTTGATGAGTTTAGATTGAATGCTTATGAAAATGCAAAGTTGTATAAAGAAAGGACCAAGAGATGGCATGATGAGCATATCCAACATCGTGAGTTTGAGCCGGGGCAACAAGTTCTGTTATTCAATTCTAGGTTGAAACTCTTTCCGGGAAAGCTCAAATCCCGTTGGTCAAGACCTTTTTTGATGGTAAGTGTAAGTCCCTATGGAGCAATAGAATTGAGGGACCAAAACTCAAATGACACTTTTCTGGTGAATGGACAAAGAGTGAAACATTATTGGGGTGGTGATGTTAATCCTCACAAGACCTCGATTGAACTCAATGATGCTTGATGAATTGTGGAGTCGTGCCGCGACAGTAAATCAGGCGCTTATTGGGAGGCAACCCAATAATAGCGATATTTGACATTTTTTTTGTGTGTGTTATTTTCTTTGTTTTTAGTTTGTTTGGGTGTTAATAGTGTGTTGATAATTGTAGGACAACAATAAGGTATGCCAAGGTCTGACTTTATTTTGTATAAAAAAAAATAAATAAAAAAATTAAAAAAAATAAATAAATAATTCTTATTACGCCCGTTAGCGCGGCCGCGCTAGTGCCCGCGGTAGTGCCCGCGCTAATGGGAAACTTGCTGGCACAACTCGTGCTAGACTAGCGCGGCCGCGCTAATGTCCGCGCTAGTCCAGTGAGTTGTCCGCGTTTTTTAGAGGGTTTTAAGCATATAACTTACCCCAAACCCCTAAAATCATAAATTTCCCAATCCCCTCACCAAATATCACAACCCTAACACCTCTTTTCTCTTCTTCTTCCAAAATCAACTCCTCCAACTCCTCCATCATCCAAATTTCTCAATACAATCTCTATTAAGGTAAGTTTTCTTCTCTTTTTCTTTACTTTGGTGTGTTTAATTTTGAAATTTTTATTTTGGCCTATGAATTTCGTTTTTTTTTTTGTTATTTTTCTTTTGAAAAAGAAATAGTGAACTTCTTAGTTTATAGATTAAGTTTGTTTATGCAACTTATTGTTAGAATTAATCAAGTAACTAGAATCATTATGTAGAGTTTTGTTTCATTATGATATTGTTTATATGAATGAATGTGTTATAGATATTGTTTATATGCATATTGTGGTATATTTTGTTCTTATTTTGGGCTGAAAATTCTAGTGTAATATAGTTTGTAAAGTTATAATGTTGTTTGGTTGTTGTGGATGAAAAACATCCTTTTAGAATGTTGTTTAAGGCATTATATCAAACATGCTCACAACATGTTTAATAAAATGTTTCTATGAAGGTAATATTGTGGTCAATTTATGGATGAAGTCTAAGTAGTCCAGATTGATCACCTGTGTGAACATTGTTAACCTTCAATTTTTGGCAGGTTAAATGGCTTCTCGTAAGCGTCAATCAGAAGCTTCTTCTTCGAGACGCCCAGCTACAACAGATGTTGGGTCAAGGCCACGCCGATTGGTTGATACTCCAACCTTTAACAGCCAGAAATTTGTATCTGCAAAGCAGAGGATAGATTTCATAAGAAAGAAGCAAAGAGTATCATACCGGAACAAGCAATGGATGATGTAGCATTATCAAACTATTGCCCCAACATTCCAACAGAATTGAGGAGGCGTGGAATTGACATATTCTTTGATGAACCAATCATTGCAAACGTCATGCTTGTGTGGGAATTCTATGCTAATCTCCCGGAGCATAATGAATTCAATGTTACTGTAAGGAGAAGGTTGGTTAATGCATCAGTGGAGACAATCAGGGCACTATACAGGCTGCCACCACGGGATGAATGGACCATAGATGAATACCCAACTAACAATAGAAAAACCACTCCATGGGAAACCTTCACTGATGTCATATGTCGACCGGAAGCTAGAATTCAGTGGTTCAAGTACGGAAGCAAGTTTCATGCCAATGCCCTTAAGTTTGTAGCTAAGTGTTGGTTGTACTTCATCAACAGTTGTTTGCTGCCATCGAAGAATCTAAGAGAGGTGAACAAACCTCGAGCTTGCCTAATTTGGTTCCTCATGACTGGAAGGTTGTTTGATGTACCACATTTGATACATAACGAGATGTTCCAAAGAGTTCGAGTGCAAAGGTATGGTATGTACTACCCATCACTGGTAACTCTCTTGTGTTTGCAGGAAAACGTACAAAACAATCTGGACATCGATGGCCGGTTGAGACAGATGAATCCATTCACAGCAGAAAGGGTCACTACAGGTAGAGAGGACCTTCAAGGAGACGTGGATAGTGATGGTTCTGACGAAAGCGATGATGATGATGAAGACACTGAACAAGTTGCAGCAACTGATGTTGAAATGGGGGATGAAGCCCAGCGTGTTGAACCACATGTTTCGGATGTTGCTGGCCCGTCCTGGGCCACTAGAGGACAACGGTTAGACCGCATGGAGCTCAAAATCACACAAATAAAGACTTCAGTAAATGATTTGGCGGGGAGTGTTGGGCAAATGCAAAATCAACAAAAGTAGTCCGAAAAGAAGATAATGGCTGGCTTCAAGCTTTGGGAAGGGCATGCAATGTTGATGCCAATTCAGTCTCTGATCAAGAGTAAAGCTTTGGGGAAGTATTTTTTGGCTTAAACTTTTAAAGGAAGACATGGGGACATGTCTTCAAGCTTAAGTGTGGGGTGGAGGAGCCCCTTTTGCAACATTTCTATGTTTGTTTTTTTTATCTTGTTTGGTATTGCAGATTATTTTAGCTAGTTTTATATTGTTGAAATGTTAGTTTGCTTAGCTTGTTAGAACACTAGTATTGTTTCTATTAGTATTGTTTTGGAGTGAAGCTTTGATTTTTTTTTTTTAAGTTTAATGTTTTGTGATTTAAAAGTATATGTTTGCATTATATAGAGTAGATAGTATAAAATATTTTGAGTAGATAACAAATCCCCCTTGGTTTTTCTTTGAGCCACGGTTCTTTTCCAAGGGCTTATTTTGAACCGGGCATAGGTAGTTTTTAATTTATACTTTGTGTATTAAAATAAGGAATTACAAGTTATAAAATGAAAGAAAAACCTTTTTGCCAATACACCTTAACACATTAGATCCTAGAATATAATATTTTAGTTGTAAAGGAAATTGACAGATAGTGCCTAAAATGCATGTTTACTACTGAAATGGATACTCATAATAGAGAGTTTTGATAAGTTAATCTTAATGAGTCGTATGCCATGTGTGGTGAGAATTTTTGCTAATTGCATAGTCCATGTAGTGTAAGTGTGTCTAGAACTTGCCTGGTATGTGAATTGAAGCGAAATTTCAGGTGACTCTCGATTTAAAAAAAAATGATGTTAGGCTTTCCTTGATCTTGTTGAACTCAATTGCTTAAATCAAATAAAATTTATCCCTAGTTAACCATGTCTAGCCTTGAAACCTTTTTTTTGGTAACCACATTACAAGCCTATACCATTTTCGTTCTTAATTGATATTTTGAACCCTTTAACCTCTTAAATCACTTTAATTGTAAAATGAGCGCTAAAAGAAGTACAAAGGAACTAAGTGTAGGGTGGTTTGTGAACGGAAACAATGAAAGTGAGAAAGGTGCATGTAAATTTTTTCAATTTGAAAAAAAAAAAGAAAACAAAATTGTATAAATTTTTGTATGTTGTTTTGTTAATGCCAGTTGAGTATGAATTAAAGCAGTGTATACAATAAAATTTGAACACTGCTAGGAGTGAATTGATTGATTGATGCAATTGTTATTAAGATTGAAGAATTTGCGCTAAAACTGATTGAGTAATGTGTTAAAGTGCTTAGGAGTGCTAGTCACTAATCCCAAAATAAATCTTACCAGCCCCTTAACCCACATTACAACCAGAAGAAAAAGTCCTAATTGATTTTTGATCGAACAAGCCTGCATTAGTAGAGATTTACATTAAGGGCAAGCTTATGGTACCATTTGCATGCATGTGACTTCTTTTGTGAGTGTAAGTGAAACTCTTTTGTACATATTGATATATGTAATGTTGATAAAATTTTGAGGGCATATGACTCGTGCCAGATAAGCAATTTGATCTTTATATAGAGTATTTCAAAGAAGTGTAAATATTGTATAGCACTTGAAAGTTAGTCCAGAAACTAGAATGTTATATTCCTAGGTGTAATGTACGAGTTTTGTTCTAGGTGTCAAGCATTAATGTAAAATGGTTTAGTTGATGACTCTTTTATAAGTTTAGTGTGATTGCTCGAGGACTAGCAATAGATTAAGTGTGGGGAGTTGATAATGGGCTAAATTGTGCAATATAGCCCATATATATATGCTTTAAATTAAGAAGAAATTACTGTCATATGATTATAATTAATGATAAAATTAGCTCTAATTGTGATTTTAATGTTTCACAAGAGTTAATTATGCATGTGAGTGTTTATGATTGTAAACAATGTGAAAAACTTGAGCAAAAGAAGACAAAAGAGATCAAGCACAACTAGCGCGGGCATTAGCGTGGCCATAAGCTTGCCCGCGCTAGTCCAAAAGTCCGGACCAAATATTACCCCACTAGGGCGGGCATTAGCGCGGCCATAAGCTTGCCCGCGCTAGTCCAGTTCCGGAAATGCATTATTGAGTTACTATTTTGTCAACTAAGGGTGGATTCCACTATGGGATAAAACAAAGATAAGGTGCATAATGGAGGAGATCAGATTTTAACATTGTAAGAGAGTGGATTTACACTATTCATCCTAGAGAGAACATTTTGAAGAGAAGCCATTGAAGTCCTCTTGGAGCTAAGCAAGGAATTGAAGATCAAAGCTTTGAAGTGCATCAAATTAAAGATTTCATCTAAACTTTCATCTTGTATTCTTCTTTGTAGTATTTTAGACATCAATATTATTGATTTTATTATGAACATGAGTAGCTAAACTCTCTAGTATTCTAGGGTCATGGATGTTAGTTGATCTTGTTATTTGAAGCTTGGATTGATTTTATTGAAGTTATTAATATGGGTTGTTTATTTGATTTTGATCTTAATTATTTTACTGCGTAGCTAATAGTGAAATATTAACTACGAACTTTGAATTAAACTTGACAAAGCAAATTCTTGGTTGCATATAAAATCAAATAGAACAAGATTTGAATCTCGGGCATCGAGTGAAGGATTTGCAATTAAGATAGATATATACTTAATTGCCTTGTTTGGTTAACTAATAAGATTTTGAAATGCATTCTTGTTAATATTAATATCATAGAAATATAGATATTGATTTAACTTGGATAGATTCATAAGAACTCGAAAGATATTTATGAATATCATTAACCTTATAATCAATAATCCAGATAATTAAATAAATCAATTCTAAGTATAAAAATAGCATGATTACTAGCAAGTCCATGGCCCTGGAATGTATTTGTCCAAATTGTTATAAAGATAAATTGTAATTGGTGTAGTAATTTTACCTTGAATTATTGTTCTATTATTAAGAAGTTTTAGATACATCTTTTGATAGTCTAGCTTGAATTGATAACTAATTTAGTCTAAATCAGTCAATAAGTTAATTATAATTCCTCGTGGGAATGATACTGTACTTACTACTATATTACTTGTCGATCGCGTATACTTGCGTGAGTGTTTTGGTCGCAACAAGTTTGTGGCTGTCATCATCAGTACGAGGATATGAACTATGTGGCTAACTGTGGAGGGCAGCGACAAGGTAATCAAAACTGGGGCCAACAGGCTCCAATGCAGTACAGACCTCCCCGACCACAATTTAATGCAGCAGGTATGAGGCCACCACACAACATGGCACTATATCCTAGACCTCATAATTTCGGCAATCAACAGCAGGGATATCATATTGCGACCACCACATGGGGGCAGACGTGACGATGGGTTTGCAAGGTTGGAAGCTATGATGCAGCAGGTAATTGGGTCAAATGCTAAAACAAATGAGAGGATAGATGCACATGATGACGCCATCAAGAATATTGAAGTACAGGTGGTCAGATTTATATGTTCCTCAACAATCGTCCTCAAGGGACATTGCCTGCAGATACACACACAAACCCAAAGGATCAAGTCCCAAAGCAGATGATGGCAGTGACTCTGGGAAGCGGTAGAGATCTTGATGCTGAGAAAGAAAGTGAGAAGATTGACATACAGGCTGAGACATCCACTCCATTGCCCATTGAACTGGACGAATCCAAAAGGTTGACAGAAGTCACAGTCCAGCCGATTGCTGAAAATAAAGAAGCAAAACAGGGAACGGAGAAAGTAGCTGAAAAGGTAGAGCAGCAGATTGATGAGAAAGTGATAGACAAAGAAATGTCCCAAGTCACCGAGAAGAAGAGGCCTCCATCACCATTCCCCCAAAGGTTGGCCAAACACCAGAAAGAGGAGCAATACAAAAAGTTCTTCGACGTGCTCAAGAAAATCCAGGTAAACATTCCATTAATTGATGCTCTAAAAGAAATGCCCGGTTATGCTAAGATGATGAAGGATTTGTTGTCGCGGAAATTTGATTTCCAATAGGCCATAGTTACACTTACCCAGACTTGTAGTGTAGTGGTCTCTAGACCCATTGCTGAGAAGCTATCTGATCCAAGGTAGTTTCACCATCCCATGCACTATAGGGAATTATGCCTTTACTAAGGCCTTATGTGATTTGGGGGCAAGCATTAATCTCATGCCCTTAGTTATTTATAAGAGGTTAGGTATTGGGAGAGCTAGACCCACCTCTATGCTTTTACAGCTTGCTGATAGGACGGTTAAGCGTCCATTTGGTATTATAGATGACGTGCTAATCCAGGTTAGGAAGTTCCTGTTTCCCGCCGATTTTGTTATTCTTGATTGCAAGAGTGAGTTCGCAAATTGCTCTCTCATTGATGCGGTTGATGTGATAGTGGAGACCGACGATTCAGAGTTGACTATTGAAGATCCACTTCAAGCATGCCTGATTAACATGGAAGAGGTAAACGGTGAAAGTTTAGCCGAATGGGTATTATCTCTGGAAGGCAAGGGATTTTGGCAGAGAGAGCTCGAATTCGAACCTCTACACTTAGAGAAAAGAGAAAGCCCACCAGCAAAGCCATCCATAGAATATCCACCGAAGCTTGAACTTAAACCTCTACCATTACATCTCAAGTATGAGTATCTAGGTCCTAACTCCACGTTACCTGTTATTATCTCATCTAGTTTGTTAGATGTGGAGGCCCAAAAGCTTATACAGGTACTCAAGGAATGTAAGACTGCCATCTGTCACACCTCCATTTTGCTACCCCACTTAAGCATACAAATACGCTTGTAGGGTATACCCCGACGCTCAAATTTCCGTAACGGATAAAAATAACGTAAGAGAAGGAGTTTTTCCAATTAAAGGACAATCGGTTCGGGATTTTATTGAGATTAATCAGAGTCGCCACTTGGGAATGATAATGGTGTCCCAAGTCACCGGTTAATCCCGAATCCGAGGAATTTTGACTCTTAAAAATGTCCGCGAAGCAAAGATCTGGATAAGGAACTCTGTTAACCCGGGAGAATGTGTTAGGCATTCCCGGGTTCCGTGGTTTTAGTACGGTCGCTCAATTGTCGTTCTCGACTCTTGTTTGACTCAATTACAGATTTTTAAACAACATATAATGCTTTTTACATTAGGTATTATTTTTAAGGAATTTGCGACATCGCGAAAACACGCCTTTAGTCATACCGCAACCAGTATGCCTATGACTTTTGGTGTATTTCGGCTTTGCCGAGATTTGGATTTGAGTCGCACCAAGTGCACACTCGTTCAATGGAAAGTACATTAACATCGTGCCGTAAATAACGTCTATCGGCTTTTAACTTTTGGGAGAGGCTATGAAATTCGCTATTAGCCTCTCCGGTTCTACAATGTTATCTTATTACTAAATGGGGGCCCCGGTGTTTGAAGTCGGGCGAGGCTCATCCCAATTATTTATTAAAGTCCAATCCTATTTGTTCAACTATGTTTGCTATACATTGTTTTTACCTTAAACGATTTTTAATAAATATTCCAGGCCCATTGGATTTGTTATTTAATTGGGCCTGGTCTTCTCTTCATCAAACCCGCGTTCTAGCCGTCCAAATATCCGAGGCCCAGGCTATTTTTAGTCTTACATTCACTGGCCTCATTGACTTCATACTACGATTCGAACTAATTTGCATATTAAACCCAAACCTATTGGTAATAAAGAGCTATGAAAAGTAAGTACAAAGAACCAGAAATAGTGCAATCAAACAGGATTAAGAAATGAAATCAAATTATTTTTATTAATCAGATAATGAAAAGTTGATACACAAAATACTGACTGTTTCCAATCCGATTTACAACTAAAGTTTTATACTACTGTCTAATTGTTTGCTGGTCCGAAATAGAAAAATCTAAGAGCACAAGCTTAACTATCTATTGGCATTGATCAAATAAGAATGATTTGGCTAACTAATTACAATATCTAAAAGAAGTTAAATAAGTTATTCACT
The DNA here is from genome assembly GCA_032618575.1 of Nicotiana noctiflora. Classification (NCBI taxonomy): domain Eukaryota; kingdom Viridiplantae; phylum Streptophyta; class Magnoliopsida; order Solanales; family Solanaceae; genus Nicotiana; species Nicotiana noctiflora. The sequence continues at coordinate 16,408 of JASVEL010002632.1, forward strand.
GATGCTTAATTATATCACTGGTTTCATTATGGCTAAACCTTATATCATTACGGATCTGTCTTACTTAAATTGTTTCAGTATCTACTTGTTTCCCTTTGTTAAACTTAAACACATCTGAGCCTCTGTCTACGAATAGACTAATCACCAATTTAAAACTACCGATTCTACTACGAGCCAAGCTTATCTAATGCCACCAAAGCCAGCTTCACCTTAGTTATTGCTCCAATTAAGTTGTTTCCCTTTTAAACTTACTCGAATCCAGATATCAACTTTTAAATCTTATTACCTACTTGAGTTGGCTGGATTTGCTATTGTCGATTCATATTAGAGTTATTCAGCCTTGTTTTATAGTTTTTACCTATTTAGCTAGGTGATTTATAACTATTACTATACTATGTTGCTACTACCATTACTACTATTACATTGTTTTTGTTGTGTTTTTCTTCTTACTACAAACTACTACAACAAACAAATTACAAAATTAAACTAAAATCTACACAATAACATATAATCAAATCTGGTCTTCATTTCTATTTCCACAATTCATCTTTACAACTTCGTATGAAAGAGAGGTACCTGGTTTTGAAAGGAATGGAAGATGGAAAATCAACAGGACGGTGAAAATACAGCAACAACAACAGTAACAACCAGCAGTAGCTTCAACACCTCAATCCCGAAAATCCCAGCAATACGGAGAAAAACAAAAACCAATAAAAAATAAAAAAGAAAAATATATTCCAGATTTTCTCTTTGTTTTGTCTTTCTAGCTTTGAACTCTTTTCAATTCTCAAAAGAAACTCTCAAAAATTGAATTTTTTGCCGTGTATACTTCTGTGTCCAGAGTGTATATCGAGTGTATACTACAGCAGGGAATTTTTTTATTTTTTCTTCTCTTCCTATTTTTCCTCTCTTTTCTCCCCCCTTTTTTTCATAAATCCTCTCTTCTATTTATAGGCAAGAAGTTCGAAAATTTTCAGATTTTTTATTAAAAAGAAAATATTTTTTTAATTTAAAGAAAACCCACTAATCCATGTTTTCCTCTCCTTGTTTTCTTCCTTGATTTCCTTGCTCCCCACTACTTTATGTCATGTAATTATGATTATTTTTGCTAAAAAATCTGAAATTTTCTTCTTGGGCCAAGGGGTTTTGGGTTGGGTAAGGGTGCTTAGGATTGGGCTTGTAACTTAATTTGCAAGATGGCCCAATCCAATTTTTTCTATTTTGTTCTTCTCCATTATTCAACTTCCTAATTAATAAAGCCCAAAATACTAAGATTAATTTCTAAAAATTAAAATTATCTTGAAATACTAATTAACTCATAATAATAATTATCACACAAAATTAAACATTAATAAAAATAAAATTGCACGATTTGGACATTAAATGCTTAAAAATGCAAAATACATATTTTTTATGACTTTTCATTTCTGTAAAATAAACTTAATTGTAAACTTGAATTTTATATACATATGCAACATATTTTTTGTATATTTTATTTATTTAAACAAGCAAATATGCACAGATAAAAATGCAAGTAATACAAGAAAAATAACACAAAATTCACAACAATTGCAATAAAACTAAAATTATTTTATTTTGAATCTTTGGGAGTATTTCTCTTATAGGGCAAAAATCACTTGCTCACACCATCGGGTGGACCATGGCAGACATAAATGGGATCAGCCCAACCTATTGTATGCATAAAATTCTCCTGGAAGAGGGACACAAACCTTCTAGGGAACATCAAAGAAGGCTGAACCCCAACATGAAGGAAGTGGAGAAGAAGGAAGTAATAAAGTGGCTAGATGCGGGATTCATCTTCCCAATCTCAAACAGCAGCTGGGTTAGCCCGGTCCAATGTGTGCCAAAGAAAGGAGGCATGACGGTAGTGAAAAACGACAACAATGAACCTGATTTCAACAAGAACCGTCACCGGATGGAGAATATGCATGGACTACAGGAAGTTGAATCTAGCCACCCGCAAAGATCACTTCCCACTTTTCTTCATTGATCAAATGCTTGACAGGTTGGCAGGGAGGTCCCACTTTTGCTTTCTTGATAGATACTCGGGGTACAATCAAATCTCCATAGCCCCCGAAGATAGAGAGAAGACCTCCTTCACATGCCCTTATGGCGTCTTCGCCTTCAGGAGGATGCCATTCGGACTATGCAATGCACCTGCGACATTCCAAAGGTGCATGATGGCTATTTTCACCGACGTGGTGGAAGACATTATGGAGGTGTTCATGGATGATTTTTTAGTGGTAGGGAATTCATTCGATGAATGCCTTGCCAATCTGACTAGAGTGCTACGAAGGTGCATGGAAACAAATTTAGTGCTAAACTAAGAGAATTGCCATTTTATGGTACAAGAAGGTATAGTACTGGGGCACTGGGTTTCAAGCAAAGGCATTGAGGTAGACCGTGCTAAAGTTTACGTCATTGCAAAGTTGCCTCCACCAACATCCATCAAGGCCATAAGAAGCTTTCTTGGACACGCCTGTTTTTACCGGAGATTCATCAAAGACTTCTCCAAAATATCAAACCCTCTCTGTAAGTTACTTGAAAAAGATCACCCTTTTGTTTTTTCTGACGAATGCAGGATTGCTTTTGAGGAACTGAAGAAGAGGCTGGTCACAGCACCCATCATCATTGCCCCAGACTAGGAGCAACATTTTGAGTTAATGTGTGATGCAAGTGATTATGCAATGGGGGCGGTGCTGGGCCAAAGGAAAGATAAGCTGATGCATCCAATATACTATGCAAGTAAAACTCTGAGTGGAGCACAGCTAAACTACACAGTGACGGAAAAGGAGATGCTGGCGGTCGTGTTTGCATTCGACAAATTCCGGTCCTATCTCATAGGATCAAAGGAAATCGTATACACGGACCATGCAGCTTTAAGATATTTAATTGATAAAAAGGACTCTAAGCCACGCCTAATTCATTGGGTGTTTCTTCTCCAAGAGTTCGACCTCGAAATTAGGGATAGAAAAGGTACTGAAAATCAAGTCGCTGACCACTTGTCAAGACTTAAAGTAGCTGAACTTGTCAAAAAGAGTGGGGAAATTCTGGAAACCTTTCCAGATGAGCAGCTGCTCACCACCACTCTCCTTGAAACACCATGGTATGTTGACTATGCTAATTACCTAGCCAGTGGCATTGTTCCTCATGACCTCTCATCGGTCCAGAGGAAAAGATATTTTCATGAAAGTCAGTGTTATTATTGGGATGAACCATATTTGTTTAGGATATGCCTGGATAACATGATTCGGAGATGCGTCCCCGAGATAGAACAATCCTCTATTTTGCAGGCATGTCACGCTTCAGCATATGACGGTCACTTTGGAGGAATACGTACAGCTGCCAAATTACTCGAGGCCGGTTTCTATTGGCCGACGGTGTTTAAGGATGCGCACTTGTGGGTGAAAGGTTGCAACGAATGTCAACGCACCGGGAACATTTCCCGGTGTCATGAAATGCCAATAAATCCAATCCAGCAAGTGGAAGTGTTCGATGTCTGGGGAATAGATTTCATGGTGCCCTTTATTAGCTCATACGGCAATAAGTACATACTTGTTGCAGCTGACTACGTGTCCAATTGAGTGGAAGATGCAGCATTACCCACCAATGATGCTAAGGTGGTAGTGGAATTTTTGAAGAAGAATATTTTCACCCGGTTTGGGACTCCAAGGGCTATCATTAGTTACGGAGGCACACACTTTTGCAACCGAGCTTTTGAGAAATTATGGGCCAATTATGATGTTAAACACCGTGTGGCCACTCCATATCACCCGCAAACTAGTGGACAAGTTGAGGTCTCCAACAGGGAGATAAAAAGTGTACTGACTAAAACAGTGAACACCACAAGAACCGACTGGTCCAGGAAGCTTGATGACGTACTATGGGCATATAGAACAACATTCAAAACACCCATTGGCATGTCTCCATACAAATTGGTGTTCGGAAAATCTTGTCACTTACCGGTTGAGTTAGAGCATAATGCTTGGTGGGCACTGAAACAATTGAATCTCAACTTGGATAAAGCAGGTAAAGCAAGGTTAACTGGGTTGCATGAGTTAGAAGAATTTCGATATCTGGCATTTGAAAGTACAGGATTGTATAAAGAGAGGATGAAGCAGATTCATGATCAAAATATCGTTGAGCGAAACTTAAAAAATGGGGACAAAGTACTACTATACAATTCAAGATTACGACTGTTCCCAGGTAAATTGAAATATAAGTGAGCGGATACGAGCGATTTTTGCCCGTTTGAGCACTCCATATGAAGCATTTTTTGGAAAATTTTGACCGAACCTTTGCTTCAGAAGGTCTCCTACATATCTCTGGCTAAAAGGGAATCAGATCAATGTAGTTCGGAAATTTTGGTAGCTGGGACTACCAATGAAACTGCGATTTGTTTTTTTATTTTTTTTTATTTTGCTGTTACTGTTGCTGCTGTTGCAGTTACTGCTTGCTGACCTCTTTATTACACCGGGGGAAAATGTAAAATGAAGAAGCTATTCTAAGCTATGATCCTACAGTTACAATTGTCCCTAATCTAGCTTTTGCTTCTCTTTCTTTTTCTTGATTTTCTGTGATACCGACTCTCTTTTTTTGTTGATTTTCTTTGATGCCGGCTCTCTTTTTTGTTGATTTTCTTTCTTGTTTTCCTCTTTTTTTAATTTTCAATGGTACTTCTTGTCCTCGAGCTGAAGCCTGCTCAAAACAAAACAAAAACAACAAACTTTTTTCTTCTGCCCCAGTGTGGGCTTTTAGCGAACATAAAACCAAAAATTGCAGGAAGTAAGTATGCAGAAATGTATTCCCTTTGTTAGAAGGTGGACGCCTAACAAAAATTAAACGTGCAATGCAGAAAAATATTCCCTTTGTTAGAAGGTGGGCGCCTAACAGAAATTAAACGTGCAATGCAGAAAAGTATTCCCTTTGTTAGAAGGTGGGCGCCTAACAGAAATTAAACGTGCAATGTAGAAAAGTATTCCCTTTGTTAGAAGGTGGGCGCCTAACAGAAATTAAACGTGCAATGAAGAAAAGTATTCCCTTTGTTAAAAGGTGGGCGCCTAACAGAAATTAAACGTGCAATGCAGAAAAGTATTCCCTTTGTTAGAAGGTGGGTGCCTAACATAAATTAAACGTGCTATGCGATGCAGAAAAGTATTCCCGTATTCGAAGGTGGGCACCTAACAGAAACTAAACGTGCAATGCGATGCAAAAAATATTCCCGTATTTGAAGGTGGGCACCTAACAGAAATTAAACGTGCAATGTGATGCAGAAAAGTATACCCGTATTCAAAGGTGGGCACCTAACAGAATTTAAACGTGCAATGCGATACAGAAAAGTATTCCCGTATTCGAAGGTGGGCACCTAACAGAAATTAAACATGCGCAATGTGATGCAGAAAAGTATTCCCGTATTCGAAGGTGGGCACCTAACAGAAATTAAACGTGCAATACGATGCACAAAAGTATTCCCGTATTCGAAGGTGGGCACCTAACATAAATTAAACATGCAATGCGATGCAGAAAAGTATTCCCGTATTCGAAGGTGGGCACCTAACGGAAATTAAACGTGCAATGCGATGCAGAAAAATATTCCCGTATACGAAGGTGGGCACCTAACAGAAATTAAACGTGCAATGCGATGCAGAAAAGTATTCCCGTATTCGAAGGTGGGCACCTAACAGAATTTAAACGTGCAATGCGATGCAGAAACGTATTACCGTATTCGAAGGTGGGCACATAACAGAAATTAAACGTGCAGTGCGATGCAGAAAAGTATTCCCGTATTCGAAGGTGGGCACCTAACAGAAATTAAATGTGGAATGCGATGCAGAAAAATATTCCCGTAGCCTGAGGACTGGGGAGTGGATTTTAAAAGATGTTACCTTCCTCTTTTTGGTATTTTCTTTTACCAATTTTCTCTTGCCTGCGAATTTCTCCACTTATTGGCGAACTTCTCTTTTTGGTGTTTCTATTTTCCACATTGGTCACATTCACTTTAAAGTGATTAGTGACAATTTGTTCCTGCATGAAACATAACTTATTAGATATAAACTGCTGGCAACTGGCATCTGCCGTCCCTGCTTCTTATTGCTTTCTTCTTTTTGCTTTTCTCATGTTGTGTAGCTTTCAACTGCTTATCCCTTGCAGACTCTTTTTGTATTTACTCATTTATTTCATTTTTGTTTTCTTTTCTTTTCCTTTGGCCATATTTGCCAAGCTTCCTTATTTCCTTCCCAACTCTTCCTTCTTTCTGACCCAGTGTTGTTTCAGCTTTCGTTATCAGGAGCTGGTAGTTAGCTCTCAAAAGGTAAACAATGAAATGCAGAAAAATAAAAGAAAGGTAAGGGCGTTTTGGAGAGATGATAGAACTTATTTGGGTATTTGCCGGCTGATTCCGCTGACCATGCCATGTATTTAAACTCTGACCCAGTTCGTTCCAATCATTATTCTGTCTCCAAATTGTTTCTAGCCCAAACCGATACTGTTTTTTGTTACCTTTTCTCTTTTCCGGTAGTCCTTACGATCGCCCTACGGTGCCTCGAAAGGTTTTCACCAATAGAACTCTCTCATTTATTCTCTCAACCTCACAATCGCCTCGCAGTGCCTGTTAAGGTTTTCACTAACAAGACTCTCTCATTTTATTTCTCTCAAACTCACAGTCGTCTCACAGTGCCGGTTAAGGTTTTCACCGATGAGACTCTCTCATTTTTTATTATTTCTCATTTTTCCTTTTGTATTTTGTTTTCTTACCACATGTGTTGTCCGATGTTTCGCTCCTCCTTCATTGCATTCGTTATTATTTCGGAATTGATCAGAAGGTCTTTCTTTGGACCGTAACGTGGCTTTTGGATGGGTTAAGAAAGAAAGGTACAAAGGCTCAAAATCTCACGAGGGTTCAAAGATATTTACAACTCTCGGAATTATTAAACATAACTTCTGCCCCAGTTTCAATATGTGGGGAATTTTTGGATTTTTTTCTTTATTATGACTGAACCTCAAAGAGGCTGCCTACGTACCCTTTCGGGATCAAGTCAGACGTAGTTCATCCAACTTCATTAGTTAGATGGATTTCTTTTGACTTTTTCCCGATTTCTTTGTCTTTTTCTCTCTTTTTTTTCATTTTTTTTTGCATTTTTTCATTTTTTTTTCATTTTGGCAATTTCGATCTTATTGCGCTAAAGCGATTCCCCGAGAGAGGGATATGAAAGAATATATTCATTAAGGCTCAAAGGGGTTATCAATGGATAAAGTGTTTGGATAGAGAATAAAATGCCTTCGTCATTTCAATTCCAAAATCACAACAAAATACAAAACACATAATTTGAAAAGGAGTCATACATAGTATCTTTTGACTGCATCTGAATTGATAGCAGTCTCTACGCACTTTCCTTCAACATCTGTTAAATACAATGCTCAATTGGACAACACCCGTGATACCAAAAACGGTCCCTGCCAATTTGGCGCAAACTTGCCCTTCGCCTCGGCCCAATGCGGTAAGATACGCCTCAACACAAGTTGTCCGACTTCAAACTTTCGAGGTCGTACCTTCTTATTGTATGCTCTGGCCATTCTTCGTTGATACAATTGCCCATGGCAAACTGCGGCCAACCTCTTCTCATCGATCAAACTCAGTTGTTCCAACCGGGCTTTTACCCATTCATCGTCATCTATCTCAGCTTCAGCTATGATCCGTAATGACGGTATTTCTACTTCTGCGGGTATAACAGCCTCCGTTCCATACACCAATGTATAAGGTGTGGTTCCGATAGAAGTACGCTCTGTCGTGCGGTAACCCATGAGAGCAAAGGGTAGCTTTTCATGCCATTGCCTGGATCCCTCCACCATTTTTCGGAGAATCTTCTTGATATTCTTATTCGCCGCCTCTACTGCACCATTCGCCTTTGGCCTGTAAGGTGTGGAATTATGGTGTGTGATCTTAAATCTCTCACAAACTTCCGCCATGAGATGACTGCTTAGATTGGCTCCATTATCTGTGATAATCACCTTGGGGATTCCAAATCGGCATATAATATTTTCATGCACAAAGTCCACCACCGCTTTCTTCGTTACTACCTTGAACGTCTTCGCCTCAACCCACTTGGTGAAATAATCAATTGCAACCAGAATGAACCTATGCCCATTGGAAGTGGCTGGATCTATCGGACCGATAACATCCTTGCCCCAAACGACAAAGGGCCAAGGTGCAGACATTGTATGCAACTCATAAGGCGGGGAGTGGATCAAATCTCCATGTACCTGGCATTGGTGGCATTTCTTTACATACCTGATACAATCACGCTCCATAGTGAGCCAGTAATACCCAGCTCTCAAAATCTTCTTTGCTAAAACATATCCGCTCATGTGGGGTCCGCATACTCCGGCATGTACTTCAATCATGATTTCATATGCTTGTTGTGCATCCACACATCGCAATAAGCCCAGATCTAGTGTTCTTTTGTATATAACTCCTCCACTGAGGAAAAATCCATTAGCTAAACGCCTGATGGCTCTCTTCTGGTCTCCAGTGGCTTGCTCCGGGTATTTGCCAGCTTTCAGGTATTCCCTGATATCATGATACCACGGCTCCCCATCTGACTCTTCTTCTACAGCAAAGCAATAAGCATTTTGATCATGGACTTGGATCTGAAGTGGATCTATATATGTCTTGTCGGGATGATGCAACATAGAGGACAATGTGGCCAAAGCATCTGCGATCTCATTGTGCATTCTTGGGATGTGTTTGAACTCTATAGACTGGAATCTCTGAGACAACTCATGCAAACAATACCGATAAGGTATCAATTTCAAATCTCATGTCTCCTATTCCCCTTGGATTTGGTGTACCAAGAGATCCGAGTCACCCATGACCAAAATCTCTTGAATACCCATGTCAATTGCCATCCTTAATCCCAAGATGCGCGCCTCATATTCGGCCATGTTGTTGGTACAGAAAAATTGGAGCTGAGCCGTGACGGGATAGTGTTGACCCGTACCTGAAATGAGTACCGCTCCGATACCAACGCCTTTACTGTTGACGGCCCCGTCGAAGTACATTTTCCATCCTAGTATCTCATCTTGCTCCATCTCCTCGACAATCATTGCCTCCTCATCCGGAAAGTACGTCTTCAATAGCTCATACTCATCATCCACCGGATTCTCAGCTAAGTGGTCTGCAATAGCTTGTGCCTTCATTGTCGAACGAGTCACATAGATAATGTCAAATTCTGTAAGCAGAATCTGCCATTTAGCAAGTCTTCCCGTAGGCATAGGCTTTTTAAATATGTACTTCAGAGGATCCAGTCGTGATATCAAGTATGTGGTATATGCTAACAAATAATGCTTCAACTTCTGAGCTACCCAAATCAACGCACAAAGAGTTCTTTCAAGTTGAGTATATTTCACCTCGTAGGATAACTTTTTACTGAGGTAATATATGGCTTTTTCTTTCTTGCCTGTCTCGTCATGCTGACCCAGTACACAACCGAAAGAGTTATCTAGCACCGTCAAATACAAAATCAGAGGTCGCCCTGGTTCTGGAGGAACTAACACTGGGGGATTGGCCAAATATTCCTTGATCTTGTCAAAGGCTTCCTGACACTCGTCGGTCCATTTCACTGCTGCATCTTTTTTCAACAACTTGAAGATCGGCTCACACGTTGATGTCAATTGAGCAATGAATCGACTAATGTAATTCAACCTTCCTAGTAAACTCATGACCTCCTTCTTGTTCTTCGGCAGAGGTAGACTTTGAATAGCCTTGATCTTTGATGGATCTAGTTCAATACTCGCCGACTCACTATAAACCCCAGTAATTTCCCTGAAGGCACTCCAAAGGCGCACTTCGCAGGATTGAGCTTTAAATTGTATCTCCGGAGTCTTCGGAAAAACTTTCTCAAATCTCTCACATGATCAGGTTGCTTTTTGGACTTTATGATGACATCGTCCACGTACACTTCAATTTCTCGATGCATCATATCGTGGAACATTGTGGTCATCGCCCTCATGTAAGTTGCCCCGGCATTCTTCAATCCAAACGGCATTACTCTATAACAATACGTTCCCCAAGGTGTAATGAAGGCAGTTTTCTCAGCGTCTTCTTCGTCCATCAGGATCTGGTGATAACCGGCATAACAGTCCACAAATGAATCGATTTCATGCTTGGCACAATTGTCGATCAATATGTGGATGTTTGGCAATGGGAAGTCATCCTTCGGACCTGGCTTTGTTGAGGTCTCTGTAGTCCACACACACTCTGGTTTTTCCATCTTTCTTTGGGACCGGCACGACATTCGCCAACCAGGTGGGGTACTTGGTAACTCTTATGACCTTTGCCTCAAACTGCTTATTCACCTCTTCTTTTATCTTCACACTAATGTCCGTTTTGAATTTCCTCAACTTTTGCTTTACCGGCCGGCATTCAAAATAGATAGGCAACTTGTGTACCACCAAATCAGTGCTAAGTCCGGGCATGTCATCGTAGGACCAGGCAAAAATGTTTTTAAACTCACGTAACAACCTTATTAACTCATCCCTTAGGGGTGCTTCCAAATGAACACTGATCTTTGTTTCCCGGACATTGTCTTCGCTCCCCAAATTTACAGATTCCGTATCACTTAGATTCGGTTTGGGTTTTTCCTCATATTGTTTCATGTCCTTGCTTATTTCCTCCAGGGCTTCCTCATCCTCACATTCTATTTCACTATCTTCCTCAATTTCTTGTATGGTAACGTGATTGTCAAAACTGGGTCTAGAATCCTTCACGCATGACATGACATCAGAATCAACACATGCAGAACTGTACAAGAAGAAAAATAAAGAAAATAAGGCAAAAAGTGAAGAAAAGGAAAACTGCATTTCATTGATAAAAAAGAACGAACAAAGTTCGGGATACATTTTGATTTTTTTTTCATGAGGGGGATGGGAGAACTATAAAAATAACAATTTTGAGAATGCAATGATGAAATTTTGGAGCTAACTACCAAGACTCCTTCTTGATAGGGAAAGGAGTAGCTTCCCAATTGTTCAACATGATTCCAGGTCCCACAAACTGCACATCCATTTTGCTTGTGCCTTCCCCCACTTCAACCATATTCACCTCCCAAAACATCTTCTCAAAACTCAGCACTTCGTTATCAGGTCGGGTCTCGATGTACTTTGTCGCAGCAGATGTCCGATATTTTGTACCAGGCTTGACGAAGGTGTCGGATAGTTTGGGTATAGGCTTAGGCAAGGTCCAGTTCTTTTTGGCTTTTAAGGCTCTCTGGATGTCGGCAAAGGTGGGTTTGAACCCTAAGCCGAAAGTACCTTTGTTTTCTGGAAGCTGAACCGGCTGAATAACTCCCTGCAATGCTTTGCCCAATCCCTTCCCTGGGCAAACCCATTTCTAAGCATCTCTTTGGCCACCATCACAGCAGTTGGTGCCACCATAGGGATTGGCAACTTCTCCCCTTCAGCAATTCTGTTTATCACAATAGCATCTGTCACTTGGTAGACCCAAAGACATCTATCTCCGTCAGTATCATCAAACGGTGTCACCATATTGCAAGCATTTTCTTCCTCATGTACCACAATCTCCTGTTGCTCCCACTCGAATTTGACTATCTGATATAAAGACGATGGTACTGCCTTGGCCGCGTGGATCCAGGGTCAGCCTAACAACAAATTATATGACACAGCAATGTCGAGCACCTGGAATTCCATAGTAAAATCCACAGGACCGATAGTCACCTCCAGAATAATGTCTCCCAATGTGTTTTTACCCCCACCATCAAATCCTCTCACGTTTATACTGTTCTTCCGGATTCTGTCCAGACTGATGTTTAGCTTTCCCAAAGTCGACAGCGGGCAAATGTTAGCGCTTCATCCGTTGTCTATCAACACTCTGGTCACTACCGACTCTTCGCTCTTCACCGTAAGGTACATCACCTTATTGTGCTCGGTTCCCTCAATAGGCAATTCCATATCTGAGAATGTGATCCTATTAGACTCAAAAATCTTGTTGGTAATCTTTTCCAGGTGGCAAACTGAGATCTTTTCTGGAACATGAGCCTCGTTCAATATCTTCATCAGAGCCTTCCTGTGTTCTTCTGAGTGTATTAGCAAAGATAGCAAAGAGATCTGCGCAGGGGTCTTCCTCAACTGCTCAATTACAGAATAATCCTATGACTTCATCTTCTTGAGGAATTCCTCCGCTTCTTCTTCTGACACTGGTTTCTTCAATTGGTTCTCTTTTACCGCTTTCATTTTTCTCAATTCTTCTGGAGCAAAGCATCTTCCAGACCGGGTGAGACCGTGGGTTTCATTAATTTCCCCAGACACCTTTTTCCTTTATAAACCACTATTACCTTGTTGTAATTCCAAGGTACAGTCTTTGTGCTCACTACCGGCATCTGCACCACCGGCCTTATAATTACTGGCTCCGTACTTACACCTTTCACAGTCACAATCGGCTTTACGCCTGGCACTACCACTTTCAAACCCTCCACCACTACCGGCTTTCCTGTTGGTTCTTCAGCAATCACTTTTTCTTTCACGGCTTCCTTTTCTGCTTTGCCGCTTGACTTTATCATCATCACAGACTGAGATGGTTTTTGACTGCTATCACCTTGCACCAATTCTATCATGTGTGTCTCATGGTGATTTGGCAGCGGATTCTCGGTGATGTTCGGAGCTTCTGGAGCCTGAACTTCAATTCTCCTGTCGTCAATGAGATCCTGAATGGCATTCTTCAACTGCCAACATTTTTCGGTATCATGCCCCAATGTTCCCGAACAATATTCACACCTAACAGAAGGATCAAGGTTTTTCGGGGGTGGGTTTGGAACTTTAGGTGCAACCGGGCTTAGCATCCCCAACTCTTTCAATCTATGATAAAGGTTGGTATATGATTCCCCCAGTGGGGTGAATGTTTTCCTTGCCTTGTTTCTCCACTCCGAGTCAGGCCTGGGCCTGTTTTGGTTTCTGTAAGGTTTAGAGGTTGGGTATGTGTTCTGGGTGTGGTAAACATTGTGTGGGGTTTGGGCTCTCCACACATGTGGTGGTGGCGGTGGGTAGGCTTGGGCTTGTGGGTGGTGGTAGTGTGGGACTGTTGGTGGGTATGGTGGTGGTGGTGGGTTATATGGGGTCGATGTGTTGTATGGGTTTGGCGGGTAAGATGGTGGTGGTGGATTATATGGGGTTGATGGGTTTGGTGGGTGCTGGTGGTAGGGTCTTGGTGGGTGATGATGCGGGTTACGGCTCCATGGCCTGCTCTCTACAGTTGCTACCTCTTCCTTCTTCTTCTTTCCCATTGCTCCCCCGTTTCCAGTTTGTATTGCGTGATTGGTGGCCTTAATGGCCGAAAAACTCATGATTTTGTTTGTTTTCAAACCTTCCTCCACAAAGCTTCCCATCTTCACGACTTCATTGAAACTCTTCCCAATCGCCGACACTAAATGACCGTAGTATGTAGGCTCCAAAGCCTGTAGGAAACAATCCACCATCTCCCCTTCCTTCATGGGTGGATCTACTCTTGCAGCCTGCTCCCTCCATCTGAAACCGAATTCCCTAAAGCTTTCCCCTGGCTTCTTCTCCATTTTTGTAAGGGATAGTCTGTCAGGTATGATCTCTAAGTTGTACTGAAAGTGATTTGCAAAGGCTTGTGCAAGATCATCCCAGATGAACCACCTTGTATGATCTTGTCGGGTATACCACTCTAAAGCTGAACCACTCAGACTATGGCTGTAGTACGCCATCAATAACTCGTCTTTACCTCCTGCATCTCTCATTTTGCTACAGTACCCCCTGATGTGGGCCACCGGATCCCCGTGTCTACTATACATATCGAATTTTGGCAACTTGAATCCTACGGGGAGCTGCACTTCAGGGAATAGACATAAGTCCTTGTAGGCCACACTCACCTGCCCTCCTAATCCTTGCATAGTGCGGAAGGCATTCTCCAGACTTTTCACTTTTCTGGCCATCTCTTCTTGCCCTACACTCTTGGCAATTCTTTCTTCACTTGTTTCTATCAATGGAGCATGAGACTCATGTTGTCGGAAAGTTGGTTCTGGAGGGTAGTAGTGAGGATCATGTATATGAAACACCGGTTCACTGGAGGATTTGTGCATAGCAGCGGGTGGAGGTGCCACATACACTGGAGCAACTTGGGGTATATGAGGTGGTGCTTGTTTGACTGGAGGTGGTGGTACCTGGGAGGTGGAGGCATAATAGTGGGGGTAATTAGGGTATGTGGAGGATGAATTCATTGTAGGTAGACCAGGCCTGGTACATCTCGGCCATCTGCTGCCTCAGTTTGTACATTTCCTCCTTCATTCCTGCTACATCCACAATCTCCTCTTCATGAGCAGGATCCACGATAGTTGCCTCAATTTCTTGGGACACAGCTTTCGTCATCTTCTTGTATCTTGTGTTGTATGGGTGGGTAGCCAGAATGCCAGTTACCAAGAAAATCCGAACTCACAAGCATCAACACCCATTAGTTGTTAGCGCATGAATAAAATGCAATGATTTTAAAAAAAACAAACACATTTCCTCGAGTCGTCATGCATCATCCCGGCCGCTGCTCATTTGGACCAATCACTTTTCCCGTTTTCCCCTCTTTTTCTTTTCTTTCCTTTTCTTTCTTTTTCTTTCTTTCTTCTTTTTTTTTCTTTTTTTTTCTTGCTTTTTCTTTCTCTCTCTTTTTCTTCCATAATTACGTTCCTATTTATTTGCCTAGCGAATTTAAAAGAAATGACATAAAGCAAAAGAATAGATAACAACACTTGATTTTCCATTGATAATTCAAAACATTGATTACAAGGTGATGTTATAAAAGGAAAAATATAAAAGATGATGCATGCCCTATGAGTACATTAATGCTCCTAGTGCCCGCGAGGCATCGTTCGGCCTTGCCGCGGGCCTATATGCTAATCCCCTTTGGAGCCTATCTAGGTCAGACATGACTTGTTGCACGAAGAACTTCACTGCTTATACAAAGGTTCCTCGAGACATATCTTCACATAGTTGACTCTTCCGGGTGATGTATTGGGCAATGCGAACAATCTTCTCTCGGATGACCCCCTTTTCTTGCAATAACCGACTTATTTGTTCAGTGCGAGCATCCAAGGTATGTTGGTTATCTTTTTGCACTTGCTGCAGCTCCAATTCTAATCTAGCCATAGTTGTGTAACAATGCTCTCTCTCTTCTTCAAGATCCTTGATAATCTTGTTACTTTTAACCGTGGCTGAAATTATTTTCTTTCTAAGCCGAGCTACCTCAAAATCGTGCTTGTCTTGTAATTGCCGAACCAACTTGGCCCTTTCCTCAGCATCTCTGTCTATTTGCTTTCGAGCCCTGACTAACTCTTTTTCAGCTTTGTCCAAATCGAAGCTGTAGTCATTTACTTTGCGCCGGAGAATCTCAATTAACTTTTCTCATCCCGGGCTAAGCGAATCGGGGTCTCGGATGTAATCTTCATTTGAGCGATCTGAGCCTTCAACATTTCATTTTCTTTCTTCAGATGCTTCTTCTCTCCTTCATCAGATGCTGCCGTAAACCACTTTCAAAGTGGAGATTTCTCAATTTATCCTCCAACAAGCTGATTTTGGCCTTGTATTCTTTTTCTTTCGCCGCCCAGTTTTGATTCTCCTTGGATTGCTCTATCAAATCTTGCAGGTGAGGTCTTTTCGAAAGACGTTCATGCTCAACACCCCGTCGGTACCATATGGAGTATCCTGACGATACTTCTCCCCGGGCTCTCTTCTGCACACAAGTATCCATTTTCAGGTTTTGGCACTCATTCTAGATTTGCCGGATCTTTGCTTCCGGGAATTGCCCATCCGGACCAATCTCCACAGCTTGCATTCTGAGGTCCCCATCTCTCGGAATAATTTGACACCGACCCAACTGTCGCAGGGCCCTGTATGGGGCATAAGGTTGTATACTCTTCAAACCCATGATCAAAAATGGCGATCCCTCCGTTGGCATATACATTACCTCGTCAAGAGGTAACCAGTCGTACGTCCAATCGATTTGACCGTCAGTTAGTGATCGAAGATACACAATCCAACCTTAGACTCCCTCCGGCAACTTTACTTCTTCTGTCCTCGTACTGAACTCTTCCAAACATGTCCGTTCAGCCGAACCATAGCTCAAGAACCAAGGATGGTGGCATAGATGTTCAATTAGCCAGATTTGCAAGATCAAGTTACATCCTTCGAAGAAGTTGGCTCCCACTTTGCACGCAGTCAGAGCACGGTAGATGACCGCGACGATCATTGGGGCCAGAGTACAATTATCTTGTACTATCAGTGTGGTAGCTACTCCGGCAACTTTTATATTGATATGTCCATCCTTCCTCGAGAATACGACAACTCCGAGAAATGCCACCAAAAATGCAAACCTCCGGTGTTCCTCCCATTTTGCTCGGTTGGACTTGCAACACAACTTGTTTGTGAGGTTGTTGAAACCCCCAACGTGTCCAAACCTATTGTAGATGAAGCTTAAGGAACAAAACCCGTTGGCCAGATCTTTGTTGTGAACATTCCGAGCAATTTTCAAAGAGTCGAGGAAACGATGCACTGTTACCGTCCTCGGAGATACCGAGTATTTTCCTTTTAACGGGACCTCAGTCTTCCCGATATAGAAGGCAATCTCCTCTAAAGTAGGGGTAAGTTCGAAATCTGGGAAATGCAATACATTGTGCGCCGGATTCCAAAACATGACCAACGCTCTAATCACATCGCCTCGGGGAACCATGTCTAATAATCCCGTAAGGCCTTTTAAGTACCCTTTGACCCAGTCTTGTCCATCGGATCCCATGTCTTGCCACCATAATTTCAGCTCCAAGGGGATTTTATTTAGGGAGAAATGTTCATTCATCATTGTGCTCGTCCTGCACATTTATTAAGGCAATTTTATTTAGAAAAAAGGAAAATCTTTTTCAAAGCAAGTTTTCATTTTTGAAGGAAAGGAAAGAAAATGACTTTCGAAGTGGCCATTTTGCCAAAACAGCCTTCCGGCGTCCTTTCGGAACATTCGGCCATTTCCAAAAATAGCAATCACCTCGATTATTTGAAAGGAAAAATCTTTTTGGTCTTTTTCTAAAAGTGTGGTTGGACCCGTTTAAGGGTTGCCTACGTATCCCACCTAATGGCGAGAATCAAACCTGCGTAGTTCGGTCAGATTAATTGACCAATTATTTCGACAAAATTGTTCCACCTTTTTTTTCAGATTTTCAAATTTTCGGATACCTATTTCCTATAAATCTTATTTTCCTTTCTCTCTTTTTTTTTCTTCTTTTTCAACAATTTTTCTATCCTCGGGATTTCCGCCGGTCCGCATAACGATCAAGGACAATAAAATGCAACACATAACATGCTCGGTCTTTTTCAATACCGGGTCACCTGTCCTAGACGGACCCAACCCCCGTGTTGAGTCCCCTAAGTCAAATATGATGCAAATAATCGTCCTAGACCTATGTTCAAAAATCTTACGGTTTCATAGAGTGATAGACCGTGTACCCGAGCGGACAACTCGAATCGAGGAGGGGGCTACGTACCGGTGACCCGCGGAGTCAATCGGCTTCGTAACTTATCCGGCCTCTGTTTTCTTAATTTAAGGTGACTTTAACAGAAAGGGGAGTCTCAACCACTAAGCACATCCCCGGAGGTGAAGAGAGAAAGGTTTTCGGCACAATTTTATAAACAATCCATATAATATCAAAGCGATAAAGCATATAGCATGTTGTTCAAATCATATAACGAAGTCAAACAATAACGCGAACGGCAATTCTAAAGAGCTCGAGTTCTTAAACCCTGAAACCGCAGTTCGGGGTTGGGATCCCCAGCATAGTCGCCAGAGCTGTCACACCTTGCCTTTTTTCTACCCCACTTAAGCATACAAATACGCTTGTAGGGTATACCCCGACGCTCAAATATCCGAAACGGATAAAAATAACGTAAGGGAAGGAGTTTTTCCAATTAAAGGACAATCGGTTCGGGATTTTATTGAGATTAATCAGAGTCGCCACTTGGGAATGATAATGGTGTCCCAAGTCACCGGTTAATCCCGAATTCGAGGAATTTTGACTCTTAAAAATGTCTTCGAAGCAAAGATCCGGATAAGGAACTCTGTTAACCCGAGAGAAGGTGTTAGGCATTCCCGGGTTCCGTGGTTTTAGCACGGTCGCTCAATTGTCGTTCTCGACTCTTTTTTGACTCAATTACAGATTTTTAAACAACATGTAATGCTTTTCTACATTAGGTATTATTTTTAAGGAATTTGCGACATCGCGAAAACACGCCTTGAGTCATACCGCGACCAGTACACCTATGACTTTTGGTGTATTTCGGCTTTGCCGAGATTTGGATTTGAGTCGCACCAAGTGCACACTCGTTCAATGGAAAGTACATTAATATCATGCCCTAAATAATGTCTATCGGCTTTTAACTTTTGGGAGAGGCTATGAAATTCGCTATTAGCCTCTCCGGTTCTACAATGTTATCCTATTACTAAATGGGGGCCCCGGTGTTTGAAGTCGGGCGAGGCTCATCCCAATTATTTATTAAAGTCCAATCCTATTTGTTCAACTATGTTTGCTATACATTGTTTTTACCTTAAACGATTTTTAATAAATATTCCAGGCCCATTGGATTTGTTATTTAATTGGGCATGGTCTTCTCTTCATCAAACCCGCGTTCTAGCCGTCCAAATATCCGAGGCCCAGGCTATTTTTAGTCTTACATTCACCGGCCTCATTGACTTCATACTACGATTCGAACTAATTTGCATATTAAACCCAAACCTATTGGTAATAAATAGCTATGAAAAGTAAGTACAAAGAACCAGAAATAGTGCAATCAAACAGGATTAAGAAATGAAATCAAATTATTTTTATTAATCAGATAATGAAAAGTTGATACACAAAATATTGACTGTTTCCAATCCGATTTACAACTAAAGTTTTATACTACTGTCTAATTGTTTGCTGGTCAGAAATAGAAAAATCTAAGAGCACAAGCTTAACTATCTATTGGCATTGATCAAATAAGAATGATTTGGCTAACTAATTACAATATCTAAAAGAAGTTAAATAAGTTATTCACTGATGCTTAATTATATCACTGGTTTCATTATGGCTAAACCTTATATCATTACGGATCTGTCTTACTTAAATTGTTTCAGTATCTACTTGTTTCCCTTTGTTAAACTTAAACACATCTGAGCCTCTGTCTACGAATAGACTAATCACCAATTTAAAACTACTGATTCTACTACGAGCCAAGCTTATCTAATGCCACCAAAGCTAGTTTCACCTTAGTTATTGCTCCAATTAAGTTGTTTCCCTTTTAAACTTACTCGAATCCAGATATCAACTTTTAAATCTTATTACCTACGTGAGTTGGCTGGATTTGCTATTGTCGATTCATATTAGAGTTATTCAACCTTGTTTTATAGTTTTTACCTATTTAGCTAGGTGATTTATAACTATTACTATACTATGCTGCTACTACCATTACTACTATTACATTGTTTTTGTTGTGTTTTTCTTCTTACTACAAACTACTACAACAAACAAATTACAAAATTAAACTAAAATCTACACAACAACAGCATATAATCAAATCTGGTCTTCATTTCTATTTCCACAATTCATCTTTACAGCATCGTATGAAAGAGAGGTACCTGGTTTTGAAAGGAATGGGAGATGGAAAATCAACAGGGTGGTGAAAATACAGCAACAACAACAGTAACAACCAGCAGTAGCTTCAACACCCCAATCCCGAAAATCCCAGCAATAAGGAGAAAAACAAAAACTAATAAAAAATAGAAAATAAAAATATATTCCAGATTTTCTCTTTGTTTTGTCTTTCTAGCTTTGAACTCTTTTCAATTCTCAAAAGAAACTCTCAAAAATTGAATTTTTTGCCGTGTATACTTCTGTGTCCAGAGTGTATATCGAGTGTATTCTACAGCAGGGAATTTTTATATTTTTTCTTCTCTTCCTATTTTTCCTCTCTTTTTCCCCCCTTTTTTCCATAAATCCTCTCTTCTATTTATAGGCAAAATTTCGAAAATTTTTAGATTTTTTATTAAAAAGAAAATATTTTTTTAATTTAAAGAAAACCCACTAATCCATGTTTTCCTCTCCTTGTTTTCTTCCTTGATTTCCTTGCTCCCCACTACTTTATGTCATGTAATTATGATTATTTTTTGCTAAAAAAATCTGAAATTTTCTTCTTGGGACAAGGGGTTTTGGGTTGGGTAAGGGTGCTTAGGATTGGGCTTGTAACTTAATTTGCAAGATGGCCCAATCAAATTTTTTCTATTTTGTTCTTCTCCATTATTCAACTTCCTAATTAATAAAGCCCAAAATACTAAGATTAATTTTTAAAAATTAAAATTATCTTGAAATACTAATTATAATAATAATTATCACACAAAATTAAACATTAATAAAAATAAAATTGCACGATTTGGACATTAAATGCTTAAAAAATGCAAAATACATATTTTTATGACTTTTCATTTCTGTAAAATAAACTTGATTGTAAACTTGAATTTTATATACATATGCAACATATTTTTTGTATATTTTATTTATTTAAACAAGCAAATATGCACAGATAAAAATGCAAATAATACAAGAAAAATAACATAAAATTCACAACAATTACAATAAAACTAAAATTATTTTATTTTGAATCTTTGGGAGTATTTCTCTTATAGGGCAAAAATCACGTGCTCACACCATCGGGTGGACCATGGCAGACATAAATGGGATCAGCCCAGCCTATTGTATGCATAAAATTCTCCTGGAAGAGGGACACAAACCTTCCAGGGAACATCAAAGAAGGCTGAACCCCAACATGAAGGAAGTGGAGAAGAAGGAAGTAATAAAGTGGCTAGATGCGGGAATCATCTTCCCAATCTCAGACAGCAGCTGGGTTAGCCCGGTCCAATGTGTGCCAAAGAAAAGAGGCATGACGGTAGTGAAAAACGACAACAATGAACTGATTTCAACAAGAACCGTCACCGGATGGAGAATATGCATGGACTACAGGAAGTTGAATCTAGCCACCCGCAAAGATCACTTCCCACTTCCCTTCATTGATCAAATGCTTGACAGGTTGGCAGGGAGGTCCCACTTTTGCTTTCTTGATAGATACTCGGGGTACAATCAAATCTCCATAGCCCCCGAAGATAGAGAGAAGACCTCCTTCACATGCCCTTATGGCGTCTTCGCCTTCAGGAGGATGCCATTCGGACTATGCAATGCACCTGCGACATTCCAAAGGTGCATGATGGCTATTTTCACCGACATGGTGGAAGACATTATGGAGGTGTTCATGGATGATTTTTTAGTGGTAGGGAATTCATTCGATGAATGCCTTGCCAATCTGACTAGAGTGCTACGAAGGTGCATGGAAACAAATTTAGTGCTAAACTAAGAGAATTGCCATTTTATGGTACAAGAAGGTATAGTACTGGGGCACTGGGTTTCAAGCAAAGGCATTGAGGTAGACCATGCTAAAGTTGACGTCATTGCAAAGTTGCCTCCACTAACATCCATCAAGGCCAAAAGAAGCTTTCTTGGACACGCCTGTTTTTACCGGAGATTCATCAAAGACTTCTCCAAAATATCAAACCCTCTCTGTAAGTTACTTGAAAAATATCACCCTTTTGTTTTTTCTGACGAATATAGGATTGCTTTTGAGGAACTGAAGAAGAGGCTGGTCACAACACCCATCATCATTGCCCCAGACTAGGAGCAACCTTTTGAGTTAATGTGTGATGCAAGTGATTATGTAGTTGGGGCGGTGCTGGGCCAAAGGAAAGATAAGCTGATGCATCCAATATACTATGCAAGTAAAACTCTGAGTGGAGCACAGGTAAACTACACAGTGACGGAAAAGGAGATGCTGGCGGCCGTGTTTGCATTCGACAAATTCCGGTCCTATCTCATAGGATCAAAGGTAATCGTATACACGGACCATGTAGCTTTAAGATATTTAATTGATAAAAAGGACTCTAAGCCACGTCTAATTCATTGGGTGTTTCTTCTCCAAGAGTTCGACCTCGAAATTAGGGATAGAAAAGGTACTAAAAATCAAGTCGCTGACCACTTGTCAAGACTTAAAGTAGCTGAACTTGTCAAAGAGAGTGGGGAAATTCTGGAAACCTTTCCAGATGAGCAGTTGCCCACCACCACTCTCCTTGAAACACCATGGTATGCTGACTATGCTAATTACCTAGCCAGTGGCATTGTTCCTCATGACCTCTCATCGGTCCAGAGGAAAAGAGTTTTTCGTGAAAGTCAGTGTTATTATTGGGATGAACCATATTTGTTTAGGATATGTCTTGATAACATGATTCGGAGATGCGTCCCCGAGATAGAACAATCCTCTATTTTGCAGGCATGTCACGCTTCAACATATGGCGGTCACTTTGGAGGAATACGTACAGCTGCCAAAATACTTGAGGTCGGTTTCTATTGGCCGACGGTGTTTAAGGATGCGCACTTGTGGGTGAAAGGTTGCAACAAATGTCTACGCACCGGGAACATTTCCCGGTGTCATGAAATGCCAATGAATCCAATCCAGCAAGTGGAAGTGTTCGATGTCTGGGGAATAGATTTCATGGGGCCCTTTATTAGCTCATACGGCAATAAGTACATACTTGTTGCAGCTGACTACGTGTCCAATTGGGTGGAAGCTGCAGCATTACCCACCAATGATGCTAAGGTGGTAGTGGGATTTTTGAAGAAGAATATTTTCACCCGGTTCGGGACTCCAAAGGCTATCATTAGTTACGGAGGCACACACTTTTGCAACCGAGCTTTTGAGAAATTATGGGCCAAGTATGATGCTAAACACCGTGTGGCCACTCCATATCACCCGCAAACTAGTGGACAAGTTGAGGTCTCCAACAGGGAGATAAAAAGCGTACTGACTAAAACGGTGAACATCACAAGAACCGACGGGTCCAGGAAGCTTGATGACGTACTATGGGCATATAGAACAGCATTCAAAACACCCATTGGCATGTCTCCATACAAATTGGTGTTCGGAAAAGCTTGTCACTTACCGGTTGAATTAGAGCATAAAGCTTGGTGGGCACTGAAACAATTGAATCTCAACTTGGATGAAGCAGGTAAAGCAAGGTTAACTGGGTTGCATGAGTTAGAAGAATTTCGGTATCTGGCATTTGAAAGTACAAGATTGTATAAAGAGAGGATGAAGCGGATTCATGATCAAAATATCGTTGAGCGAAACTTCAAAAATGGGGACAAAGTACTACTATACAATTCAAGATTACGACTGTTCCCAGGTAAATTGAAATCAAGGTGGTCAGGACCCTTCAAGGTAATTGAGGAATTTGAGTCAGGAGCTGTGGAAATTCAAGTTATGGATGGATCACGTACATTCATAGTAAATGGTCAGCGGTTGAAACAATACATAGGCCTGGATGACATGGAGGACAAGGTAGAATTGCGGTTGGATGAACCTCAAAGGTCTAGCGAGCCGTAAAATGAGCTAAATTGAGTCGTGACGCGACGTTAAATCAGGCGCTACATGGGAGGCAACCCACGAGCATGTTGTAAGTAATTTTATCTTAGAAGTATGTAATAAAGTAAAATAAGAAAAAAACAAAATTTTTGCTGAATAGTCGAGAAAAAAAAATTCAGAGAGGGGCACTGTCCGCGGTCCATCCGCGACCGCGGATGAACCGCGGAAAAATGCCCTCTCTGAACTTTCTCTGTTTGCGGTCCATTCGCGGCCACGAACTAACCGCGGAAAAATGACCTCTCTGAATCTCGACTATTCGCGGTCCATCCGCGGCCGCGAACGAACCGCGAACAGTCGCGGTTAGTTCCGCGGTAGGCTAAAATAACAGTTTTTTTATTTTCTTTTCCCTCCCTTCTTTAAAACACTAAAATCCCTCCCCCTCTCCCTCACAATCACTCAGCCGCCCCCCACTCTCCCAACTTCTCTCTCTCTCTCTCTCTCTCTCTCTAACTCAAAATCCTCCCCCTTCTCTCTATAAAATCCCAAAATCCTCTTCTCCAAGTCACCCCATTCCTCCTCCATTCGCGGATGGACCGCGGACAGTGCCCCTCTCTGAACTTTCTCTTTTTGCGGTCCATTCACGGCCGCGAACTAACCGCGGAAAAATGACCTCTCTGAATCTCGACTGTTCGCGGTCCATCCGCGGCCGCGAACGAACCGCGAACAGTCGCGGTTAGTTCCGCGGTAGGCTAAAATAATAATTTTTTTATTTTCTTTTCCCTCCCTTCTTTAAAACACTAAAATCCCTCCCCATCTCCCTCACAATCACTCAGCCACCCCCCACTCTCCCAACTTCTCTCTCTCTTTCTCTAACTCAAAATCCTCCCCCTTCTCTCTACAAAATCCCAAAACCCTCTTCTCCAATTCACCCCATTCCTCCTCCATTACTTCTTCATTGTATTACTTGTAAGTTTCTCTACTTCTCTTCTCTTTTATTTTTTTTATTCTTAGTTCTTGATTATTTATTTTGTAGAAGTAATTAGATATTGTTAGTTTAAGATACCTCTTGAATATGACTTGGCTTCTTTTGTGCACAATACATGTTCCATGAATTTTTACTAAGGAACCTTGTTATATAGTTGAAGTTGGTAAAGAATTGGTTTGTGGGTTTTCAATTGTGTTGTTGATGCTAATTTTATGATTTGGAGACCTAAATAATATGTACACCATGTATGTTGATTGGTAAGCCAAGTTGGGCAAATTATACTTGGTCATAATGTATTAAAGTAGTTTAGGAGAAATATTGCCCAACTCTTGAATTGGTAATGGTGTACTTTATTGGGGATGGACTAAGTCAATTGGGTAATATTAGAAGTGTTCAAATAACTAAGTGTGGGGTGCTCGAATAGGCATGTGTAAAATAGTTAGATAAAGAATCTAAATACATGAGTATGAGGGATTTGCACAAAAAGAATGGTAAATTGTGAGTTCTCAAGGATGGCGAAGTCTGAGTAGCCTTCCAATGACTAACGGTTTACAAATTTTTTTTGGCTAT
Organism: Nicotiana noctiflora; assembly: GCA_032618575.1. Lineage (NCBI taxonomy): Eukaryota > Viridiplantae > Streptophyta > Magnoliopsida > Solanales > Solanaceae > Nicotiana > Nicotiana noctiflora. Next base: position 41,480 of record JASVEL010002632.1, read on the forward strand.
CTTATTTGTGTAGGATCATGGCCCCAAAGAGCCCGACATGGTGCTAGCTCATCTAGGCAACCGACTTATGACTAGTCTAGGTTTGCTAGTGAAGAAGCGGAGAATGCATTTCACATTAAAGCAAACAAGAAGTGGCTCCAAGAGGTAGAAGTTGACAGGATAGCTATCCGCTCGGAGAAGCCGGAAATTTATGATGAGATTCGGAGGCGCGAGATGGAGTTCCTCTTTGACTCACCTCTTAATGTGAACAAGATGCTTGTTCGGGAATTCTACGCCAATGCCCTTTATGCTATGGTAAGAGAAGTCTTCGTCAGAGGTAAGCGGGTCAATGCTCATATTCCTCGTGGAGCAAGCATGTCTAGGTCCGAGTCCACACGACCTATTGTCACGCCCCAAATCGAGGAACATGACCGGCGCCTGACCGGGTTGCCCCAGTCAAGCGGACCTGGGTGCCTTTCATTCCCACGCGTTACCCCTGTGTTGACCGTTTCTCATTAACCAAATATATTACTAATCATAATTGATTTCACATTAAACAAATAAAATGATACGAGTGATTCATTAACAAGATTTCAATTTTTACAACGCCCGACATAACACAATATATATACATAGGCCACAATCCCACAGTTTACATGTCTATCGAGCCTCTAGGATACAAAAAGGGAAATACAATACTTGCCGGTAACAAGGCTCCGGCTATACCTTACAAAACCAAAATGAAATCTAAACCGAGTGGCATGAACCACACAAGGCCCCGAGGAAGAAGGGGCTCACCAAAACGGGCAGTGGAAGGAGAAGGATACTACTGCCGATGAGCTGAAGTGCCTGCTACTGATCCACCTACAATCATGACATGAATGTAGCGCCCCCGGCAAAAGGGACGTCAGTACACTTGAATTGTACTGGTATGTATGGACAAACTTTGTCCCAAGTAAACTCAAGCCATTAAATTACATCAACAATTAATTAAGCCACCCAACCATGTTTCCACATTTTCCTCATTTCAAATAATTCTCACACAAAGCACTTTCTACGATCAACCAATTTAACAATAACCAATCAATCACGTAAAGCACAAGTAGTCAAACAAAGGGGCAATCAGTGCCCCACAGGTTGCAAACTCTCCTGCTTGTCTCCTTTCACAATTTCACATTATTGATTTTTGTATCAATTTTCAATGGCGATTTCGATCGCTTTCCATCCTTATTGCCCCCGACCACCCTTATTACCTCGGCCACCCTTATCACCCCAACCCACACCTTATTTCCCCACGTTATGGCACGCAACACGACCCCGCCTTACAGTTGAAAACACAACAATTTCAAACAACAGATAAGGTACTACACACAATTTCAACAAGTTCAAATAAGCAACTTACACATTGGTTCATGTTCTCAATTTCTTCTCAATTCAATATCACAACCATGTTACAAGTATTCCAAAATCGAAAATGCCCACATAATCATGTTCAACAATTCACCACAATTAAGGTGTTTCAAATTCCTTCCACAATAAGCCAAATATGCCATCACAATGGTTGTTCCCAATTCTTTACCAACCTCGATTACCTTTTTATCTTTCAATTCATATTTCATACCACACATAGTTCAACATCAATCAAATGCTCAACAAGGAAATCAAAGGATTACGTAAAATTTCTCAATTTGACACATGCCAAAACAATTCGCACACATTTGGGCGATTTTACAATAATCAAAATTAGCCATACATACCTGGTGATGATTTTTCCTCCTACTTTATGCTTACCCAAGATATCCTACTCTTGCCAACCTTGTTCTTGAAGACTCTTACTTCTACTCACTTCTTTTTACTAAAAATCAAGTTCAATAATCATGCATGAGTGTAAAAATTCTATTTTCAAAAGCTATTATATGCAAACCTCTCTTTACCCAATTAAAACTGAAAATCAAAGAAAATAGTTAGGGTTTTTACCTTGAAAATATTGGGGAAGTTGAATCCTTGCCCTAGAATCCCTTGGAATTAAGTAGTTGGAACAATCTTTGAAGATGAAGAACTTCTCTCTCTAAAAACCCTCTCTTCTCTCTCTAATTTTGGTGAGATGATATGATAAAATGAAGAAGAAAGGTGTTATATTAAAGAAGAGATCGGGTCAAAATGTTACAAAATCTGGGCCGGGGTCAATTATGCGGTGCACTATGCGACCGCAGAATCAACATGCGGTCCGCATAGTGACCGCAGAATTGCCCCAAATTTTACACAGAGGTTCTGTTAAGAAATGCGGTCACTATGCGGACCGCATGTTGATTCTGCGGTCGCAAAGTGCACCGCAGATTTGACATGCGATCGCATATCGACCGCACTTTTGACACAATTTTGGGCAACTCACTTGAACGTTTTGCGGCAAGAATGCGGTCCGCATGTCAGGTTTGCGGTCGCATTCTTGACCGCATATTTGACATTTTTCGGAAAAATTAATTCTCTACATTTTTGAAACTTAAATCACTACCAAGGGTCCGAACCGCGGCGAGCAAGCTCGCCGCGAAGAATTCTACGCATTCCTAACACATTATTCGGACCATGACACCACAACTACTAGGTTTTATACACAAAAATTTTACGGGGTGTTACAAGAGGAATTAATTGGTAATTTAAGCTAGCTTGACAGCGGTGTGATGGCTTACACACACGGCTAGATGCCATGTCCACTAGGCAAGCCCGGTCAGAAAACAGGTTTATGGCATGGTTCAGAGCACTTGGACGAGCATGCCATGTCGACCCATCCACCGTCTCCGACTCCGAGTGAGTCTCAGGTAAGTTTTCTTGCCCCTCTTGTGCTTTAATTTTTATTTATGTCATGGGGACATAACATATTTTTAAGTGTGGGGTGGGTGACTTATCTTGTACATAATGTATATATTAGTGTAGTAAGTAATATAAAATAATAAAAACACAAAAAAATCATAAAATTTTAAAAAATCCAAAAATATGAGTAGATGACTCTTCCTAATGACGGACTATTTAGGACAAGTACTCTTGAGGGAAGTAGTCCACGTAGGAATTTTTCTTTCTTTTATTTTCTTTTTCTAGGTAGTGTATCATCTCCCCTTGGTTTTTCTTTTGACCACGGTTCTTTTCCAAGGGTTTTTCTTGAACCGAGTTAGGTAGATTTTCATTTTCTTAGGATTAGAGGACAAAGGGCAACATGTAACCCCGAATATGCACATTAGCAAAAGCGTAAATTGAACTTGAGAATGTATCTTCTAAGCTTGATTGTAGAATCTCAATATGCCTTAAATTGCACAATAATGCTTGCTTGAATATCGATAGGACTTTGTAGATAAACTGAATTCCAAATGAGTTGCATGCCATGTGTGTGTGAGGTTTTTACTTACATTGTATGTTGCACATGTTGCACCGCAGAATCAACAAACTGAATTCTACGCATTCCTAACACATTATTCGGACCATGACACCACAGCTACTAGGTTTTATGCACAAAAATTTTACGGGGCCTTACATCCTCCCCCTCTTAAGATCATTCGTCCTCGAATGAGGATTTTGAAATAAATGAGTTGGTTTTGAAAGTCATGATATGCAACCATCAAAAATTTGACTAACTCTTATATTTTAGAAAAATTTCGCCAGAGTTTCCTTTGTATTATGGACATATCCACCTGTCAGAGGGCCCCCGAAACACATTACCAATCAACAATATACAACTACAACACTTTTCACAACTGGTATACACTTTCTTACCTCAACGAATGCACATATTCTATCACATTGTTACAATTGCACATAAACTAGTCACTTCAATGAATTCTTACCTTATTTAACCATTTTAACACACCATGTACACTTAACAAACCATTACCAATCTACACTTACTATTAGTTGTTTATTAAACACGTAAATCTTTATAAGGCTTTCATTTATCAAGAACGGTTCAAGTGACCCAAGGTAACAACACATTTAACTCATTACAAGATGAAGGGGACTTTACTAATACTAAGAGGGAAACAACTTAGACAAGATGACAATTACTAGGAGTAGGAGGGTCACCTAATTTCTTCTAGGCTTGATCAAACAAATGGGGGTACTTTTCTTTCATCTCTTTTTCCGCTTCCCATGTGGCCTCCTCAACTTGTTGACTTCGCCACAATACTTTAACAGAGGCAACTTCCTTATTTCTCAACTTACGGACTTGCCTATCAAGAATGGCAAACTGGAACTTCTTCATATGACAAATCTTCATTAACCTCTATAGCTTCGACTGGCATGATGGTGGATGGATCTCCAATCACTTTCTTCAACATGGACACATGGAATACCGGATGCACCGATGACATCTCAGGAGGCAACTCTAGCCTATAAGCAACTTGACCAATCCTTTGAACGATCCGATATGGCCCGACATACCTAGGACTCAATTTCCCTTTCTTTCCGAATCGCATGACTCCCTTCATAGGAGATACCCTCAAGAACACCCAATCATCGACTTGAAACTCCAAATCCCTTCGACGAACGTCTGCATAGGACTTTTGACGACTCTGTGCTGTTTTCATTCTCTCCTGAATAACCTTGACCTTTTCCATAGCTTCGTACACCATATCTGGCCCTAGCAATTCCGCTTCACCTACCTCAAACCACCCGATTGGTGATCTACATCTTCTCCCGTACAATGCCTCAAACGGGGCCATTTGAATGCTAGCATGATAGCTGTTATTGTAAGCAAATTCTATCAGTGGCAAGTGTTCATCCCAATTACCTTTAAAATCTAAGACACAAGCCCGCAACATATCTTCAAGCGTCCGAATGGTCCGCTCGGCCTGTCCATCGGTCTGTGGATGGAAAGCTGTGCTGAGATTCACCTGAGTTCCCAAACCTTGCTGAAACTTCTTCCAAAAGTTAGCGGTGAACTGAGCCCCGCGATCCGAGATGATAGAAAGTGGAGTGCCATGAAGCCTTACTATCTCTTTGATGTACAATCTTGCATATTGCTCCGCAGAATCAGTGAACTTGACAGGCAAGAAGTGAGCTGATTTGGTGAGTCGATCTACTATCACCCATACTGAATCGAACTTACGCCGAGTGCGAGGTAACCCCACCACGAAATCCATATTGATCATCTCCCATTTCCACCTTGGTATTTCTATAAGCTGAGTTAATCCACCAGGCCGTTGATGCTCGGCCTTCACTTGTTGACAGTTCGGACATTTAGCTACAAAGCCCGCCACATCCCTTTTCATACCGTTCCACCAATAAATCTCCTTGAGATCGTGATACATTTTCGTTGAACCAGGGTGCACGGAATACCTGGAAGTATGAGCCTCTGCCATCACTCTTTCCCGAAGCTCGTCCACATCCGGAACACATAGCCTATCTTGACACCGCAATACACCATCTTCGCTGCTGAGTACAAATGCTGAGGTCTTGTCATTCATGACTGCTTCCTTCACCCGAACCAATGCTGGATCCATGAACTGTTTTTCCTTGATTTTCGCGACCAATGATGATTCTGCTCCATTATGCACCAAGATATCTCCCTCGTCTGACGCCGAGATACGAACCCCCAAACTGGCTAATTGGTAAACCTCTCGAGCCAGGGGTCTCCGATCCACACCCAAATGAGCCAAACTACCCATGGATTTCCGACTAAGAGCGTCAGCTACCACATTTGCCTTCCCTGGATGGTACAATATGTCCACATCATAGTCCTTGAGTAGTTCTAACCACCGCCGCTGTCTCAGATTCAGCTCTTTCTGCTTGAACAAATACTGGAGGCTCTTGTGGTCCGAAAACACATCTACATGAACCCCATAAAGATAGTGTCGCCATATTTTCAAGGCAAACACAACAGCTGCAAGTTCCAAATCATGCGTCGGATAATTCTTCTCATGGTTCTTGAGTTGCCTGGAAGCGTAAGATATGACCTTTCCGTGCTGCATCAATACACATCCCAAACCGACTCTGGAGGCATCACAATAGACTACAAATCCCTCTCTGCCTTCTGGCAAGGCCAATACTGGTGCCGAGGTCAATCTTGACTTCAGTTCTTGGAAACTTTTCTCACATGCTTCGGACCACCGGAACTTGACTGCTTTCTGCATCAATTTAGTCAATGGGGAGGCAAGGGTTGAGAATCCCTCTACAAACCTCCGATAGTACCCTGCCAGACCCAAAAAGCTGCGAATCTCTGTCGGGGTCGTGGGTCTAGGCCAATCTTTCACTGCCGCAATCTTCTGAGGATCCACCATAATTCCCTCACTGGAAATAACATGCCCTAGAAAAGCTACGGACTCCAACCAAAACTCACATTTTGAGAACTTGGCATACAATTGATGCTCAAGAAGGGTCTGCAATGCTGCTCTGAGGTGAACGGCATGATCTTCCCTGCTCCGAGAGTAGACGAGAATATCGTCAATGAATACAATCACAAAGGAATCTAGGAATGGCTTGAAAACCCGATTCATAAGGTCCATGAAAGCTGCAGGGGCATTGGTTAGCCCAAAAGACATGACCAAAAACTCGAAGTGACCATAACGAGTTCTGAACGCGGTCTTAGGAATATCCTGCTCCCTGATTTTTAACTGGTGGTACCCAGACCGTAAATCAATCTTTGAGAAGAACTTCGCTCCCTGCAATTGGTCAAACAGATCATCCACTCGAGGCAAAGGATATTTATTCTTGATGGTGACTTTGTTGAGCCGCCGATAATCAATACACATTCGAAGTGACCCATCCTTCTTTCTGACAAAGAGAACCGGAGCACCCCACGGCGACACACTCGGTCGTATGAACCCTTTCTCTAATAAATCCCTCGACTGCTCCTTTAACTCCCTTAACTCTGCTGGCGCCATTCTGTATGGTGGAATGGATATTGGCTGAGTATCTGGCATTACATCGATCCCGAAATCAATCTCCCTATCCGGCGGGATGCCTGGAAGCTCATCTGGAAACACTTCAGGAAATTCATTCACAATTGGCACGGACTCGAGGGTAGGCACCTCCGAGGTGGTGTCCGTTACCCGAACCAGGTGATAGATACACCCCTTCTTAATCATCTTCGAAGCCTTAAGGTAGGAAATAAACCTACCCCTTGGCACTACACCATTTCCTCTCCATTCAATAATTGGCTCGTTAGGGAACTCGAGCCTCATAACTCTCGTTCGACAGTCAAGTTTGGCAAAGCACGAATAGAGCCAATCCATCCCCATAATTACATCAAAATCTACCATCCCAAGCTCAATAAGATCGGCTGTGGTATCACGACCACCCACCGTAACAACACAATTCCTATAGACTCGTGAGGTTGTAATAGAATCACCAATTGGAGTCGACACAGAGAACGGCTCATGAAGCTGTTCGGGTTCTATCCCAAAACTTGAAGCAATGAATGGAGTAACATAAGACAAGGAGGACCCTGGATCAATAAGGGCATAGCAATCAATAGTCTGAACAGACATGATACCTGTAACAACATCTGGAGAAGCCTCGGCATTTTGGCGGCCACTCAATGCATAGAATCGGCTAGGTCCACCCCTACCCCGAGCTCCACCCCTAGCTGCACCACGCCCTGCTGCTGCTGGAGTACGCGCTGATGATGTAGCAGCTGAAGAACCGGATGACTGAGCAGATCCCCTACCTATACCCTGGCGGGGTGCACGGCAGTCCCGTTGAATGTGACCTCTCACCCCGCACCTGAAGCATACTGGGATGTCAAGGTAGTAGGTCTCTGTATGAAATCTCCCACACTTGGGGCATGTAGGTCTCCCCTGCTGCTGGGACCTCACCTCAGGACGACCAGACTGGCGAGACCTCATGCTGTTTGAACCTGGTCTCGAATGACTGCCTTGCTGATGAATGTGCACAGATGGTGGTGCACTCGCGGAGGACTGAGCATATGACTGGGATGCCCTGATGACCCTCTCCTTGGAAGTGATCTCCCTGAATGACCCATTGATCGGGCCCTGCTGCTACTCTCTCTTTCGCACGAATCTTCAATTTCCTAGCCTCTGTGGCCTGATCAAACCCCACAATCCTCCCATAGTTCATGTTCGAGTGCAAAGCTGCTGTGGGGGCCTCATTCACCACCAAAGGGCTAAGGCCCTGAACAAACCGTCGAACCCGGGCATCCATGGTCGACACTAAATGAGGAGCATACTTGGACAACCTTACGAACTCCATGTGATACTCCCAAACACTCATACTGCCCTGTTTGAGGACCTCGAACTCCGTGGCACGGGCTGCCATCACCTCGGCAGGCAAGAAGTGGTCCATAAATGCATCTACAAACTCATCCCATCTGGCCGGAGGGCTCCCTTCTTCACGGGAATCCTCCCACATTTCGAACCATGAACGTGCCGCTCCCTTCAGCCTGTAAGAGGCCAACTCTACCCCCTCTATATCTGTAGCCTTCATCACTCTGAGGGTCTTGTATATCTCATCAAGGAATTCCTGTGGGTCAGCCTCTGGATCGGTGCCTGAAAATTCCGGAGGGGCCAATCGCAAGAATTGATGGACTCTGGAGCCAAAGGAATCTCCCTGTCCGCTGGAGGATGCAGGGGCATCATGGGATCTCTGGGCCTGGGCGGCCACTAACTGTGTTAACATATGGATGGCTCCCCTAAGTTCTTCATTAGAGATACCAGAGCCCGAAGCGGGAACTGCATCTGAGTCAGGAACACTGGCAGGAGGAATGGTGGCATCCTCTGCCGCAGTTGGGATAGGGACACTTGGGTTTTGAACAGATGGGCCAGGCAAATTCGGGACTGGTGGGTCATTCTCTCCCACGGCATCGGGTACATGATTAACAGCTGCACTGGGGCCGGCATTGGCCCTAAGGCCGAGTCTAGCCATCTTCTTAGGTGCCATATTCTGAAAATTTGGGAACAAGGCACGAATTAGACACGGATATCTCCACATTGCACTTTACCGCACGATATAGATTATCAAAGAAGTAGGTAAATTCCTAAATGCTCGTGTAGCCCCCTACTTATATGATGTGGTCGACAACACACCTATAAGAAGGGCACTACTAGACACGGCTCCGAGACATCCTAGGACACTTTAAAACCTTAAGATTTGATACCAAGTTTGTCACGCCCCAAATCGAGGAACATGACCGGCGCCTGACCGGGTTGCCCCAGTCAAGCGGACCTGGGTGCCTTTCATTCCCACGCGTTACCCCTGTGATGACCGTTTCTCATTAACCAAATATATTACTAATCATAATTGATTTCACATTAAACAAATAAAACGATACGAGTGATTCATTAACAAGATTTCAATTTTTACAACGCCCGATATAACACAATATATATACATAAGACTGGAGTCCCACAGTTTACATGTCTACAGAGCCTCTAGGATACAAATGGGAAATACAATACTTGCCGGTAACAAGGCTCCGGCTATACCTTACAAAACTAAAATGAAATCTAAACCGAGTGGCATGAACCACACAAGGCCCCGAGGAAGAAAGGGGCTCACCAAAAACGGGCAATGGAGGATGAAAGATACTACTGCCGATGAGCTGAAGTGCCTGCTACTGATCCACCTACAATCATGACACGAATGTAGCGCCCCGGCAAAAAGGGACGTCAGTACACTTGAATTGTACTGGTATGTATTGACAAACTTTGTCCCAAGTAAACTCAAGCCATTAAATTACATCAACAATTAATTAAGCCAGCCAACCATGTTTCCACATTTTCCTCATTTCAAATAATTCTCACACAAAGCACTTTCTACGATCAACCAATTTAACAATAACCAATCAATCACGTAAAGCACAAGTAGTCAAACAAAGGGGCAATCGGTGCCCCACAGGTTGCAAACTCTCCTGCTGTCTCCTTTCACAATTTCACATTATTGATTTTTGTATCAATTTTCAATGGCGATTTCGATCGCTTTCCATCCTTATTGCCCCCGACCACCCTTATTACCTCGGCCACCCTTATCACCCCAACCCACACCTTATTTCACCACGTTGCGGCGCGCAACACGACCCCGCCTTACAGTTGAAAACACAACAATTTCAAACAGGCAGATAAGGTACTACACACAATTTCAACAAGTTCAAATAAGCAACTTACACATTGGTTCATGTTCTCAATTTCTTCTCAATTCAATATCACAACCATGTTACAAGTATTCCAAAATCGAAAATGCCCACATAATCATGTTCAACAATTCACCACAATTAAGGTGTTTCAAATTCCTTCCACAATAAGCCAAATATGCCATCACAATGGTTGTTCCCAATTCTTTACCAACCTCGATTACCTTTTTATCTTTCAATTCATATTTCATACCACACATAGTTCAACATCAATCAAATGCTCAACAAGGAAATCAAAGGATTACGTAAAATTTCTCAATTTGACACATGCCAAAACAATTCGCACACATTTGGGCGATTTTACAAGAATCAAAATTAGCCATACATACCCGGTGATGATCTTTCTTCCTACTTTATGCTTACCCAAGCTATCTTACTCTTGCCAACCTTGTTCTTGAAGACTCTTACTTCTACTCACTTCTTTTACTAAAAATCAAGTTCAATAATCATGCATGAGTGTAAAAATTCTATTTTCAAAAGCTATTATATGCAAACCTCTCTTTACCCAATTAAAACTGAAAATCAAAGAAAATAGTTAGGGTTTTTACCTTGAAAATATTGGGAAAGTTGAATCCTTGCCCTAGAATCCCTTGGAATTAAGTAGTTGGAACAATCTTTGAAGATGAAGAACTTCTCTCTCTAAAAACCCTCTCTTCTCTCTCTAATTTTGGTGAGATGATATGATAAAATGAAGAAGAAAGGTGTTATATTAAAGAAGAGATCGGGTCAAAATGTTACAAAATATGGGCCGGGGTCAATTATGCGGTGCACTATGCGACCTCAGAATCAACATGCGGTCCGCATAGTGACCGCAGAATTGCCCCAAATTTTACACAGGTTCTGTTAAGGAATGCGGCCAGAATGCGGTCCGCATGTTTGATCTGCGGTCGCAAAGTGCACCGCAGATTTGACATGCGATCGCATATCGACCGCACTTTTGACACGATTTTTGGGAAACTCTCTGGAACGATTTGCGGCAAGAATGCGGTCCGCATGTCAGGTTCGCGGTCGCATTCTTGACCGCATATTTGACATTTTTCGGAAAAATTAATTCTCTACATTTTTGAAACTTAAATCACTACCAGGGTCCGAACCGCGGCGAGCAAGCTCGCCGCGAAGAATTCTACGCATTCCTAACACATTATTCGGACCATGACACCACAGCTACTAGGTTTTATGCACAAAAATTTTACGGGGCCTTACACCTATGCTAAGGTCCATGGAGGAGGAGGTTGCTGATCTACGCACCTCCGTTGATGGCTTACACACACGGCTAGATGCCATGTCCACTAGGCAAGCCCGGTCAGAAAACAGGTTTATGTCATGGTTCAGAGCACTTGGACGAGCATGCCATGTCGACCCATCCACCGTCTCCGACTCCGAGTGAGTCTCAGGTAAGTTTTCTTGCCCCTCTTGTGCTTTAATTTTTATTTATGTCATGGGGACATGACATATTTTTAAGTGTGGGGTGGGTGACTTATCTTGTACATAATGTATATATTAGTGTAGTAAGTAATATAAAATAATAAAAACACAAAAAAATCATAAAATTTTAAAAAATCCAAAAATATGAGTAGATGACTCTTCCTAATGACGGACTATTTAGGACAAGTACTCTTGAGGGAAGTAGTCCACGTAGGAATTTTTCTTTCTTTTATTTTCTTTTTCTAGGTAGTGTATCATCTCCCCTTGGTTTTTCTTTTGACCACGGTTCTTTTCAAGGGTTTTTCTTGAACCGAGTTAGGTAGATTTTCATTTTCTTAGGATTAGAGGACAAAGGGCAACATGTAACCCCGAATATGCACATTAGCAAAAGCGTAAATTGAACTTGAGAATGTATCTTCTAAGCTTGATTGTAGAATCTCAATATGCCTTAAATTGCACAATAATGCTTGCTTGAATATCGATAGGACTTTGTAGATAAACTGAATTCCAAATGAGTTGCATGCCATGTGTGTGTGAGGTTTTTACTTACATTGTATGTTGCACATGATGCCTAGAACTTGCCCTACGTGTTTGCAAAGCAAAATAGAAGTTGTTTGGTTGTAGAAAGGATAGAGGCATTTCTTTGTGCAACCCCATATACCAATAAACATGAATTCACCCATACATTATATCTTAGTTAACCCCTTTGAGCATAAAGCCTATTCTTTGATAACCTTTGAATGTTCTTCAGATTATTATATTTGTTCTACTTTACCTCCTAGAAGAACTTGTATTATAATGAATATGCAAAAGTTTAAGTGTGGGGTGAAGGGAAATTGAAAAGGGAAAATCAAGAATGAATGGTAGAAAATAGTGAGCTGGCCAAAATAATTTAAATGTATTGCAAAGCAATGAAAAAAAAACAGCTATATTGAATAAAATTTTAGAATGGCCAGCTACATCAATAAAAGAAAAGTGGGGGTAAAAGTGAAGGAAGGTGAAGGTATGTTTATGGGAGACATAAGGAAGTAAACAAAAAGGGAAAGTTGTGAAAAAGAAAAAAAAAGTGCTTAGGGAGGCTAGTCACTATAAACAAAAGTATCCTACCCGTCCCATAGCCTACATTAAAACCCTTAAAGACCTCTTGACCTATGATTGAATAACTCGATTAGTGGAGTATTACACTAGGAGCAAGCCTATGGTGTGTATGTATTCATACGAATGTTCTTTGTTGAGAGTGAGTGAATTTTTTTCAATATTTATAAGTTCCATGTATTTGAATGGTTAATGTGTGGGAATTTCTCTCAATAAATTGTGTGAGGGCATGTAATTCAAAAGTAAGAAGGTGAATTTGCAGGTTTTTGGTAATAAATAGAGTAAGTAATAATGTTCAGGCATGAGAATCTGCGGTTAAGTAAAGATTGTGCATATCTTAGGTTGTTCATGTATAATAGCTTTTGTGACATACTTTGGGGGAGACAAATTTTTGTTAATTTGGCCTAAAATTGTATTTAAAGATTGCTCGAGGACGAGCAAAGGTTTAAGTGTGGAGTATTGATAATAGGTGAATTTAACTATGATTATACCCTAAATAATCACACTTTGTTATGGAATTAATGTTGTTTATGAGGACAAAATGCTTTGATTAGTGTTCGTTTGTGTCTTATAGGTGCATGTGATACATTGGATGCTAAAAAGAGCCATTTTGGAGTCCTAGGTTGATGAAAAGGCCAAAAGATGAGCTAAAGTGAAGAGGGCCTGAAGAAGCAGAGAAGAATCAGACGGACTGTTCATCCGCAGTTCACTCGCGGCCGCGGATGAACCGCGAATAATGAAGCCTTCTGAAGTTTGCCTGTTCGCGGTCCGCTCGCGGCCGCGAACGAACCGCGGAAGGTGCCGCAACAGTAATCCTAAGTGTACTCAAACTTAGTTCTTAGCCCTAAAAATCTCTAATTAAAGTCCTAGTTTGCCCCATAGAGGCATGTTGTCTTTATTTCATTACTTTTGCAAGATTTTTAGTAAGAGAGATTCCTCTGAAACTCTTTCTTTTATTTTATATCAATTATTTCTTTATGATTTCAATTATTATTCTTGTTTCTTCAAGCATGAGTAGCTAAATTATTTTCTGAGGTTTTGATGGAACCTATTGAGTGATGAACTTATCGTTTATGTGATTACAAATTGTGACTTAGATTTCTATTTTTTCAACTTCGTTCTTGTTGTAGTTAATCGGTAGGATCCCTAATTAGCTGTGCCTATTTAGTGTGCATAACTTGGAAAAGAGTGCATATTTATTGAACAACACCACACCTAGGTTATTGGAGGAATCTATAACTTTAGGCGTAAGGACGGGGTTGGGAATAACGACGTCTTGGGTGCAATATTAAGTGAACTATTCAAATTAAAGCTAGCTAGGGTAGCTCGGGAGAGTGCACTAGTAAATTATTGTAATTGCTCGGGAGAGGGTTACGATACACATAGCGTTCATGATTGATAGAACATATAAACAAGTTGTATGAGCATAACGATAAGGGATTCCATCAATAGGGGAAATCAATACCTTAGTCCTTCTCATAATATTTTTTTACTCTACATTCAATTCTTTCTTTCAAGCATTCTTAATTATTGCAAATTAGATATTCGAAAATCACACAAAGATATATTCAAAGTTTGGGAACTTGATTCGGAAGTACTTTAGGGGTTGTGATACTTGCAATTGGTAGGTTAATTCTATGTGGGATCGATCTTGGACTTATTAGACCAAGTTATATTGACTACGACCATTGCTTGGACGTGAATCAGTAGGACATGGCAGGCCGAGGCCATGTCATGGATCTAGATGTGTCAGGACATCGTAGGACATAACCATAGAATGTGTCAGGACATGGCACAACGTAGGCATGGCATAGGTCAGGACGTGTCAGGACATGGCCACGCCATGTTTTTGGACGTGTTAGGATGTTGCATGACATGGTCGGGCATAGCCATGGAATAGGTCAGGACATCACAGAACGTGGCCACATGATATGTCAGGACAACACTGGACATGGCAGGACATGGGTATGGCACGTGTCAGGACGTCACAGGACATGGCTAGATATGGCCATGGCACATATCAGCACGTGTCAGGACGTCACAGGACATGGCAGAACGTGGACATGGCATAGGTTAGGACATGTCAGGACATGGACATGGCATGTTTTAGGATGGCAGGGCATGTCGATGGCACGGGTAAGGATGTGTCAGGATGCTGCAGGACTTGACCACATGATGTGTCAGGATGTCACAGGACATGGTCGGACGTAGGAATTGCACAGGTCAGGACGTGTTAGGACATAGCCATGGCATGTCTCAGGACATGGCAGGATGTCGTAGAACATGGTAAGAAGAGGCCATGGCACGGGTCAGTACATGTCAGGACGTCACAGGACGTAGCCACATAACGTGTCAGGACATGGCACGACGTGGGCATGGCACGGGTCAGGACGTGTCAGCACATGGCCATGGCATGTTTCTGGACGTGTCTGGATGTCGTAAGACATGGCAGGGCGTGGCCATGGCATTGGTCATGACGTCACATAATGTGGCCACGTGATGTTTCATGAGATCGTAGGACATGGCAAGACAGGGGCATGGCACGGGTCAGGATGTGTCAGGACCTGGGTATTGCACATGTCAGGACATCACAGGACATGGCAAGGCATGTACATGGCACTAGTAAGGACGTGTCAGGACGACACAGGACATGGAAGGACGTGAGCGTGGCATTGGTTAGGACGTGTCAGGACATGGCCATGGCACATTTTAGGGCATGTCAGGACATCGCAGAACGCCAGGGCATGTCCATGGCACGGGTTTGGACGTGTCAGGATATTGCAGGAAGTGGCCACAGGACGTGTCAGGACGTCCCAGGAGATGGAAGGACGTAACGATGGAATAATTAAGATGTGTCAGGATATGGCCATGGATCATTTTAGGACGTGGCAGGACGTCGTAGGACATGGGTGGGCGACGCCATGGCACGGGTCAGGACGTGTCAAGACGTGGTAGGACGTGGGCATGGCATGGGTCAGTACATGGCCATGGCACATTTCAGGACATGTCAGAAAGTCACAGGACATGGCAGGACGTTGCCATGGAATGGGTAAGAAAGTCACAGGAAGTGGCCAAAGGATGTGTTAGGACGTCAGAGGACATGGAAGGATAATGACTTGGCACGGGTTAGTATGTGTCATGATATGGCCATGGCATGTATCAGGACGTGTTAGGACCTTGTAGAACATGGTAGAGCGTGGCCATGGCACGGGTCAAGACGCGTTAGGACATTGTATGACATGTTATGATATCGCAAGACGTGGGCATGGTATGGGTCAGGACGTGTCAAGACATAGCCATGGCACGGGTTATGACGTGGCCATAGGATGTGTTAGGACATTGCACGACATGGGTTTGTCACGGGTTAGGACGTGTCAGGGCATGTCCATGGAACATTTCATGACGTGTCAGGACGTTGTAGGACATGTCAGGGCATGGCCATGGCTTGGGTCAGGACGTGTCAGGATGCTGCAAGACGTGACCATGGATTGTGGCCACATGACGTGTCAGGACATGGCAGGATGTGGGAATGGCACGTGTCAAGATGTGTCAGGACGTGGCCATGCACGATTTAGGGCATCATAAGATATGGCAAGGCGTGGCCAAGGCATAGGTTAGGACGTGTAAGGACGTCGCTGGATGTGGCTACAGGACGTGTTAGGAAATCGCATGATATGGAAGGACGTGGGCATGGCACAAGTTAGGAAGTGTCAAGATATGACGATGGCACGGGTCAAGAAGTGTTAGGACATCACAGGGTTTAGCCACAGAACGTGCCAAGACACGGCAGGATGTGGGCATGGCACGAGTCAGCATATGTCAACACATTGGCACGTGTCCGGACATGTCAAGACATCGCAGGACATTCCAGTGTATGGCCATGGTATGGGTCAGGACGTGTCAGGACATGGCCATGGCAATTGTCAGGACGTGTCAGGACATGGAAGGACGTAGGCATGGCATGGGTCAGGACATGTTAGGAGTTTGCCATCGCATGAGTTAGGACACCGCAGGACGTGGCAGGGCATGGCCATTGCATGGGTCAGGACGTGTCAGGGCATCACAAGACGTCATTAGATGTGGCCATAAAATATGTCAGGACATCGCAAGACATGGCAGAACGTGGCCATGGAACATGTTAGGATGTGTCAGGACATGGCCATGCAGTCTTCTGGATGCCACAGGACATGGCAGGACATGACAGGTCGAGGCCATGGCATTGGTCTGGATGTGTCAGGACATGGCAGGACGTAGCCATAAGACGTGTCAAGGTCTCACATGTCGTGGGTATGGCATGGGTCAGGATGTGTCAGGACGTCGCAAGTAGGACGCGGGCAGGTAACGGGTCAGGATGTGTTAGGACATGGCCATGTCACATTTTAGGATGTGTTAGGACGTCGCATAATATGCCAAGGTGTATCCATGGCACGGGTCAGGACGTCGCACGACATGGTAGGACGTAGGCATGGCACTGGTCAAGATGTATCATCACATAGCCATGGCACATTTCAGGTCATGTCAAGACATTGCAGGACATAGCAGGGCGAGGCCATGGCACGGGTATGGATGTGTCTGGACGTTGCAGGACGTAGCCACAGAACGTGTCAAGACATGACATGACGTAGGCATGGCACGGGTCAGGCTGTGTTAGGACATGGCCATGGCATGTTTATGGATGTTTCAGGATGTCGCATCATATGGCAGGGTGTGGCCATGGCATGGGTCCGGATGTTATAAAACGTGGCCACAGGATGTGTCAGGATGTCGCAAGACATGGCGGGAAAAGTGCTTGGCACGGGTAAGGATGTGTCAGGACATGGTAATGGCACGTGTCAGGAAGTCACAAGACTTAGAAAAGCATGGCCATGGCACAGGTTAGGATGTGTTAGGACGTCGCAGGACATGGCAGGACGTGGGAACGACACGGGTTAGGACATGTCAGGACATGGCCAGGGCATATTTTAGGATGTGTCACGTCGTCTTAGAACTTGCAAGGGCATGTCCATGGCACGGGTCAGGACGTGTCAGGATGTTGCAGGATGTGGCCATAGGACGTGTCAGGACGTCGCATGACATGAAAGAACATAGGAATGGCACAGGTCAAGACATGTCAGGACATCCCAGGACATGCTAGGGCATGGCCATGGCACGGATCTGGATGATTCAAGACATAGCCATGTCACATTTCAGGATGCGTCAGGACATTGTAGGACATGCCAGGGCATGGCCATGGCATGGGTTAGGAAATGTCAACATTTTGTAGGATGTAGCCCCAGGACGTGACCGGATGTGTTAGGACATGGCAGGACGTGGGCATGGAATGGGTCAGGACGTGTCAGGATGCGGCCATGGCAGATTTCAAGACGTGTCAGTATGTCGTAGGACATGGAAAGGCGTGGCCATGGCATCGGTCAGGATGTGGCCACATCATGTGTCAGGATATGTAGTAAATGGCAAGAAAAGGTAATGGCACGGATCAGGACGTGTTAGGACATGGCCATGGCACATGTCAGGATGTCGTAGGACATGGCTGGGCATGGCCAAGGCAAATGTTAGGAGATGTCAGGATGTGGCAGGACATGGCTAAAGGTCGTGTCAGGGCATTGCAGGACATGGAAGGACGTGGGCATGGCACGGGTTAGGACGTGTCAAGACATGTCCATGGCATGGGTCAGGATGTGTTAGCATATTGGCACGTGTCAGGATATATCAAGACGCCGCAAGACATGCCAGGGCATGGCCATGGAACAAGTCAAGACATGTTAGGACATGGTCATGGAAATTGTCAGGACGTGTCAGGACATGGTAGGACGTGGGCATGGCATGGGTCAGGACGTGTCAGAACATGGCCATGGCATGTGTCAGGACGTCGTAGAACATGGAAGGATATGGCCATCGCATAGGTCAGTAGGTGTCTTGGCATCACAAGACATCGTTGGACATGGCCATAAGACGTGTCAGGACATCACAGGACATGGAAGGACGTGGGCACGACATGGGTCAAGACTTGTAAGGTCATAGCCATGCACTCTTCTGGATGCCACAAGAGATGTCAGGACATGGAAGGGCGTGGCCATGGCAGAAGTAAGAATGTATCAGGATGTGGCCACAAGACGTGTGAAGTAGTCGCATATTGTGGGTATGGCACATGTAGGAAGTGTCAGGACGTCGCAGGACGTGGCCAAAAGATGTGTCAGGACATCGTAAGACATGGTAGGACATGGGCATGTCACGGGTCAGGACGTGTCAGGACATAGCCATGGCATATTTCAGGATGTTTCAAGACGTCACACGATATGCCAGGGCATGTCTATGGCACGGGTCAGGATGTGTCAGGATGTGGCGAGTCATGGCCACAGGACATCGTAGGACATTGCAGGAGGTAGGCATCGCATATGTTTGGATGTGTCAGCATATGGCCATGGCATGTTTCAGGATGTGTCAGGACATCGGTGGACATGGTAGGACGAGGCCATGGCACGGGTTTGGACGTGTCAGGACGTCGTAGGATGTAGCCACATTATGTGTAAGGACATGGCACAATGTGGGCATGGCACAGGTCAGGACGTGTCAGGACATGGCCATGGCATGTTTGTAGATGTGTTACGATGTCGTCGGACATGGAAGGGCTTGGCCATGGCATGAGTCAGGATGTCGTAGAACTTGGCCATATGATGTGTCAGGACATCATAGGACATGGCAGGACAAGGGCTTGGCATGGGGCAGAACGTGTCAGGACATGGGTATGACACGTGTCAGGACGTGTCAGGACATCGCAGGACATGGCGGGTCATAGCCATGGCATGGGTCAGGACATATCAGGACATCGCCATGGCAATTGTCAGGAGGCGTGAAGACATGGCAAGACATGGGCATGGCACGGGTCAGGACGTGTCAGGACATAGCCACGACACATTTTAGGATATGTCAGGATGTTATAGAATATAAAAGGGTGTGTCCATGGCACGGGTTAGGACATATCAGGATGTCGTAGGACGTGGCCACAAGACGTGTCAAGACATCACAACACGTGGCAGGACGTAGGCGTGTCACAGTTCAGGACGTGTTAGGACATGGCCATGGAACGTTTTAGCACGTATTAGGATGTCGTAGGACCTGGTAGGGCGAGGCCATGGCACGAGTCAAGATGTGTCAGGACGTACGTGGATGCTGCCACAGGATGTGTCAGGACATGGTAAGACGTGGGCATGGAATAGGTCAGGACATGGCCATGACATGTTTCAGGATGTGTCAGGATGTCGAAAGACATGGCATCACATGGACATGGCACGTTGCAAGACCTGGCCAGAGGATGTTTTAGGATGTCGCAGGACATTGCAAGATAATAGCTTGGCACGGGTCAGGACATGTTAGGATATAGCCATGGCATGTGTCAGGACGTGTTAGGATGTCGTAGAACATGGCAGGGCATGGCCTTGGCATGAGTCATGACGTGTAGGACATCATAGGATGTGCTAGGTCGTCGTAGGTCATTACAGGATGTGGGCATATCATGGGGCAGCACGTGTCAAGACATGGCCGTGGCACATGTTAGGACTTGTCAGGATGTCACAGGACGTAGCCATATGACGTCGTAGGGCATGGTAGGACGTGGGCATGTCATGTGTCAAGACGTGGGCATGGCATATATTAGGACGTGTTAGGACATCGCAGGACATGCTAGGGTGTGTCCAATGCACGGGTCAGGATGTGTCAAGATGTTGCAGGTCGTGGCCACAAGACATGTCAGGACATCGCATGACATGGTAGGACGTAGGCATGGAACAGTTCAGGACGTGTCACGACATGGCCATAGCACATTTCAGGACGTGTCCAGATGTCGTAGGACATGGCGGGGCGAGGCTATTGCACGAGTCAGGACATCAGAGAACGCAGCCACAAGATGTGTCAGGACATGGCAGGATGTGGGCATGGCATGGGTCAGGACGTGTCAGGACATGGCCACGACATGTTTCAGGACGTGTCAGGACGTTGTAGGACATAGCAGGGCATGGGTCAGGATGTGTCATGATGTCACAAGGCGTGGCCATGGAACGTGTCAAGATATCGCAGAACATGGCAACATGATGTGTCAGGATGTCACAGGACATAGCAGGACAAGGGCTTGGCACGTGTCAAGACGTGTCAGGACATGGCAATAGCATGTGTCAGGACATGTCAAGACATCACAGAAAATGGCAGCGCATGGCCATGGCACGAGTCAGGACGTGTTAGGATGTCGTAGGATGTGTTAGTACGTCTTAGGACATGGCAAGACGTGGGCATGGAGCGTGTTAGGATATGTCAAGACATGACCACGAAATGGGTTAGGACGTGCCAAGTCGTCATAACGTGGCCATAGAACGTCTCAGGACATCGCATGACATGGTAGGACGTGGGCATGTCACGGGTAAGGACGTGCCAAGACATGGCCATGGCACATTTTAGGATGTGTCAGGACATCGCAAGACATGGCTGGACTTGGGCATGTCACGGGTCAGGATGTGTTAGGACATGGCCATGGCACATTTCAGGACGTGTCAGGACTTCGCAGCACATTCCTGGGTGTTTCCATGGCACGTGTCAGTATGTGTTAGGATGTTGCAGGACGTGGCCACAGGACATCACAGGACATGGCAGGACGTAGGCATGGAATGTGTCAAGACATGTCTGGACATGGCCATGGAACATTTCAGGACATGTCAAGACGTCACAGGACTTGGCAGGGTGAGGCCATTGCACGGGTCAAGACGTTTAAGGACATTGCCATAAGACGTGTCAGGACATGGTAGGACATGGGCATGGCATGGGTCAGGACGTGTTAGGACGTGGCCATGATACATTTCAGGATGTGTCAGGATGTCGCAGGACACGTCAGAGCATTGCCATGGCATGGGTCGGGACGTCATAGGACGTGGCCACAGGATGTGTCACGATGTCACAGAACATGGCACGACAAGGGCTTGGCATGGGTCAGGATGTGTCAGGAAATGGTCATGGCATGTGTTAGAACATGTCAGGATGTTGCAAGACATGGCAAGGCGTGGCCATAGCACGGGTCAGGACATCGCAGGATGTGTCAGGATGCTACAGGACATGGCAGGATATGTCCGCCATTCATTTTCTAAAGGCAACAGCTGCCATGAGCGATGTTATTCGTTGCAAGTTTCTTGCAAGTTTCCGATTGCCATCGGTTGTTTCGGGTTGTGTGTGGCATCGCTTGTGGCAGCCGATGGCTTTAGACAATGATTTCATTGCCAAAGGTCGAGCATCGTGCACTAGATATTGAGCAGCTCCATGCCGCTCAATGTGTAGTGCTAGCCAAGTCTTATCAATATTTCAAGCGCAATGATAGTAATGGTCATTGGTGGCAGTGGTGGAAAGTAGCGTTGGTTCGAGCGATAACTACCGGCAACGGTTGGTCGACGGTTGGTGGTTGGCGCCGGCGGTTTTAAGTAGGAATCACTTGTGGTGGTTGCGGAAATATAAGTTACTCATGATTAATGGTGGTTGGTCATCCATATGGTTTTATAAAAATATTATGTATTTTACCTATATTTTATCTATTTTCTATTAATTTTAATGCATTTTTTGTAATTATAAAGAGTTTTATGTTAGTTTTTTATAACTATAATTACCCTTTTATGTGTAATATTATTACTGGATGTATTGGAAATTTTCTCCATTGTTTTTCCTATTTTTATATTAATTTTCCTATTTTTACTATTTTTCCAAGTATTTTTCGTTTTATAATTAAAAAAAAAACTTTTGAGAAAAATATCATTTACAATGTTTAAAATTCATTTGTGAATATATTAGCTAAGTTGTACCTTGGTTTGTGCTATTTGGTGTTGTACAACTCTATTATGATTCTTTAGACAAAACATGTCTACTCCTGAAACTTGGGTTTTTTTTAAAGCATATATTAGGGGGTAGAGGTGTTGAAATGCACCTCAGGTGCTTGTTGTCAGGCTGTGCGAGCAAGCATGGGCGATGCTGGCATGGGAAT
Organism: Nicotiana noctiflora; assembly: GCA_032618575.1. Classification (NCBI taxonomy): domain Eukaryota; kingdom Viridiplantae; phylum Streptophyta; class Magnoliopsida; order Solanales; family Solanaceae; genus Nicotiana; species Nicotiana noctiflora. The sequence goes on from JASVEL010002632.1 coordinate 64,117, forward strand.
AGGGGTCATGCATGCTTGTCCGTGCTACATCCGTGAATTTCACAAACTATGCCGGTAAGTACGCGTGTGGGCTCATAGCATGCCTGTGGGTTACACCGCTCGTGGCAAATATTGGCTTTTGTCATCAAATGGTGGAGCATCGTGCAAGTAGCACTACAAGGTGCCGTGTGCATGGGGCGAAACTTAGTATGTGTAGATTGCCAATAGATGTTGCGGGAATAATGGATAGGCGACATCACTCGTGGCGGTAAATGGCTTTTAGCAATGGAACGACAAAGCAATGTGCAAGTAGTGCCGCAAGGTGCCATGCGCATGGGGCAAATCATAGTAAGTTTCCAATTCCGATCGGTCATTGTGGGTTGTGTCTGGCATCGCTCGTGGCAGCTGATGGCTTTAGACAATGAATGGCGGATCGTCATGCAAGTAGCGCTGCAAGGCGCCGTGCGCATTGGGCGATGCTCAGTAGATGTTGATTTCCATCGGCTGTTTCGGGCAACATCACTCATGGCGATTGATTGCTTTTGGAAATGGAATGGCAAAGTGTCGTGCAAGTATCACCGCAAGGTTCCATGCGCATGGGGCGAAACTTAGTAAGTTGCCCATTTCTATCAGTTTTTGTGGGTTATATTTGTAAACCTCCCCCCCAGCCGCTCGTGGCAGTTGATGGCTTTTGATAACGAATACTAGAGCATCGTACAAGTAGCGCCACAACTTGCCATGTGAATGGGGCAACACTCAGTAGATGTCCATTGCCATTATTGTTGTGGGCAACATCGGGAGGCAATATCACTCGTGACCGCTGTTGGCTTTGTACAATAGAACAAAAATGCATCGTGCAAGTAGCACCAAAAAATGCCGTGCGTATGGGGCGAAGCTGAGTAAATTGTCGATTGCCATCAGTTGTTGTGGGTTGTGTCGGGCATTGCTTAAACCCCACATTCGTGCTTTGCGGGGCTTGTCTTGGCTTTGCAACATTGTCATCGGCAAGAACACATGGCTACGCATCGCATAATGGGGCTGTTGTTGGCTAGTATTGGTGAGGCAAGTGTACGTGCGACACATGGGTGGTGTTCGGATTGTGTGGCTAGGTTGGATCCCTGGCCATGGCCATGGCGTAGGCACTGTCTACGAGTTAGATTTTTTGGAACTGTAGCCCAAATGGGGCGGTGAATTCTGTCCAAGGCTAAATACGACTGAGTGATTGATAGCGAACAAGTACCCCGAGGGAATGATAAAAAGAACTTAAAAAAGAGAGTCAAAGAGTGCTTAAGATTTTAGGAGGGAAGCGGATGGGAGCCGGCGATGTGCCCTGGTCAGATATGGAACGGTGTTGAGCCGATCTGACGGTTAACTCGGGGCGTGGACCAGCATGGGTTTTGGGGGTAGGGTGCAAAGCCCAAGCTTTTGTTACGCTCGTGTAACACTGCCTCCTTGATTATGGTAGGCAGCGCATGCTTCCGGCATACTTCGGCATCTGCGTGCTCCGGATTCTAGCCTGTGCACTCCCCATTCAACCCGTGTTGAAACACAAACCAAGGAGTATGACATGTGTGCGACCCAACATGTAAGTAAACTCGTAAGGCGTAAGGAAGCTAATTGGTGGGATCCCCCTGAGGGGTGTACTACCGACCGACCTTGGTCGTTTGTGAAGGGTTCGAGTGTGAGCATACATGTCGGGACCCGAAAGATAGTGAAATCTGTCTTAGCAGGTCGAAGCCAGATGAAACTCTGGTGGAGGCCCGCAGCGATACTGACATGCAAATCGTTCGTTTGTCTTGGGCATAGGGGCAAAAGACTAATCGAACTGTCTAGTAGCTGGTTCCCTCCGATGTTTCCCTCAGGATAGCTGGAGCTCGTGTGTGAGTTCTATCGGGTAAAGAAAATAATTTGAGGCATCGGGGGCGCAATGCGCTCGACCTATTCTCAAACTTTAAATAGGTAGGACGGTGCGATCGCTTTGTTGAGCCGTGCCATGGAATCAAGAGCTCCAAGTAGGCCATTTTTGGAAAGTAGAACTGGTGATGCGGGATGAACTGGTAGCTGGGTTCCGTGCCAAACTACACGTTAACCTAGATCCCACAAAGGGTATTGGTCGATTAAGACAGCAGGATAGCGGTGATGGAAGTCGAAATCCGCCAAGGAGTGTGTAACAACTCACCTACCAAATCAACTAGCCCCAAAACTGAATGGCGCTTAAGCGCGCAACCTACTCCCAGCCATTGGGGCAAGTGCTAGGCCCCGATGAGTAGGAGGGCGCGGCAGTCGCTGCTAAACTTTTGGCGTAAGCCTGGGCGGAGCAGCTATTGGTGCAGATCTTATTGGTAGTAGCAAATATTCAAATGAGAACGTTGAAAGATGAATATTGAAAATGTTCAATGTGAACGACACTTGCACATGGGTTAGTCGATCCTAAGGGTTGGCGAAACCCCGAGAGATGGTGTGTTTTGCATGTACTCCAAAAGGGAATTGGGTTAAAATTCCTGAATCGGGGCGTGGCGATTGACGACAACGTTAGGAACTCTAGAGGCGTCCGTGGGGGCCTCCAGAAGAGTTATCTTTTCTGTTTAACAGCCTGCCAACCATGGAAATGACTTAGTTGGAGGTAGGCTCCATCGGCTGGAAGAGCACAACACGTCACGTTGTGTCTGGTGCGTCCCCAATGACCCTTGGAAATCTGGAGGATCGAGTGCCGTCCATGCCCGGTCATACTCATAACCATATCTAGTCTCCAAGGAGAACAACCTCTGGTCAATGGAACATGACAAGGCATGGATATGGCATGGGTCAGGACATACCAGGACATCTTTGGACATGGCAGGGCATGGCTATGGCACAAGTAAGGACGTGTTAGGACATCATAGGACTTGGCCACAAGACGTGACAGGACAGGTAGGGCGTGGCCATGGCACGGGTCAGGACATCGTAGGACAATTTGATAGGACGTATCAGGACATGGCAGGACATGGGCATGGCAAGGCTCAAGACGTGTCAGGACATGGCCATGACACATTTCAAGATGTTGTAGTACATGACAAGGTGTGTCCATGGCACGGGTCAGGACATGTCAGGACATTGGAGGATGTGGCCACAGGACGTGTAAGAACATTGCAGGACATGGCAAGACATGGGCATGGCACGGGTCAGGACGTGTCAGGACATGGCCATGACACATTTCCAGACATGTCAGGACGTCATAGGACATGGCAGGGCGTGGCCATGGCACGGGTCAGGGCGTGTCATGACGTGGCCACAGGATGGGTCAAGACATGGCAGGACATGGGCATGGCACGGGTCAAGTCGTGTCAAGACATGACCATGGCATGTTTCAGGATGTGTTAGGATGTCGTAGGACACCGAAGGGCGTGGGTAAGGATGTCGCAGGACGTGGCCACAAGATGCGTCAGGACATTGCCGGACATGGCAGGACAAAGGCTTGGCAAGGGTCGAGACACAAAGCCATGGCACGTGTCATGACGTGTCAGGACATCACAAGACACGATAGGGCATGGCCATTGAATGGGTCAGGATGTGCCAGGACGTCATAGGACGTGGCTACAGGATCGGTACAGACGTCGTAGGACATGGTAGGATGAGGTCATGGCACGAGTAATGATGTGTCATGGTATCGCAGGATGTGGCCATAGGACATGCCGGTGCGTGGAAAGATGTGGGCGTGGCATGCATTAGGATGCGTCAGGACATGGCTATGGCAATTTTCAAGACATGCCAGGATGTCGTAGGACATGGCAGGACGTAGGCATGGCACGGGCCAGGACGTATCAGGACATAGCCAAGGCACGTGTCACGATTTTTCAGGATGCTGCATGACATGGCAGGGAATGGCCATCGCATGGGTCAAGAAGTGTCAGGAGATGGTGGGACATGGCCACTAGATGTGTTAGGACGTTGCAAGACATCGCAGGATGTGGGCATGGCACAGGTCAGGATGTGTGAGGACATGGCGATGCACTTTTTAGGATGCCACATGATGTGTCAGGACATGGAAGTATATAGCATGGCATGGCCATGGCACGGGTCAGGACGTGTCAGGATGTGGCCAAATGACGCGGCCATAGGACATGTCAAGTAAATGTGTCAGAATGTCGTAGGACATGGCAGGACGTAGGCATGTCATAGGTCATGACGTGTCAATACATAGCCATTGCATGTTTCAGGATGTTTTAGGACATCGCAAGATATGCCAGGGCATGTCCATGGCATGGGTCAGGTCGTATCAAGATGTTGTAGGACGTGGCCATAGGACAGATCATGACATGTCAGGACATGGTATGACATAGGCATGGTATGGGTCAGGATGTGTCAGTACATAGCCATGACACGTTTCAGGCCATATCAGACATCACAGGCAGGGCAAGGGCATGGCACGGGTCATGATGTGTCAGGATGTCGCAGGACGTAGCCACAAGATGTGTCAAGACATGTCAGGACATGGCAGGACGTGGTCATGGCATGGGTTAGGACATGTCAGGACGTAGCCCCAGCATGTTTTAGGATATGTCATAATGTCGTAGGACATGGCAAGGTGTGGCCATGGCACGGGTCAGGACGTCGCAGGACGTGGCCACATGATACGTTAGGATGCGTAGGAAATTGCAGGAAAAGGTAATGGCATGAGTCAGGACATGTCATGACATGGCCATGGTACATGTCAGGACGTGTCAGGACGTCACAAGACAAGGTAGGGCGTGGCCAAGGCATATGTTTCGACGTTTCAGGACGCCGCAGGATATGGCTATAGGACGTGTTAGGACATCGCAGAATATGGAAGGACATGGGCATGGCACGAGTTAGGATGTATCAACACATGGCCATGGCATGGGTCAGGATGTGTGAAGAGATCGCAGCACGTGGCAACAGAACATGTCAGGACATGGCTGGACATGTGCATGGCACGGATTAGGATGTGTGAACACATTGGCACGTGTTAACACATGCTAGGACGTCGCAGGACATGCCATGGAGTCGCCATGGCAATGGTTAGGACGTGTCAGGTCATTCATTGGAAATTGTCAGGATGTGTCAGGACATGGCAAGATGTAGACATTGCACGGGTCAGGAGGTGTCACGACATAGCCATGGCACGAGTTAGGACGCCGCAGGACATGGTAGGGCATGGCTATCGCATAGGTCAGCACATATCCAAGCATCGCAAGACGTAATTTGCTATGGCCATAGGACATGTCATGACATCAAATGACATGGCAGGACGTGGGCATGGCACAAATTAGGACGTGTGAGGACATGGCCTTGCACTCTTCTAGATGCCATATGATGTGTCAGGACATGGCAGAATATGGCAAGGCGTGGCCATGGCACGAGTTAGGACGTGGCAGGACGTAGCCATAAGACGTGTCAAGTTGTCGTAGGTCGTGGGTATGGCACGAGTCAGGACGTGTCAGGACATCACAGGATGTGGTCACAAGACGTTTCAGGTCGTTATATGACATGGTAGGACGTGTGCATGTCATGATTCAGTACGTGTCAGTACATGGCCATGTAATATTTTAGGATGTGTCAGGACATCGTAGGATATGCCAGGGCGTGTTCATGGCATGGGTCAGGATGTGTCAGGATATTGCAGGTCATGGCCACAGAACGTGATAGGACGTTGCAGGACATGGCAGAACATAGGCATGGAATGGGTCAGGACGTGTTAGCATATGGCCATGGCATGTTTCACGACGTGTCAGGATGTTGCAGGACATGGAAGGGCGAGTCCATGGCACGGGTTTGGACGTGTTAGGACGTCGAAGGCTGTAGCCACAGAATGTGTCAGGACATGGCACGATGTAGGCATGGCACAAGTCAGGACGTGTTAGGATATGGCTATACCATATTTTAGGACGTGTCTGGATGTTGCAGGACATGGTAGGGCATGGCAATGGCATGGGTCAGGACGTCACAGAACGTGGCCATGGGATGTGTCAGGACAACATATGACATGGTAGGACAAGGGCTTGGCACAGGTTAAGATGTGTCAGGACATAGGTATGGCACTTGTCAGGATGTGTCAGGACATCGCAGGACATGGCTATGCATTGCCATGGCACGGGTCTGGACGTGTAAGGACGTCACAGGACATGGCTGGACATGTGCATGGCACGAGTTATGACGTGTCAGCACATGACCATATCATGTTTTAGGACGTGTCAGGACGTTGCAGAACATGCCAGGGCATGTCCATGGCACAAGTCAGGATGTTGTAGGATGTGGCCACAGGATGTGTCAGGACGTCACAGGACATGGCAGGATGTAGGCATGGCGCAGGTCAGGACGTGTGAGGACGTGGCCATGGCACGTTTCACGACGTGGTAGGATGTCGTAGATCATGGCAAGGTGAGGCCATGGCATGGGTCAGGACGTGTCTGGACATCACAGGACGTAGCCACATAACGTGTCAGGACATGCACGACATGGGCATGGCACGGGTCAGGACGTGTCAAAACATAGCCATGGCATGTTTCTGGACATGTTAGGATGTCCTGGTACATGGAAAGGCATGGCCATGGCATATGTCAGGATGTCACAGAACATGGCCACAGGATGTGTCAAGACATGGCAGGAGAAGGGCTTGGCACGGGTCGGGACGTGTCAGTACATGGGTATGGCATGTGTCAGAATGTCGTAGGACATGGCAAGTCATAGCCATGACACTAGTCAGGACGTGTCAGGATGTCGCAGGACATGGTAGGATATGGGCATGGCATGGGTTAAGACGTGTCAGGATATGGCCATGACACATTTTAGGACGTGCCAGGACGTCACAGAACATGCCAGGGCATGTCCAAGGCATGGATTAGGACGTGTCAGGATGTTGCAGGACGTGGCCACTGGACTTGTGAGGACATCATAGGACATCGCAAGACGTAGGCATAGCAAAATTCAGGATGTGTCAAGATATGGCCATGCCACGTTTCAGGACCTAGCAGGACGTCGTAGGACATGTGTGGGAAACGCTATGGCAGGGGTCAGGACATGTCAGGATGTCGCAGGATGCTGCCACAGGACGTGCCAGTACATGGCAGGACGTGGGCATGGCATGGGTCAGGACATGCCCATGGCACATTTCAGGACGTGTCAGGAAGTCACAGAACATGGCAGGACATGACCATGGCACGGGTCTAGACATTGCAAGACGTGGCCTGAGGATATGTCAGGATGTCCGAGGACATAAAAGGATAATAGCTTGGAACGGGTCAAGACGTGCCAAGATATGGCCATGGCATGTGTTATTGCATGTTAGGACCTTGCAGAACATGGTAGGGCCTGGCCATGGCACAGATCAAGACGTGTCAGGACATCGTAGGACTTGTTAGGACATCGCAAGACGTCGGCATGGCACGGGTCAGGACGTGTCAAGACATAGCCATGGCACAGGTTAGGACGTGGCCACAGGATGTGTTAGGACATGGCAGAACGTGGGTATGTCATGGGTTAGGACGTGTCAAGACATTGTCATGGAATATTTCATGATGTGTCAGGACATTACAGGACATGCCAGGGCATGGCCATAGCACTGGTCAAGATGTGTCAGGACGTTGCAAGACGTGGCCATGGGTCGTGGCAATAGGACGTGTCTTGTGGCAAACATAATCTGATGGCCATATCTTGCCACGTGGGAATGGAAAGTGTCAAGATATGTCAGGACATGGCCATGCACGATTCAGGATGTCGCAAGATATGGCAGGCGTGGCCAAGGCATAGTTTAGGACGTGTCAGGACGTCACATGATGTGGCTACAGGACATGTTAGGACATCGTAGGATATGGAAGGACATGGTCATGGCACGATTTAGGACGTGTCAAGACATGGCTGTGGCACGGGTAGATTGTGCAAGGACATCGCAGGGCGTAGCCACAAAACGTGTCAGGACATGGCAGGACATGGGCATGGAATGGGTCAGGATGTGTCTACACAGTGGCACCTGTCAGGACATGTCAGGACATCGCAAGGACATTCCATGTCATGGCCATGGCACATGTCAGGACGTGTCAGGACATGGCCATAGTAATTGTCAGGACGTGTCAGGACATGGAAGGACGTAGGCAAGGCATGGGTGAGGACGTGTTTGGACATGGCCATGGCACGAGTCAGGATGCCTCAGGACATGGCAGGGCATGGCCATAGCATGGGTCAAGACGTGTCAGGGCATCACAAGATATCATTGGCTGTGGCCATAAGACATGTCATGACATGGCAGGACGTGGGCATGGCACGGGTTAGGACGTGTCAGGACATGGCCAAGCACTCTTATGAATGCCATAGTACATGTCAGGACATGGCAGGACATGGCAAGGCGAGGCCATAACATGGGTCTAGACCTGTCAAGACATGGCAGGACATAGCCATAGGACGTGTCAAGTTGTCGCATGTCGTGAGTATGGCATGGGTCAGAACCTCGCAGGACGTGGCCACAAGATGTGTTATGTCGTTGCAAGACATAGTATGACATGGGAATGTCACGGGTCAGTACATGGTCGGACATGGTCATGGCATGTTTTAGGATATGGCAAGATGTCACAAGATATGCCAATGTGTGTCCATGGCACGGGTCAGGACGGTCAATATGTTGTAGGTCACGGCCACAGCATGGTCAGGACGTCGCATGACACGGTAGGACATTGGCATGGCACGGGTCAGGACGTGTTAGTACATGGCCATGGCACATTTAAGGACATGTCAGGACATCACAGAACATGGCAGGGCAAAGCCATGGCACGGGTTTGGACATGTCAGGACGTCGCAGGATGTAGCCACAAAACATGTCAGGACATGGCATAACGTGGCCATGTCAGGGATCAGGACGTGTTACGATATGGCCATGGCATGTTTCTGGGCGTGTCAGGATGTCGCAGGACACGGTAGCGTGTGGCCATGGCATAGGTTATGACGTCACAGAACGTGGCCACTGGATGTGTCAGGACATCACAGGACAAGGGCTTGGCACGGGTCAGGATGTGTTAGGAGATGGGTATGGCACATGTCAGGACATCGCAGGACAGGGCTAGGCATGGCCATGGCATGGGTCATGACGTGTTAGGAAGTCGTAGGACATGACAGGACGTGGGCTTGGCACGGGTTAGGACGTGTCAGGACATGGCCTTTGCACGTTTTAGTACGTGTCAGGACATCGCAGAACATGCCAAGGCGTATCCATGGCATGGGTAAGGACGTGGCAGTATGTTGCAGGATGTGGCCATAGGAAGTGTCAGGACGTCGCAGGAGATGGAAGAACGTAGGCATGGCAGAAGTCAGGACGTGCCAGGACATGGTCATGGAACGTTTCAGGATGTGGTAAGACATTGTAGGACATGGCAGGGCAAGGCCATGGCACGGGTCATGACTTGTCAGGACATTGTAGGACGCTACCACAGGACGTGTCAGGACATGGCCATAGCATATTTCAGGAAGTGTCAGGAAGACGCAGGTCATGGCAGGACGTGACCATGGCAAGGGTTAGGACGTTGCAAGATGTAGCCAGGGGATGTGTCAGGACGTCGTAAGATATGGCAGGATAACGGCTTGGCACGGGTTAGGACTTGTCAGGATATGGCCATGGCATGTGTCAAAATGTGTCAGGACCTTGCAAAACATGACAGGGCATCGCCATGGCATGGGTCAAGACGTGTCAGGACATCGTAGGACGTGTCAAGAAGTCACAAGATGTGGGAATGGCATGGCTCAATTTATGTCAAGACATAGCCATGACACGAGTTAGGACGTGTCAGGACGTCGGAGGACGTGGCCACAGGACGTGTAAGGACATGGCATGACGTGGGTATTTCATGGGTTAGGACGTGTCAGGACATGACCATGGAACACTTCATGACGTGTCAGGACATTGTAGCATATGCGAGGGCATGGCCATGGCATGGGTCAGGACGTATTAAGACGTGGCCACAGGACGTGTTAGGACATAGCAGGACGTGGGCATGGCACGTGTTGGATTTGTCAGGACATGGCCATGCATGATTGAGGACGTCTCAAGATGTTGCAGGACATGGCAGGGCGTGGCCAATGGCACGGGTCAAGACGTCACAAGACGTGGCCACAAGATGTCGCAACATATGGTAGGTCAAGGGAATGGCACAGGTTAGGACATGACCATGGAACGTCTCATGATGTTGCAAGACATAGCAAGGAATGGCCATTGCACGAGTCTAGATATGTCAAGACATCGCAGGACATAGCAAGACGCAGGTTTGGCATAGGTCAGGACATGTCATGAAATGGCCATGGCACGGGTCAGGACATCGCAGGATGTTGCCACAAGACGTATCAGGACGTCGCAGGACATGGCAGGTTGTGGGCATGTCACGGGTCAGGTCATATCAGGACATGGCCATGGCACGTTTCAGGACATTTCAGGACGTCGCAGGACATGCCAGGGCATGTCTATGGAATAGGTCAAGATGTGGTACGATGTTGTAGGGCGTGTCTACAATACATATCAGGACATCGTAGGACATGGAAAGATGTAGGCGTGTCACGGGTCAGGACGTGTCAAGACATAGCCATGGCTCATTTTGGGATGTGTTGGGATGTCACAAGATGCATCCACAAGACGTGTTAAGACATGGCATGACATGGGCATGGCACTGGTGCCATGGTATTTTTCAGGACGTGTCAGGATGTCGCAGGACATGGTAGGGCATGGCCATGGCATGGGTCATGACGTCGCAGGACGTGGCCACAGGATGTGTTAGGATGTTGCAGGACATGGCAGGACAAGGGCTTTACATGGGCCAGGACGTGTCAGGACATGGCTATGGAACGTGTCAGGATTGGTCAGTATGTTGCAGGACATGGCAGGGCACTGACATGGCATGGGTCACGATATGCAAGGATGTCGCAGGATGTAGCCACAGGACGTGTTAGGACAAGGCAGTACGTGGTCATAGCATGGGCTAGGACATGTCAAGACATGGACATGGCATGTTTCAGAACATGTCAGGATGTCACAGGACATGGCAAGGCATGGCCATGGTATGGGTTAGGACGTGGCCACATGATGTGTCAGGACGTGCAGGAAATGGCAGGAATAGGTCATGGCACAGGTCAGGACGTTTCAAGACATGGCCATGGCCCATGTGCAGACGTCACAAGACATGGTAGGGCTTGGTCAAGGCATATGTTAGGATGTGTCACGACATCGCAGGACGTATCTACAGGACGTGTTAGGACATCGCAGGATATAGAAGGACATGGGCATAGTACGAGTTAGGACTTGTCAAGACATGGCCATAGCACGAGTCAGGATATGTCAGGACATCGTAGGACGTAGCCAGTGAACGTGTCAGGTATGGCAGTACGTGGCCATGGCACAGATCAAAATGTGTCAACACATTGCCATGTGTCAGGACATGTTAGGACATTGCAAGACATGCTAGGGCGTGGTTATCGCACATGTCAGGACGTGCCCGGACATGGCCATGGCAATAGTCAGGGCATGTCAGGACAGGGTAGGACGTAGGCATGGCACGGGTCAGGACGTATTAGGACATGGCCATGGCATGAGTTAGGATGCCCTATTACATGGCTGGGCATGGCCATCGCATGGGTCAGGACGTGTCAGGGCATCGCCAGATATCATTGGCTGTGGCCATAGGACATGTCAGGGCATTGCAGGACATGGCAGGACATGGGCATGGCACAGGTTAGGACGTGTGAGGACATGGCTATGCACTTTTCAGGATGACACAAGACATGTCAGGACATGGCAGGACATGGCAGGGCGTGGCCATGGCATAGGTTAGGACGTGTCATGATGTGGCAAGATGTATACATAGGACGTGTCAACTTGTCACAGGTCGTGGGTATATCATAGGTCAGGACATGTTAGGACGTCACAGGACGTGGCCACAAGACGTGTCAGGTTGTTGCAGGACATGGTAGGACGTGTTAGGACAAGGCCATGCCACATTTTAAGATGTGTCAAGACGTCGCAGGATAAGCAAGGGCGTGTCCATGGCATGGGTCAGGACATGTCAGGATGTTGCAGATCATGGCCACAGCACGTGTCAGGATGTCACATGACATGGCTGGACGTAGACATGGCACGGGTGATGAGTGGTGATTTTACCACTCATTCTAGCCTCTTTTGCATAGCTTTTCATGCCTTTTAATTATGAAAAAATCACCACTCATTCTAGCCTCTTTTGCTTAGATTTTCATGCCTTTTAATTATGAAATGAGGTTTCTTATGGTGGTTATTGCTAGAATTTCAGGTACATGATGCTATTAGGTGATTTGGGTTGAAGTGACAAGGAATTGAGCTAAAAGAGCTGAAACCTTGCAAAACTGCCAGTGATTTCGCTTCTGCGGATGTTAAATCACAGAAGCGACGTCACCTCTGCGTAAATCTGATTGCTTTTGTGATTTATGGAAGGATCAGGCAATTCAACTTCTGTGGAGAAGAAGACGCAGAAGCGTGATTGCGAGGTCGCTCCTGCGAAAGAACCTGGAAAAGCAAGATTCCGCTTCTGCGGTTCGTTTGGCGCTTCAGTGAGATCGCATCCGCGATTTTCTTTCTGCTTATACGAGGTTGTGAAAGATTCTTTTTGTCGCTTCTGCGGTTGTATTCCTCTTAAGTGGAGCCACACCTGCGAGGTGTTTTCTGCAGGTGCAAAAACACTGCATCAGACCTGGACAGAACGGGCATTTCACAAGTTTTGACCCTAAATCAATTATATACTCATCCAAACAGACATTTTAGGGATATATTTTACATCCTTTTGCATATTTTATCATCTTTTCATTTTTAGAACAACTTTTGGCAACAAGTTTGGAGGCTAGGGTTTTGCACACACACTTGGGTCTTGAAGATTAAAGATTGTGGTTAAAGATTTCTTACCAATTTATGTTTATTTCTTCATTTCCTTGCTTTGTATTGTATATATAAGTGTGTGGTATTTATTTCCAACACTTGAATCTTGTTCATGGGAATATTCATATTTAAAGTGTAGATTAAATACCTTGTTGTGCTTGTGTATTGAATGATTCTTATATATTTATGAAGTGAGTTATTGTTATTTTAATTATTCTTGTTCTTTAATGTTTCAAAAGGGATTAGCTAACCCTAGGACTTGCCCATTAACTCCGAATTAATTTTGGGAAAGATAATTCGGAGTTGGAAAATATTAATTGACAAGAACTTGAGGCGTTAACCCTCATTTTATAGATTCAACCTAGGGATAGGATTTAACTACTTGGAGCCTTTCGAGTGTGCTTAATCTTCTAATTGTGATTAGGGATAATTCAATTAGGAAGTCTTGTTATTCTTCGGAAGAAGCTAATTAAGAATTATTATTTGTGGCTAATTAACATAAACTCGCTCATATTTGTAAAATCGTGAAATACATTAGATCGTTACTTGAGTGTGATTCCCGATGCATTCATACTTGTAGTCATTGATCATTTTATTTGTTTTCTAGGTTAGTTTACATTTTTGCAATTAGATATAAACATTTTCCAAAACACAAAATGTTGAGTGTTTGGCTTAGCGCGACTAGCGATAATTCTCTTGCATTCCTAATCGCTTACACATTGTTCTCTGTGGGATTCGACCCCGACACACAGTTGGGTTAATTATTTTGCATACGACCGTGTCTATTGCTTTTTAGCAGTAGAATTGGACGTCACCAAAAATGGTGCCGTTGCCGGGGAACAATTTGGCATAATTTAGGTTCTTAGAGAAGTAAGCGACAGTGCTTTGGTCCAAACTTGTGAATATTAGTATAATTATTTTTCTTACATTGGGTCTATTTTTATTGTTTATTTCTTGTTAATTTTCTTAATTTTGAAAAATGGCATCATACAATGAAAATTGGTCGGATGGTAGTTGTTCATACTTCGATGATCCTTGTTCTTATTGTGGAGGACCACACTCTTGGCAAAATTGTTTAAACTCTCTCGGGGATGGATTGTGTGCACAATTCCAAACCCATGAGTGGAGTATTTGTGATAAGTTTGGTTTCCAAAATGGTCATTGGGATGATTTTGCTTATTTGTTATTCCCTTCCCCAAGCCCCTACTATGATGGTTCTATTTGTTTTGATGAGAATTATAGGGCTGTGGAGGTGGAAGAATTTGAGCATGGCCAAAATGGAGAGTTCAAGCTCATGTTGGAGTGTTTACTTGAAGAAGGAAACAATGAAGAAAATGCCTTGGAACATCTTTTGGAGACTAGTCTCCTAAATGGTTTAGCACTTGAAAGGTTACATTCCAAAATGGATGAAATGATCAAAGCCTCAAGGGCTCAAAAAGCCGTGGAAGTGAATGAAAACCAAGAATCCTTCTTCGACATTCAAATTGAAAATCCTTCCTTGGCATTTCATAAAAACCAAGAAGAACTCTCAAATTCCCAAAATGAGAGAATAATGCTCATGTTGGAGACCATTCTTGAAAATGAGGAGAAGCGCAACTTTGCACTCGAGGACTTGAAACAATGCATAAATTACAATGGTGAACATATCCGTACTTTGGAAGATCAAATGCAAATTTTGGTTGAAGCTCACTATGCCCAACAAATTTCGTGTGCGGATGAAAGCCAAGAAGAGTCCAAATCTGAGGAAGAGAGTGAGCTTTACCTTGAGGAATCAAGAATTGAACGACCGCCAACCAACTCAATGAGTGTTGTTGATGCCGACAAAAATATGGAATTGGAGTTAACCGGTGTAAATGCTAGTGTGGCTGATGTTGACTCTAATTCAGGGGAAAGAGAGGATATCAAGATAGAAAATTTTCAAAGTGAAGAGTTGAGGTCGCATTCCAAGTATTTTTCAATGTTTAAATTGTCTAGTGATACGGGAGTTGAACTACACGAGTCAATGGTGGATTGCGAGGAAGAAAGACAACAACCGTTCATTCTACAATTTGAGAAAGCAAGAAATCAAAACGAGATTCCTCACTTGAAAGCCAAGAAGTCCAAAATGAATATTTTAAGCATTTGCTCGAATATCAAATTACCACCCCCATCGCTCAAGGTCATAAGCTTGATTCCAAGCTAGGGGCCCAGTTCATATCATCCAAGTGGCGAGAAAAGTGGTAATGTTGTTTGCGTCGTGCCACGACATTAAATGCGGCGCTTGGTGGGAGGGAAGCCATCGGTTTTTCAAACTTATTCATCATTTTTTGAATTTTACTTTTTGGAATTGCTTAGAATATTATTTATGACTAATCTGCCAAGTTTGAGAATTTTTGGAGTTGATTTGAGCAGGTCGGGGTAGTCGGCAGTCATAAACCAGTAGCTGCAGAAAACTGTCAACAAATTCCTGCTAAAACGCTTCTGCGAGAAAATGAACGCCTCTGCGGTCACCCAGAAGCTCATTTTGTATCGACAAGTGGCCCAACCGCAAAAGTGACCACTATTAGGCATCCGCGATACCGCAGAAGCGGTCAGTCCAACCGCAAAAACGGCCTAAATGTCGCCTAAGCGGTCACGCAGAAGCATGAAATTTTCGCAGAAGTGGAAGCTGTGAAGGTTTTAATAGTAAAATAGAGTGAAATGGTTCTTTTTATCAAAAACATCCCTCACACTGTTTTCCCTTGCCATAACTCCCCTAATACTAAAATTTTGTGCAAAGGCTGAAGAAAATCTTTTGCCCTAACTCCCCTAATCTCATCTTATTCTTCATATCCCTCATGTTATTTCCGTAGCCATCAATTTTTTGTAGTTAATTTTGCTTGATTTTTCTTTTTCCTTCTTTTTGTTTTAAATTCTTGTTGTTTTAGGAAGTGAGGGATTGGTTGTTTGTAGGTTGTGAGTGCTGTAATGTGCAACAAATTTTGGGAAGTCTGAGTACAAAAATTTGTTCAAAGAGAGGTCAAGTTATATTGCTCGTAAGACGTTTATCATAATGTTTCAAAGAAATATTATGGCTTTACATCACAAAATGGGCTTTAATTGAATCATGAATAATTTACTGCACTAATACAAGCCAAAAATTGGTTTAGAAAATGAAAAGAAGGGTAAATTTTTGCAAAACGTTCTGGGCAGTGAAGAAGGTGACGAAAATCGCAGAAGCGGATTTTCTTCGCAGGAGCGTAATCTCTTCTGTGGTAGAAATCACGCAAAAGTGAATCCGGGCAAAATGGCAGGTATCGGAGAAGGGAAAAATTTTCGCAGAAGCGGCTTCGCCTTTGCGGTCTTGTTTCGCAAAAGTGAAAACTAGGAAATTTCTGCAATTCGAATAGCTTTGCAGCAGTAGCTCCCCGGGCCCGTTCAATCCCAATTTTTGGATAAATTGTAGTGTTTTGAATTTATTAATATGGTTCAATTGCCCGATTTACATTGTGTTCAATTTCTGTAGGTGATTTACTTTAAAATGGACCCAAGAACAAGCGGACAACAAAGAGAAATCGAAGAAGAGGTTGATGAGCCATATGATGATACACGCTTTATGTCCGCTGAATGTGAGCGGCGATATTTGGATGACCTCGTCCACAAGAAGATTATCCTTGAGAAAGGAATTCATGAAGAGAAATTGGCAGAAAAGCTTCCAGAATTCTATGCTCAACTCAACGCATCAGGAAGGTCCTGCTTCATCACCACTCCTTGCAAAGCCAATGAGCAGTGGGTGCGTGAATTTTATGCTAACCTCAGGCTGGAAAAATTTGATAGCCCACAAATAGTCATTAGAGGGAGGTTAATAAGGTTTGGAATTGAACAAATCAATGACACTCTGGGAATTCCCAACTTTCCGGTGGAATAGGTACAAGCAAAGGATAATTGTGATAATGGAGCATGTCTTGTCTCCAAACTCTTCCCACCATAGCTGAGAGAAAAATGGGGAACCAGAAGAAAAGAGTTCAAATCTACCGACTTCACTGCAGAGGCTAAAATGTGGCTATACATCCTCATCAACAGAATCTCTCCTTGTGGCAATATGACGGATGTCTCCTACACCCGGGCACTGGTCATAGCATGCATTCTAGATGGCACACCGGTGAATGTAAGATACTACATTTTGCAGGAGATGAGGCAGTACTTGAGAGAGTACTCGAGCAACAATGATGCATGCCTGCTATTCCCCTCCCTTATCACACAGCTCTGCACCAGAGCAGAGGTTGATGTCTGTAGCACCGATCGGTGGCTACCAGCGGACAAACATTTTCATCCATTGAGAGTGACAGGAGAGGGGAGTGTAGTTAAAAGCAAGAAAAGGAAAATGACCATCACAGCCTCCAGTTCAGAGTTTTCTTCACAGACGGCTGCTCAGGGGCCATTCATGATTCTTAACTACGAGCTTCAAACAATTAAGGAGTTAGTATCACAGCTCCCGAGTGGGCCATCCTCCTCACATCCTGGGCTTTCTTACTTCTCTAGGGAAGATATGTAGAGTTACTTGGATGCTCAGATAATACAAAAGGATAACATGAAGAAGATGGCAGCATCAATGACCAAACTGGAGGGAGCCTACAGTACTCTTGCTAAGGCCCATGCCACCATTCAGTCTGATTTTGAGACAGAGAAGAAGAAGAACAAGAAGAAAGGCAAGCTGATGATCAAGATGTGGAGAGGTATCAAGGCGATCTTCAAATGGGGGAACCCAAATAAGAAGATCCCAGTGGCGGCCAAAGATGACAGTGAGGAGTACTCTTTCATGTCAGAGTCTGCTAGAGATGGTGGCGATGATGATGATGATGATAAGAAGACCGATGATGAGGGAGCCATGAGCTCACCTCAGTAGTGATCAGCCTTCCTCCCACAGTCTGCTAGTATGATGCAGACCTCAGGGAGCCCCTCAAACTTTTTATGCTTTACATTCGATATTGTGCTGTGAGGACACTACAATATTCTAGTTGGGGTGGCTTTTGTAGCGTGTGACTATGCTGTGTAGCTTTTCACTATAATGTTCTATACATTGTGTGCCCTTGCCGGGCATGGTTTGATTTGTCATATTTGTGTTGTTATTTTTCTTTTCTTATTTACTTTTCTTCTTATTAGCCTATATTATTTTTAGTAGTATTTGCTACTTTTATTCTAGTATCCTGTATATTCTTTTCTTTTATTACTCCTTGGGTTTTCTTCATGCTACGGTTTTTTCCGAAGGAACACTTTAGTGAACCGGGTGACTTTTCCCTATGAGAGATAGCATGACAACCTTCTTAAGGGAATTAGTCTTGTTTTGTTAGGATGAAGATTTTGGATTATTCGATACTAAAAAAAAATTAGCCTCTTGTATGTAAATTATGAATTAAGAATACACCTCCAAAAATTTAATTTGAACTAAAAATAAGTAAGTTGTATGGTGTAAAACAATTTTTGTGATAAATCTTTCGCTCTTTTAGTGACTGTTAGGTCACTAGTTTGATAGAATTGATCCGTCTTCATTAATTCATGTGCCATGTGTGTTAGTGATTGTTGAAATAAATCCTGTGTTTACTTCCATCATCTAGAACATGCCCGTTTGTTTTTTCAATGCTAACGATAGTATATTGGTTGGAGGAATGATCTTAGCCATTCTTTGTTTTAATTTTAAAACCTCTTTAGCCTTTCAAGCCTACCATTGCATAAATAATATCACTAGTACCTCTTTTTGAGCCTTTAAACCTTTCTTTGGCCAACTCATTACAAACCTTTCCCTTTTTGCAAAATAACTCCCTCTTTTGAACCTGTCCCTCCTTGAACATTGAGAATGAGGCTAAAAGCCTAAGTTGGGGGTGGTGTCAAAGTGGAGATTGGCAAGGCTGTGCATTGAGGGTGTGTTTGGTATGATGGAAAATGTTTTCCATGGAAAATGTTTTCCTAGAAAATGTTTTCATGGAAAATGAGTGATTTTATCACTTATTTTCTCTTGTTTGGTTGGTAAGTGGAAAACATTTTCCGGAAAATATTTTCTATGTTTGGTTAGAGAGTAAAAAATAGTTTTTTAGAAAAATATTTTTTTTGCAACTCTCCTACCCCTCCCCCTCCCACCTCCCCC
This sequence comes from Nicotiana noctiflora, assembly GCA_032618575.1. Classification (NCBI taxonomy): domain Eukaryota; kingdom Viridiplantae; phylum Streptophyta; class Magnoliopsida; order Solanales; family Solanaceae; genus Nicotiana; species Nicotiana noctiflora. Next base: position 83,064 of record JASVEL010002632.1, read on the forward strand.
ACCCCTCCCGTTCCCGAAGTCTCTAAAAATTGACTCAATCTAAAGGAACTAATGTGATGCTTTACTTTTTAACGCAAAAATCGCGTATTTTCGAATCGGTAAATTTATAATTTCTAAACCCGTAAACTTCCGAACTCATAATTATGGAACTTGTAAAATATTGAGCCTTTAAATGATAAATAATAAAATTAAAAACTGAAAAATATATTTCAAAATTTTTTTCGGGGGGGGGGGGGGGGGGGGGGGGGGGGGGGGGAGGGGGGAGTGGGGGCGATAAATCGAAAAAAAATAAAATTTAAATTACAAAAAAAAAAAGTAATTTTTTTTGTGGGGGGGGGGAGGGGGAGGGGTGGTGCAGAAAAATAAGAAAACAGAAATTTAAAATTATAGAAAAAAAATTAGGGTAAAATAATTTTTTTTTTGCGGGGTGGGGTGGAGGGGTAGTAGGGTGGATGGTAAAGGAAAAACTGAATTTTTTTTTAAGAAAACTGTTTTTTAGAGAGGGGGTGGGGTGGGTTGGTGAGGGTGAGAATGGTTGAGAAGGAGCTTTGGAAAATGTTTTCCCTTCTTTTGATAAGGAAAATATTTTCCTCCAATTGGACGAAAATGAATTGATAAGGAAAATGTTTTCCAAAACATTTAAGGCAACCAAACATGGGAAAATTGGAAAACATTTTCCAGAAAATGTTTTCCTTCATAACAAACACACCCTGAGTCTAAGACCACATGCCTCAAAGTGTTTGTACTAAAGTATTCTAGCCCCAAAGGAAAAAAAAGAGAAGAAAACAAAAATATATGTATAAATATATACATTGTGGAGCCTTGAATAAAATTGGGAGAGGTATGTAAGGTGGTTTTATATTGGGAACTAGATGCCAATGAGGCTATGTGAGTTGAAGAGAATCAAAGTGCAAAAGAATGAAACTTGTGAGTAGTGTTCAAGGAGGGTGAAGTCACATGTACCCAAATGCTTATCCAACCTTCCCTAAACCTAAATTACAAGCTTAAAAAGTCCTTATGGGACCTCCAACTAAGAATTCTTGAATAAGTGATGAATTAAAATAAGGGCAAGTTTAGGGTATGAAGTGTTGTAACACTTGAAGTTTCTCTGTGAGAGTGAGTGTTTTCGAAAAATTTGTCCCTTGTGTTGTGTCGTAAATATATTTTTTTGGGGACTTTCTTTCTTATGAGGGCACATGAATTAGAAAAGATCGGTGAAATTGAGTAAAGTTAGCAATTATAGTGAACTAGTGCTTTCGAGTCACTCATTGAGGCTTATTTTTGTCACTTGATTATTTTGGAACTCCCTTGCACATTGTTGAAGTTGTTTTTCCTTAGGAGGGAGTTATTTGGAAAATATATACATACTTGAGCCTAATTGTTAGTATCAACCAAATCCATAAGTATGGTGTCTGAATCGGAGAATGTGGTGTGTACATAATCGCAATGCCACTTGTATCTTAAATGGTGAATCCTCGTTGATGTTTTGGTTTTGATTCGCTTGAGGACAAGCAAAAGCTTTAAGTTGGGGGTGTTGGTGAGTGGTGATTTTACCACTCCTTCTAGCCTCTTTTGCTTAGCTTTTCATGCCTTTTAATTATGAAATGAGGTTGCTTATGGTGGTTATTGCAATATTTTCAGGTAAATGATGCTATTAGGTGATGTGGGTTGAAGTGACAAGGAATTGAGCTAAAAAGAGTTGAAACCTTGCAAAACTGCCAGTGATTTGGCTTATGCGGACGTTAAATCGCAGAAGCGATGTCGCCTCTGCGTAAATCGGATCGCTTTTGCGATTTATGGAAGGATCAGGCAATTCCGCTTCTGCGGAGAAGAAGACGAAAAAGCGTGACCGCTTCTGCGGTTGCGAGGTCGCTTCTGCGAAAGTACCTGGGAAAACAAGATTCTGCTTCTGCGGTTCGTTTGGCGATTCAGCGAATTCGCATCTGCGATTTTCTTTCCTCTTATGCGAGGTTGTGAAGGATTCTTTTTGTCGCTTCTACAGTGGTATTCCTCTTAAGCGGAGCCGCACCTGCGAGGTGTTTTCCGCAGGTGCGAAAATAGTGCATCAGACCTGGACAAAATGGGCATTTCACAAGTTTTGACCCCAAATCAGTTATATACTCGTCCAAATAGACATTGTAGGGATATCTTTTACATCCTTTTTCATCTTTTATTATCTTTTCATTTTTTTAGAACAACTTTTGGCAACAAGTTTGGAGGCTAGGGTTTTGTACACATACTTGGGTCTTGAAGATTAAAGCTTGTGGTTAAGGATTTCTTACCCATTTATGTTTATTTCTTCATTTCCTTGTTTTGTATTGTATATCTAAGTGTGTAGTATTTATTTCCAACACTTGAATCTTGTTCATGGGAATATTCATATTTAAAGTGTGGATTAAATACCTTGTTGTGCTTGTGTAGTGAATGATTTTTATATATTTATGAAGTGAGTTATTGTTATTTTAATTATTCTTGTTCTTTAATGTTTCCCAAGGGATTTTCTAACCCTAGGACTCGCCCATTAACTCCGAATTAGTTTTGGGAAAGATAATTCAGAGTTGGGAAAGTTTAATTAACAAGAACTTGAAGCGTTAACCCTCATTTTATATATTCAACCTAGGGATAGGATTGAACTACTTGTAGCCTATCGAGTGTGCTTAATCTTCTAATTGTGTTAGGTGTAATTCAATTAGGAAGTCTTGTTAGTCATCAGAAGAAGATAATTAAGAATTATTATCCGTGTCTAATTAACATAAACTCGCTCATATTTGTAAAATCGTGAAATACATTGGATTGTTACTTGAGTGTGATTCCCGATGCATTCATACTTGTAGCCATTGATCATTTTATTTTCTTTCTAGGTTAGTTTACATTTCTGCATTTAGATATAAACATTTTCCAAACCCTAAAATTCTTAAGTGTTTGGCTTAGCGCGACTAGCGATAATTCTCTTGCATTCCTAATCGCCTACACATTGTCATCTGTGGGATTCGACCCCGACTCAAAGTTGGGTTAATTATAGCGTACGACCGTGTCTATTGCTTTATAGCGGTAGAATTGGACGTCAACAACGGGTCAGGATGTATCAGCACATGCCCATAGTACATTTTAGGATGTTTTAGGACATCACAGAACATGGCAGGGTGAGGCCATGGCACGGGTCTGGACGTGTTAGGACGTCATAGGATATAGCCACAGAACGTATCAGGACATGACATGACGTGGGCATGGCACGGGTATGGACATGTTAGGACATGGTCATGGCATGTTTCTGGATGTGTTAGGATGTTGCAGGACATGGCAGGGCGTGCCCACGGCTTGGCTCAGGACATCACAGAACGTGGCTACAGGATATGTCAAGACATTGCAGGACATTGCAGGACATGGCAGGACAAAGGGTTGGCACGGGTCAGGACGTGTCAGGACATGGTTATGGCACGTGTCAAGATGTTGCCGGACATGGCAAGGCATGAACATGGCACGGGTTAGGACATGTTAAGACATCGCAGGACATTGAAATATGTGGGCATGGCACGGGTTAGGACGTGTCAGGATATGGCCATGGCACGTTTTAGGACGTGTCATGCTGTTGCAGAACATGCCAGGGCATGTCTATGGAACAGGTCAGGATGTGTTAGGATGTTGCAGGATGTTGCAACAAGACGTCACAGCACATGGCAGGATGTAGGAATGGCACAGGTCAGGATGTGCCAGGACATGGCCATGGCACATTGCGGGAATTGGTAGGACGTCGTAGGACACGGGAGGGTGAGGCCATGGCAAGGGTCATGACGTGTCAGGACGCTACCACAAGACGTGTCAGGATATGGAAGGATGTGGTCATGTCATGGGTCAGGACCTGTCCATGGCACGTTTCAGGACATGTCAAGTCACAGGACATGGCAGGACGTGGCCATGGCACAGGTCAAGACGTCGCATGATGTGGCAAGAGGATGTGTCAGGACAACGTAGGAAAATGGCTTGGCACGGGTCAAGACGTGTCAGGATATGGCTATGGCATGTGTCAGGACCTTGCAGAACATGGAAGGGCATGTCCATGGCACGGGTCAAGACATGTCACGACATCATAGGATGTGTAAGAACATCGCAAGACATGGCAATGGCACATGTCTGGACGTGTCAAGACATAGTCATGGCACATGTTAGGATGTGTTAGGACGTCGTAGGACGTGGCCTTAGGACATGTCAAGACATGGTCGGACGTGGGTATGTCACGGGGTAGGATGTGTCAGGACATGTCCATGGAACATTTCATGACATGTCAGGACATTGTAGGACATGCCCGGGCGTGGCCATTGCACGGGTCAGGACGTGTCAGGACGTTGCAAGACGTGGCCATAGGACGTGGCCATAGAACGTGTCAGGACATGGCAGGACATGGGCATGGCACGTGTTAGGACATGGCCATGCACGATTCAGGACGTCTCAAGATGTTGCAGGACATGGCAGGGTCTTGCCATGGCAAGGGGCAGGACGTTGCAGGACGTGGCCACATGATGTGTCAAGATGTTACAGGACATGGTAGGACAAGGTCGTGACACGGTTCAGGATGTGTTAGGACATGACCATGGCATGTGACATGACGTGTCATGACATTGCAGGACATGGAAGGGCGTGGCCATGGAACAGGTTAGGACGTGTCAAGACGTCGTAGGACATGGCAATACATGGGCCTGGCACAGGTCAGGACGTGTCAGACATGGTCGTGGCATATTTTCGAATATGGAAACAAGTTGCAGGACATGGTAGGGTGTGGCCATGGCACGGGTCAGGACGTGCCAGGACGTGGCCACATGATATGTCAGGACATGGCAGGACGTGGGCATGGCACTGGTTAGGACGTGTCAGGACATGGACATGGCATATTTTAAGATATGTCAAGATGTTGCACAACATGGCAGGGCGTGGCCATAGCACGGGGGCAGGACATTGCAGGACACAGACACAGGATATGTTAGGACGTCACTTGACATGGCAGGACAAAGGCATGGCACGGATCAGAATGTGTCAGGACATGGCCATGACACGTGTCAGGATATGTTAGGACGTCACATGACGTGTCATGGTGTGGCCATGGCACGGGTGAGCACGTGTCAGGATGTCGTAGGATGTGGCTACACGGCGTGTCAAGATGTCATAGGACATAGTATGACGAGGGCATGGCACGGGTTAGGATGTGTCAAAACATGGCCATGGCATGGGGCGGGACGTGTTAGGAGATTGCACGACGTGGCCACAGGATATGGTAGGACGTGGGCATGGCATGGGTCAGGACGTGTCAGGACATGGCCAAGGCAATTGTCAGGTCGTGTCAGGATGTTGCACGAAATGGCAGGTTGTGGGAATGGCACGGGTCAAGACATGTTAGGACATGGCCTGGCACGTGTCAGGATGAGTTAGGATGCCGCAGGACATGGCCATGGCATGGTTCAGGAAGTGTTAGGACGTCGTTGGACATCATTGGGCATGGCCACTAGACGTGTCAGGACGTTGCAGGATGTTGGCATGGCATTGGTCAGGACATGTGAGTATATGGCCATGCACTCTTCAGAATGCCACATGACATGGCCATAGGACGTGTCAAGTCATCGCAGGTCATGGTTGTGGCATGGGTCAAAATGTGTCAGGACGTTGCAGGACATGGCCATAAGATGTGTTGGGATATTGGAGGACATGGCTGGACGAGGGCATGGCACGGGTTAGGATGTGTCAAAACATGGCCATAGCACGGGGCAGGACGTGTTAGGAGATTGCATGACGTGGCCATAGGATATGGTAGGACGTGGGCATGGCATGGGTCAGGATGTGTCAGGACATGGCCAAGGCAATTGTCAGGTCGTGTCAGGATGTTGCACGAAATGGCAGGTTGTGGGCACAGCACGGGTCAAGACATGTCAGGACATGGCCATGGAACGTGTCAAGATGTGTTAGGATGCCGCAAGACATGGCAGGGCATGGCCATGGCATGGTTCAGGAAGTGTTAGGACGTCGTTGGACATCATTGGGCATGGCCACTAGACGTGTCAGGACGTTGTAGGATGTTGGCATGGCATGGGTCAGGACATGTGAGTATATGGCCATGCACTCTTCAGGATGCCACATGACATGGCAGGCTTGGCCATGGCATGGGTCAGGACGTATCAGGATGTGGTAGGACATGGCCACAGGACGTGTCAAGTTATCGTAGGTCATGGTTGTGGCATGGGTCAAAACGTGTCAGTGATGCTTTCGACTAGAAAGTAAACAATTAGTAGACGGCTTTATACAACTGCAGGAGAGGGTACCAATCAGGTTCCCCAAGCCAGAGTAGGCCAAAGTGAGGCTTAGAGTGAGATGCCATCTCATACCTCATCTACTCTGTCTCCTCTAGAGGGTAATAGGAGGAACCCAACACCTCCAGTTCCTCCATCTGGCACTACAGACCAGGATATACAGAGTGCTTTGCAGTTAATGACTAGCTTGGTAGCTGCTCAGGCACAAAGGTAGAATACGGGTGTTGCTGATAAACAAGTTAGTACGAGGGTTCGTGATTTGTTAGTTTACACCCACAAGTGTTTATCGGATCGGACCCCAAGGAAGACCCCCATACTTTTATTGACCAGGTTCATCGCACGTTGCGGGTTATGCATGTTAGCGATACAGAGGCAGTAGAGTTGGCTTCTTATCGGCTACGAGATTTAGCAGTTCTCTAGTATGATAGTTGCGAGACATCCAGGGGTCCGAACGCTCCTCCAGCTGTGTGGAAGAAATTTTCTGAGGCCTTTCTTCATCACTACTTGCCAGTTGAGATACGACGAGCTAGAGCTGATAAGTTCTTAAACCTTAGACAATGTAATATGAGTGTGCAAGAGTACAGTATGCAGTTTGATTCTTTAGCTAGGTATGCTTCCCATATGGTGGCCGAGATGAGTGATAGGGTGCATTTGTTCATGAACGATTTGGGACCACATCTGATAAATGAGTGCACAATAGCCTCGTTGGTGGAGGGCATGGATATTTCATGTATTCAAGCTTATGCCAGACCTTAGAGGATCATAAACGCCAGCAATGGGTAGATAGGGAGTAGGATAGGGGCCAACATAAGAGGGCCAGATTTGCACGGTATTCTGATGACTTCAGAGGCAATGTCAGGCCCCAGTCTTTGAGGAGTCTGGTGCCATCTGTAACTAGTGCTCCTCCACAGTTTTAGAGGCCTCGATATGATCGATTTACCTATTCTGGTCCAAGTCAGAGTTCGCGGGCATCATGTTCGCAACATCATAGGGATACTAGTCATACGAGACCCACAACACCACGTTGTGATCAGGGCAGTAAGGCGCACTTTGGAATGTGCCGTCGAGGTTCTGATGCATGTTATTCTTGCGGAAAACTTGGCCATATAATGTGGGATTGTCCTAACAGGATAGGTTATAGTATGGCTCAACCAACTAGATCTGTGTCTGCTTCTTCCTCATCAGTCCAGCCTCCTACACATGTTTTTTAGTAGTCGACAGGTGGTGGTAGAGGCAAAGGTACGGTGCGGAGTTCAAGTGGTTGTCAAAATCAAACTTATGCTCTAGTAGGTCGACAGGATCTCGAGTCATCTCCAGATGTTGTTACAGGTATATTGTTGGTGTTTTCTTATGATCTATAAGCGCTGATTGATCTAGGATCTACATTATCATATGTTACACCCTTTGTGGCTAATAAGTTTGGCATTGAACCTGAATTGATAAGTAAACCCCTTGTGGTATCTACTCTGATAGGAGACTCGGTGATTGCTGCAAAGGTTTATAGAGGTTGCACTGTGATGATTTGTAGTCGTCAAACCTCGGAAAAATTTATTTGAGTTAGAAATTGTTGATTTTGATGTGATACTGGGAATGGACTGGTTGGGCTCATGTTATGCAAATGTTGACTGTCATATGAAGATGGTTAGGTTTTCAATTTCCTGGTGAACCCATCATTGAATGGAAGGCGGACATTGCTACACCAAAAGTTAGGTTTATTTCCTATCTTAAGGCAAAAAAAATTATCTCAAAAGGTTACATTTATAATCTCGTTAGCGTTAGGAATGTGGCCGCCTACTCTACAATCAATCGCTGTAGTTAATGAATTTCCAGATGTTTTCCCAGATGAACTCCTAGGCCTTCTACCTGAAAGGGAGATTGAGTTTAGCATTGATGTGTTGCCTGACACTCAACCGATCTCTATCCCTCCATACAGAATGGCCACAACAGTGTTGCGAGAGTTGAAGGTGCAGTTAAAGCACTTGTTAGATAAAGGGATTCATTAGGCCGAGCACTTCAACTTGGGGTGCACCAGTCCTATTCGTGCAGAAGAAAGATGGGTCTTTACGGATGTGTATCGAATATCGACAGTTGAATAAATTTACTATAATGAACACGTATCCACTTCCAAGAATTGACAACCTGTTTGACCAACTCCAGGGTGCCAAGCATTTCTCAAAGTTTTACTTACGTTCAGGTATCATCAAATGAGGGTTAAGGAGAAGGATATTCCAAAGATGTCCTTCCGTACAATATATGGGCACTTTGAGTTCTTGGTGATGTCGTTCGGGCTAACAAATGCTCCAAGTACTTTTATGGATCTCATAAATAATGTATTCAGGGCCTATCTCAATGTGTTCGTGATTGTATTTATTGATAAAATTCTAGTGTTTTCTCATTAAGAGGGGGAACATGAGGGCCGATTGCGGATTGTATTACAGAAGCTTTAGGATCATAAGTTATATGCTAAGATCTCCAAATGTGAATTATGGCTGAACTCAGTGGCATTCCTTGTCCATGTAATATCTTACGAGGTTATCAGTGTTGACACTCAGAAGATTGATGCAGTAAAGAATTGGCCGAGACCTACAACACCATCAGAAGTCCGTACCTTCCTAGGGCTAGCAGGATATTATAGGCGATTTCTAGAAGGGTTCTCCTCAATATCCACACCATTGACTAAGTTAACACAGAAAGCTACTAAGTTCCATTGGTCTGGCGCTTGTAAACGAAATTTTCAGGCGTTGAAGAATCGATTGACATCCGCACCAGTGCTTACTCTTCTTGAAGGACCTGAAGGTTATGTGGTATATTGTGATGCATCAGGTATAGGTTTGGGGTGCGCATTGATGCAACGTGGTAAGGTGATTGCTTATGCATCCAGACAATTGAATAAGCATGAATAGAATTATCCAACCCATGATTTGGTTTTGGCTGTAGTAATATATGGCTTGAAGATATGGCGACACTACATATACGTCATCCATGTTGACATCTACACAGATCATAAGAGTTTACAATACATCTTCAAGCAGAAAGAGTTAAATTTGAGGCATTGTAGATGACTTGAATTTTTGAAAGATTACGACGTCGAGATATTGAATCATTCCGGTAAATCCAATATTGTGGCAGATGCTCTAGTCGTAAGTCAATGGGAAGTTTAGTACACATTGAGGCAGGTATATGGCGTTTGACTAAAGAGCTTCATCAACTAGACAATATGAGAATCAGATTGTTAGACTCTAATGACGGAGGTGTTACTGTACATAATACATGAGAATCAGCTTTCATAGCAGAGGTAAAAACACGGCAAAATGAAGAACCTATCTTAGTACGATTGAGAGAGAGCATTCAGCTGTGTGAAATTACGGCTTTTGAGATCAGAGGAGATGGTGCACTGAGATACCATGGCCAATTATGTGTGCCTAATGTGGTAGGGTTGCAAGATAAGATTATGAATGAGATTCATCAATCCCGATATTCCATCCCTCTCGGCTCGACAAAGATGTATCATGATGTCAAGGAGCGGTATTGGTGGGACAACATGAAAATGTCTATTGCAGAATTTGTAGCCCAGTGTCCTAATTGTCAACGAGTAAAGATAGAACATTAATATGGACTTTGTTATTGTATTACCTCGTTATTATCATAATTTTGACTCCATCTAGGTGATAGTTTATCGACATACAAAATGTGCCCATTTTCTGCCAGTTAAGACAACTTACACGGCTGAAGATTATGCGAAACTGTATATCAGGGAGATTGTTAGGCTTCATGGTGTACCATTATCTATTATATCAGACTGAGTAGCTCAATTTACGGCTATCTTTTAGAGGTCTTTCAGAAGGGTTTAGTCACATAAGTGAATCTCAGCACTACATTTCATCCGCTGACTGACAGACAGGCTGAACGTACCATTCAGCCATTGGAAGATATGCTGCGAGCATTTGGTCTAGATTTTAAGGGAAATTGAGATGACTATCTTCCACTCATTGTATTTGCCTACAATAATAGCTATTATTCCAGTATTAAAATGGCCCCATATGAGGCACTATATGGGAGGAGATGTAGACCACCATTTGGATGGTTCGAAGTCGGTGAAACAGAATTATATGGGCCAGATTTGATTCATCAAGCCATTGAAAAGGTGAAAGTGATACAGGAGAAATTAAGGATGGCACAACGCAGACAAAAGTCTTATTCTGATGTCCGACGTTGTGATCTGGAGTTTGAGGTTAGTGATCGGGTTTTCCTAAAGATCTCGCCAATAAAGGGTCTAATGCGTTTTGCGAATAAAGGTAAGCTCAGTCCACGGTATATCGGTCTGTACAAGATTTTTGGGCATAATTGCTTGCAATTTTTGCTTGTAACCATTTTATAGGGAAAATTTACCGGGAATTTTTGTTGGAATGCACGATGATTTGGACTCGCCATAAACCCTTACATTCGAGGATGAATGTTCCTAAATAGGGGAGGGTGTTACAACCCATATCCACACGCGTTATTTCATTCCATATGTTAGTTAACACAAATCCAAGAAGGAATTATCTTTGAGATGATAACAAGTTAATCATATTGATCTTGAGTGATACAAGGGTGCATAAGGGTCATTAACAATTATTAGAAGTTAAACGAATCAAGGATGTTGTAACTCGTATTTTCGAGTAAACCTATAGGTTCTTAATAAACCCAATAGGTCATGTTTTAAGGTATTTGAATCATATAATATCCGTATCATAAGTCTTGAAGTCAAATGAGTTATGAAACAAAAGTCGATAAAAGTTGTTGCAACTTAGGTTCATAGTTTTACTTAAACTTTAGGTCAAATGTTATTAAACTTTTCTCCCAATATTATTGTAATTACGGGGTGATCTACCCAAAAATCGAATATCTATGAGTCTAGTTTCCAACGAATTAAACCGTTTATCAATACGACATTGGAATAGAGAGTTATAGACATTTTTGTGAGACTGCACAAGCTGCTATGTGACAAGTAGGTGGGTCACCTACTTGGTTAAATGACGGCCCAAAAGAGCCAATTTCGGGTCAGACAAAGAGCCCATTAAAAAACTTATGTTCTGAAATATATCCCTCATTATATTTCACAAATAAACAGACCTAAACTGCTGCACAATCCCTCACAAAAATTATCCCCAAACCCTAATTGATTTTCCCTTTCTTTAAGTTCAAATTGGGGTAAACACTAGAGTTTGAAGAACCAAGATAAAGGCTGAGTTATCCAATAGGTAAGGTGAGTTTACTGCTATATTTCATACATTTATTCTGCTGTTAATTCATTGTAATGTGTTCTATACATGTAAGAACTCACAGGACGGTGATCGGAAGCCGTGAGTTTGAGTTATTCACTTGTAGGGGATTGTTTTGTGTTGCTGTTGGGCTGCATGTCTTACTACTGTTTTGTGGAGTTATGGTGGAGGAAAGATTTGGAGAAACATCATATATATTTGGGGTTGTGGTATGTTAGTTCTTCATAATATTTTTGGGTCGTTTGATACGACTATGGTGGTCGTCGTATGTATGAAGTGATTAGGTTGTGCGTGGATTGTTTTTGGAGGCTCAATATGTTTATTATTGATGTTGTTTAGGCTTTTTGATGATTTTTTGAATGGTGTGAATTCATATATATTGGGGAGGTGCTATCTGTTTCATCGTAATTTATGTTGTGGTCGATACATAACAGTTATGACACTTGAGTGATAACTATAGTTTTGTTTCTCTTATTGTAGACTAAGGAGTCATGAAAAGTGCATAGCTTGAGATTGGGGTAGTATATACAAGGTATGAGAGGCTATCCCCTTCCTTCTTTTGCTTGATTTAGATTGTACATAATGTAATGAACGAGAATCGAAAGATACTCTACTAGTAGAAGCTAGCAGTACTTACATTGTTTCCTCTCTTATGGAACGATTGATGTTGATGTTGCTTCTATTATTCTTATGTTATCAATCTTGTTGGTACTTCCTGATTGCTATAAGGTTCATAGTGAAGAGTTAGTCCTAATAAGGTGTACAGAGGATACCGAGCTTACATCTCTCCGAAAGGTCTAGAACGTGTTTCCATGAGTCGAGCATGGATTATATATATGTATCTATTTTACTCTACCAAGTCGCGCTATAGTCATCCGGGTAGGGCACCTATTGTGCAACCACTGATCATTTAGGTTTTACTGATCTCCATGTGACCGGGTACGATTCTACAGAGCCTTATGATGGCCGGGTACGTTTTTTCCGAGCCTATTATGGCTGGGTTTAATATGATGATGATGATGCCCACAGAGGCATATGTTTTAAAAGTTTATGTATTTATACATATGAATTATGCATATCTTATCAGTAGACCTCAGAGGTACTCAGATGTTACAGGTTGTATATTTTATATCCCTGCTTACATTACTGTTCATATTTATGGATCCATGCCTTATATACTTGGTACTTTATTCGTATTGACATCCTTTTATTTGTTGATGCTGAATGTCGTGTTGCAGGTCCGGATACATAGGTAGGTGCAGCTCCCCTACCATAGTAGGCTGTCCAATTCAGCTCCCCTTGTCGGCTAGTTTATGTTGTATAGTCTATCATGGTAGTGTGGTAGCATGTACCATATGTATTTAGTTTCTTGATTGCCTGGTCATCCCACGTTATGTAGGTTCGTGCCATCATATTTTATTGTTGGTTGTCCATGATCCATGTCTGCCATTTATATTGATCACGTCAGCCGTAAAAGATAATAAAGAAGGTTAGATAAAATGTACGTCGGTGCTCGGCAAATTTGGTCTAGTTCTAGTCATGGCCTTCCAATTTGAGTCGTGATAGATGTGATATGGTGTTGAGCCGGTCCGACGATCGACTCAGGGTATGGACCGGCATGGACAGGGGGGCAGTCAAATCCTGGGCTTTTGATACGCTCGTGGAACATCGTCTCCTTGATTGTGGTAGGCAGCGCGTGCCTCTTGCATGCTTCGGCATCTTCACGCTCTAGGCGCTGGCCTATGCGTTCCCTATTCGACCGGTATTGAAACACACACTGAGAAGTTTGATATGTGTGTGAGTCAATAAGCGAGTAACCTATAAAGCGTAAGGAAGCTGATTGGTGGGATCCCCTTAAGTGGTGCACCGCTAACTGGCAACTAACGGGTCAATACATGGCCATGGCACGAGTCCGGAATGTGAGGATGTCGCAAGACGTGGCCATAGGACATGTCAGGACGTCACAGGACATGACAGGATGTGGGCATGTCACGGATTAGGAATGTAAAGACATGGCCATGGCATGTTTCAAGGCGTGTCAGGACGTCACAGGACATTCCAAGGATTGTCCATGGCACGGGTCAGGACGTGTTAGGATGTTGCAGGACGTGGCCACAAAATGTTTCAAAAAGTCGCATGACATGGCAGGATGTAGGCATGGCACGGGTCAGGACATGTCAAGACATGGCCATGGCACATTTAGGGACGTGTCAGGACGTCGCAGGACATGCCAGGGCGTGGACATGGCACGGGTCAGGACGTGTTAGGATGTTATAGGACGTGGCAACAAGGCGTGTTAGGACATGGCCTGGTGTGGCCAAGGCACAGGTCAGGACGTGTCAGGACATAACCATGACACGTGTCACCACGTGTCAGGACATCACAAGACATGTCAGGGCGTGTCTATAGTACGGGTCAGGACATGTCAGGATGTTGCAGGACGTGGCCACAGGACATGTCAGGACGTCACAGGACATGGCAAGACGTGGGCATGTCATGGGTCATGATGTGTCGAGACATGGCCATGGCATATTTTAGGATGTGTCAGGACGTTGCAGGGCATGCCAAGGCGTGGCCATGGCACAAGTCAAGACGTGACAGGACGTGGCCATGGGATGTGGCTGTCACACCTCCCTTTTTACTACCTTTTTTGATTTCCCTGATTAAGAGAATAAGGTATACCTCAATATTATGAATACCCCGGGAAAGGATATAATAACAATAAGGAAGGAGTTTTTCCAAATAAAGGACAATAGGTTCGGGATTTTATTTACAATTTCAGAGTCGCCACTTGGGAAAATAATTTTGTCCCAAGTCACCGATTAATCCTGAATCCAAGGAAGTTGACTCTATTTTTAAGAGTTCGCACAACGAGAAATCCGGATAAGGAATTTTGTTAACTCGGGAGTAGGTGTTACGCACTCCCAAATTTCGTGGGTGTAGCATGGTCGCTCAAATGTCATTCTTGGTTTTAGATGATTTATTACATGCCTTTTAACAATATGTATGTGTTTCAACTTGAATATTTTACAAATTGCAATGTCGTGAAAACGTATTTCGAGTCACACCACAACCAGTACGCCTGTGACCTTTAACACATTTCGGCTTCGCCGAGATTTACGATTTGAGTCACATTAAATGTGCACTCGTATTAGGGAAAATATATTTTTAAAATTGCGCCTAAATCATCTATCGGCTTCTTAATCTTTTGAAAGGTTGTGAAATTAGCTATCAACCTTTCGAATGTATTATATAACTATTCATTTATATGGCGGCCCCGCTATTTTGTTTTCAATGCGAGGCTCATCCAATTTAGTTTTATAGTCCAATCCTATAAGTATATACTTGTCACGACCCCAAATCCGGTCGTGATGGCGCCCAGCACATTGCTAAGCCAGCCTGACCAATCAATAACAAGAACGCAGCTAGAAGCTCGTTCTATCCCATTTAAGCATATCAAAATATGAAATAACAGTGATACATATACCAACAGTGGGGAACCAAGTCCCAAAATATACCAACTCCCATAGACCGAAGGGTCAAGAGTCATGAGCCTCTACTGAACATAAGTGTATAAAGGTTTACAAGATACCAAGTGCGGAAAGAAAAGTCGATACAGAATCAAAAGATAGTAAGGAGGAATATCGGGTCCTGCGGACTCTGCAGCTACCTCGTATATCCCACAGATGTCACCTCGCACAGCTACTGGATCACTACTGAGAGGTACCTGGATCTGCACACAAGGTGCAGGGAGTAAAATGAGTACTGCCAGACTCAGTGATAATAAACAAGGGTAAGACAGCGCAGATAAGAAATCCGCAATAAAGCACTATGTAAAGCTGTAATCAAATACCCTGTCACAGAATCAATATCAACTGTACCTGTACCAACAAGTACCAGCAACACAGTATAACAGCTAGCAGATGTAGCTAAATGCAATGCAATGCATGATATGACCGCGACGGCGCGTAGCCCGATCCAAATTTGGGTACCCGTGCTCACTGTGGGGGTTCAGACTCCGGAAGGGCTCCTATAGCCCAAGCACAATATCACTGCGGCGTGCAGTCCGATCCGACATATGTACTGCTACGGCGCGCAGCCCGATCCACTACTAGTCAGCTAATATGCAAATACAGCCTCGCAGGCTCAAAAGTAGATTTGAAAACATCTTTTATCATTTTTCAGTTGAAAACAGTAATGTCAAGTTCCAGAGATTGGAAATAGCATGATAACAGAAATAGCTTGGAAATAGCATGATAACAGAAATAGCTACGGACAATGATAACGATCCTCGCGGGATCCAATAACTGGCTCACGGCCCACAAGTATACTCAACCACCCAAGAAGGGGGTTCAACGGCTCAAGAGTAGCCAATATCACGGTATAATATGCAACCATCCGAGAAGGAGGTTCGACGGCTCATGAATAGCCTAATATCATAACAAAGTATCAGCAAGTCGGACTAAGCCATAGTCCCCAGATCACGATCGACCCCGCACTCTCAAGAGTGTGCGTGTCTCGCCGCTATACAGCGTCACAAAGTGGTATACCGGGGTTTCGAACCCGCTGGTCATCACCCACATCTATTACTCACCTCAATACGGCGCGACGACTACTCCGCAATGCCCTTGCCACGAGAATCAAGCTCCGCACGAGTAGAATCTGATCAAATATAGTAGAAATACAACAAATTAGCCCAATGGGACGACACCCAATCAATACAACTCAATTTACATCAAAATTCCCAAAGTTGTCAAAACCCGACTTTCGGTACGCTTGTCGAAAAATTACAAAAGTCACATATTCGGAACCCTCATCTCGATACGAGTCTAAGCATATCAATTTTACCAAATTCGGACTCCATTTGCCCATTCAAAACCTTGATTTTCTAAAGTTCAAGCCTAGGGTTAAATCTTCCATGAATCACCCCAAATTCTTCCATTTTCATGATATAATTGCATAATATTATCAATACTAATCATAGTTTAAGTCTATAGTTGATTACCTGATGATTTCCCTTGAGTTTCTCTTCAAAATCGCCCAAATCGCCTCTAAAGCCGAGACCCAAATGTGTGAAATGTTTCTGAAATTTCTAACTTTTGATACACTTAACTCACTGCGATTTTCGCTTCTACGGACCATTTTCCGCCCCTGCGGAACCGCTTCTGCGACCAATTGGTCGCTTCTGCGAACCCAGGCCTATTTGGCCATTTCCGCTCCTGCGATACACGAACCGCTCCTGCGGGTCCGCTTCTGCGGATAACATTCCGCCCCTGCGGTCCTTTCCGCCTCTGCGATCAAGAGTCCGCTCCAGCGGACTCGCCTATGCTGTCAATAAATCTGCTTCTGTGGTTTTCCCCCATTTCTCTCTTGACCGCTTCTGCGGTCTACCCTTCACTCCTGCGACGCCGCTTCAGCGGAGACGATTCCGCTTCTGCGAAGTCACTCGCCCCTGCGCCCTCTTGTCCGCTCCTGCGGACTCGCTCCTGCGCCCCCATTTCCGCAGGAGCAAAAACAACAGAACCAGAATCCCAAACCTGCAATTTTCCTCATTTTCTCCTGTTTAGCCATCCGAAAACATCCCGAGGCCCCCGGGACCCCATCCAAACACACCAACACATCCTAATACATTATTCGAACTTGCTCCAATCCTCAAAACACGTCTATCAACATCAAAACCCATAATTCACATCGAATTCAAGCCTAAATTCCTTAAAACATTCCGAATTACACAATCAATCAAAAACCCGACCAAACGACGTCCGAATGACCTGAAATTTTGCAGGCACATCCAAAATCACCTAACGGAGCTACTGCAACTATCGGAATACCATTCCGACTTCCGGATCAAAATCTCACCTACCGTTCGGATTTCGCCAAAATTCAACCTTAGCCAATTCAAGCCTATTTCTACCCCGGGCCTCCAAATTCAATTCCGATTGCTCTCCTAAGTCACGAATCACCTCCCGGAACTAACCGAATCATCAGAATTCAATTCCGAGCCCTCTAACCAAATAGTCAACTCCGGGTTGACTTTCTTCATTCAAGTTTCCTTCTAAAAAGGCTATATGCCTCATTTTCAATCCAAATCACTCCTAACTCACCAGATAGACTCTAACACTGATATAAAAGAATAAAACATGTAATTACAACATAACGGGGTGGTAATTCTCGTGACGACGGGCCGGGTCGTCACATTCTCCCCAACTTAAGCAAATGATCGTCCTCGAGCGGACCAAGAGTTGTACTAGAAGCAACCCAATAGCTGAATGACCTTACCAAGCATATATTCGGGCGATCATACGTCACCCTATCTCACATAAGTCCGAAAACACCATATAGCTGAAATTTCACAGGCCATCTGAACCATAAACCACATTGCACTTTCTAAAATCATATGCCAAATGCTAATCACATGCCTATACTCAGGATACACTCGAATCCACTGCAATAACCCATACTCACTACTTCGGGCGAGATCATATGATGTATCAATAACCCAATCACTCGAGATGATAGTCTCTAATCACAACAACCGGCCACAATAACCAAATACTAGCAGAAAGAACCTTTCTCATTAGCTAAAGTCTTAGTCCAACACCTTCATATACTGCCCACGACAACCGAACACGCGATATATCGAATCCATCGCTCAGGTCACCCATTCATGAACCCATTTCCCTTTTTAACTGATACCACAATAGATTTCGGAGCTGAACCTCGATATTACATTTCTAACCAGCTGGAATCACATATACTCACACTTATTATTGGCTCCAACGATCGTTTTGATTATAACACACCGTACTGGTGCTATGACACCTCAACACCGGCCTAAGCCACGACGAGCACAACATAGGCTCCAATAGAAACAACTAAACACACTTGAATCATGACAGCTCAAATCATGACAACTGTCTCCAGCAAAAGAGCTGCAATTCAATTCCTCTGTGCCATCATAACATAGAACTGAGATCGCGTCTCGCATTATAGAAATAGAGTACCTGAATCCTCCTCGAGAGGTCATAAAATCACGTGGCCTTGCCACGATTCGTGATTCTATCCCAACATTATTACTCATGAAGCACCTCAAGCCACTAAGCTCAAAACGGTTAGCCACGCACGGATCTAGGTCTTGAACCCACGCAATCAACCTCACCCACGGTGAAACAATTAATGTATGCTATCAAATTCTGAAAGGTCACAACCGACGTGCCATTCGCCAAGCGATACTCAAAACGGACTTTTCCTCAGAAGTGGGGAAGTATTGTATACCCAGTAGCATATAACTAACTATATTTTCACAATATTCTGTTGCGGCGTGCAACCCGCTCCAATTACATACCCGTGGCGGCGTGCCACATCCGGATACCATACCTGTGGCGGCGTGCCACCCAATCCAAATAACCCATGGCGGCGTGCCACCCGACCCATACATAAATCTCACAAAAAGGAAATGCATATCGAGTCGAATTTTCTCATTACAGCAAACATATATATATATAGCCTCAAGCTCGGCCATATGAAACGTATCTGACAACGTTTCTCAATACTGGAACTGAATCAATTGTAGATACCTCTACACTGACATCCGCCACTAAGGTCCAACTGACAAAGCAATGCCTACCAGCCGTCCGCTGGTCCTGTGTACAACTACTCTGTTGGAGCATACTCTAATGCTCTTTGCTACGCAATTTGTGCCATTTTCCGACATAGTCCATATCACATTTGTCTAGACGACCTGACTTATGTCAACCAGTCTGAAATAAGGTATCATAACCCAAATTCATCATATCAAGTTAAGAGAGAGCCACTAGGGCTTCCGATTTCCAATAATCACAAAACGGTGCCGATACACGTGATATACAACCACTGCATAGGCGGATTACCGAGAACTTCAAGTCTCCGACACATATATAACACATGAATCACAATGCCTGATCTCGTACTTCACTGTACAAATACATAATGCACATAAAGTGTCCATTCATACCACGAAAGCCATTCAGAAATTTCACTATGCCATCAACGACTCAGTTGTTATAGTCGATCCAACAAGAGAATACCACCATACCACTGGATATTATCAGTTTACATTACCCTGTCCTTTTGGACCATATACCCTGCCAAATTACTAGAATAGCAGTACCATTTTCTTTA
The DNA here is from genome assembly GCA_032618575.1 of Nicotiana noctiflora. Taxonomy (NCBI): domain Eukaryota; kingdom Viridiplantae; phylum Streptophyta; class Magnoliopsida; order Solanales; family Solanaceae; genus Nicotiana; species Nicotiana noctiflora. Next base: position 102,781 of record JASVEL010002632.1, read on the forward strand.
ATCACCAGAAAGATCGATTCTTTAAGTCACCTGCAGCTGCCCGCGCTGCTAAATAATTTTAATGACTCCCTATATATTATGAACTGATCACAAAGCCTTGAATATGCCATTATCAACTTTCCATAACACATCGCATATACCATACCACACTAAGATAATATGGAAATTCATATTCCTTTCCTACGACGCAAACATCGGCGCACTCACTAGTCAAGGGCTTTCATGATCCCATATAGAGAAAACTCATTACACATTCCAAGCCTTGCATACCAACAGAAAAAATACACTCATTTTCAAACCACGGTAAAACACATCATAAACTCTTTCTCCCAATTACATTGCATAAGTTAACTGCCAGGACTGAGTCCTTATACCCATATCAAGTTACACAATTGCCAGCGCTCAAGAGCTTTGTTGCACAATATCTGCAAGACTCATTACTTCAAACACATACCAGCAATTAATCGTATTCCTTATCATACCGCTTCGATTTATTAACAAGTTGCTCCATTTACTCAATTTCTTTTCTGAACCATCTTTAACTTAGTATTAGCCTTTACTGTAGCACTACCATAACTCAACTCATGTTACCACACGAGACTCGTACATAAGACCACACGGTCTAAAACCCATAGGCCACTCTCAATGTTTCCCAGGAGTACCACATTCTACAATACTTGTTTTGAAGAACTTCATGCGATTTTTGAATTAGTATCATTACCTTCCAATACTGATACATAGAATCCCATCATTCACATAACATAGAACAAGTCTGGATCCCTTCTAAGGAAAACACCGTCTTTATCCACATACATAATCTTAAGACACCTTACCATTACAAGCAAAATCTGGAACACCACAGGACTATTCTTCTGCGTCATTCACCCTTATTCAGCTGTAATTCAATTATCTTATTGAACAGAACCACTCGTGCCTTGCTAGATCTCTGACACCGCAAAACATGATTACATACAAATACAATTAGCTATCTTTCTTTTCTATACACCGAACATTCTTTACCAACATAAGTTCACAACATCCTAGTATTTCTTCACATCTACGAAATACCATAACCCTTATCAAAATTTCCCAACATACCTAGAGACAGAGCCAACACAGCACACAACAGAGCAATCAGTTAATCAATAACAACCTCCCCAACTTAGCTCAGAGCCATACATCAAATCACTTTTAGCCACTCATAGCAGTCTTACTCAAATAATGCCACAAAGTTCTAGTTAGATTAAACTCAAGTCATTTACAAGCTTCGGCGGAGGTTCGAATCATCGGAAATATTAATTCTTTTGCAATTCTTGCATTCATTCACACACAACAGTTACGCCCACTCTTTAGGTGACAAAAATCTTTTCTAAGTCCCAAATTTTCCAAAAAATTTGGCAGAGTTTCCTTTGTAAATTGGCCTATCCACCTGCCAGCGAATCACCAAACCATTCTAACAATACATCCACAACTCAACAAGATATCACAATGTATTTCAACAACATTAAATCTCAATAATATACGAATCATATTATCACAATTTATACTTGAACATGCGCTGTACCTGCTCGAATCATAACACATATCAAATACCTTTCAATTACACATGAGGATCAACCCTCCTACTTCTTCTCAATTTAGCATTTCATCACAATACCATCCACCAGGATAGCCATAGCAAAATCTCTTTAGTCTTCCTGAGTTTAAACTCGTTCCACTACACATAAGGCACTTTACCTTACAGTTACGAGATATGATAATTATTCACCACGCCCATAGCTCGGGGCTACACAACGGATTAGACAAGAGTCGAACAATTAACAGCTCATCCATTAGTAAGCCTCCCTAATACTCTACAGATCGGCACAAGGCCCCAAACATGGCTACTAGCCCAAATACATAGATATAATCAAGTCTCAGTCATTATACACAGTAATCTATCAATTGGGAAGGATCAAGTCCAAATCCCCAGTCACAATACCACCACACTCGTCACATGACGCGTGTTCCATCTCAGCACAACACTGTATAGTGAAAATACGGGGTTTCAAACCCTTAATACATTATCTATTGCCACCACTCACAAAATCAGCACCTCGATGCCCAAGTCATAAACAAGGTCCAGCCTCAAGTCATCCTGACTGGCCCAACATGAACTCACAGAGATTATATCTCGCCCCTCGTTCGAGGAAATCACAAGCCATAAGGCAATTACATTACTGAGCGCTCGATGCGTACACAGACGTGCGGAAGGAATTTCAAAATTATATCTCAAGCTGAATCAAGTGTGCACAATAAGAATTCCAAGAAATGTGAAGTATTTCCTAAAGGTTCGCAGCCTCCCGAGGATAAGTACAGGCGTTCCCATACCGATCCATAAGACTCTACTAACCGGCTCAAGACTCATGAGGCCTAGTAAACCTAGGCTCTGATACCAACTTGTCACGACCCCAAATCCGGTCGTGATGGCGCCCAGCACATTGCTAAGCCAGCCCGACCAATCAATAACAAGAACGGAGCTAGAAGCTCGTTCTATCCCATTTAAGCATATCAAAATATGAAACAACAGTGATACATATACCAACAACGGGGAACCAAGTCCCAAAATATACCAACTCCCATAGATCGAAGGGTCAAGAGTCATGAGCCTCTACTGAACATAAGTGTATAAAAGTTTACAAGATACCAAGTGCGGAAAGAAAAGTCGATACGGAATCAAAAGACAGTAAGGAGGAATATCGGGTCTCGCGGACTCTGCGGCTACCTCGTATATCCCACGGATGTAGCCTCGCACGACCTATCGGATCACTGCTCGAGAGGTGCTCGGATCCGCACACAAGGTGCGGGGAGTAAAATGAGTACTTGCAGACTCGGTGGTAATAAACATGGGTAAGACAGACGCAGATAAGAAATCCGCAATAAAGCACTATGTAAAGTCGTAATCAAATACCCTGTCACGGAATCAATATCAACCGTACATGTACCAGCAAGTACCAGCAAAACAGTATAACAACTAGCGGATGTAGCTAAATGCAATGCAATGCATGATATGACCGCTACGGCGCGTGGCCGATCCAATTTGGGTACCCGTGCTCACCGTGGGGTTCGGACTCCGAAGGGCTCCTACGGCCCAAGCACAATATCACCTGCGGCGTGCGATCCGATCCAATATATATACCCTGCGGCGCGCGGCCCGATCCACTACCAGATCGGCTAATATGCAAATACGACCTCGCAGGCTCAAAAGTAGATTTGAAAACATCTTTTATCATTTTTCGATTGAAAACGATAATGTCAAGTTCCGGAGATTGGAAATAGCATGATAACAGAAATAGCTACGGATCGGTAGTAACTAACATGTCAATATGATAAGACAATGATAACGATCCTCGCGGGATCCAATAACCGGCTCACGGCCCACAAGTATACTCAACCACCCAAGAAGGGGGTTCAACGGCTCAAGAGTAGCCAATATCACAATATAATATGCAACCATCCGAGAAGGAGGTTCGACGGCTCATGAATAGCCTAATATCATAACACATTATCAACAAGTCGGACTAAGCCATAGTCCCCAATCACAATCGACCCCGCACTCACGTGAGAGTACGTGTCTCGCCGCTATACAGCGTCACAAAGTGGTATACCGGGGTTTCGAACCCGCTGGTCATCACCCACATCTATTACTCACCTCAATACGGCGTGATGACTACTCCGCAATGCCCTTGCCACGAGAATCAAGATCCGCACGCGTAGAATCTGATCAAATACTGTAGAAATACAACAAATTAGGTCAATGGGACGACACCCAATCAATACAACTCAATTTACATCAAAATTCCCAAAGTTGTCAAAACCCAACTTTCGGTACGCTTGTCGAAAAATTACAAAAGTCACATATTCGGAACCCTCATCTCCATACGAGTTTAAGCATATCAATTTTACCAAATTCGGACTCCATTTGCCCATTCAAAACCTTGATTTTCTAAAGTTCAAGCCTAGGGTTAAATCTTCCATGAATCACCCCAAATTCTTCTATTTTCATGATATAATTGCATAATATTATCAATACTAATCATAGTTTAAGTCCATAGTTGATTACTTGATGATTTCCCTTGAGTTTCTCTTCAAAATCGCCCAAATTGCCTCTAAAGCCGAGACCCAAATGTGTGAAATGTTTCTGAAATTTCTAACTTCTGATACATTTAACTCACTGCGATTTTTGCTTCTGCGGACCATTTTCCGCCCCTGCGGAACCGCTTCTGCGACCAATTGGTCGCTTCTGCGAACCTAGGCCTATTTGGCCATTTTCGCTCCTGCGATACACGGACCGCTCCTGCGGGTCCACTTCTGCGGATAACATTTCGCCCCTGCGGTCCTTTCCGCCTCTGCGATCAAGAGTCCGCTCCAGCGGACTCACCTATGCGGTCAATAAATCCGCTTCTGCGGTTTTCCCCCATTTCTCTCTTGACCGCTTATGCGGTCTACCCTTCGCTCCTGCGACGTCGCTTCAGTGGAGACGATTCCGCTTCTGCGAAGTCACTCGTCCATGCGCCCTCTTGTCCGCTCCTGCGGACTCGCTCCTGCGCCCCCATTTCCGCAGGAGCGAAAACAACAGAACCAGAATCCCAAACCTGCAATTTTCCTCATTTTCTCCCGTTTAGCCATCCGAAAACACCCCGAGGCCCCCGGGACCCCATCCAAACACACCAACACATCCTAATACCTTATTCGAACTTGCTCCAATCCTCAAAACACGTCTAACAACATCAAAACCCATAATTCACATCGAATTCAAGCCTAAATTCCTTAAAACATTCAGAATTACACAATCAATCAAAAACCCGACCAAACGACGTCCGAATGACATGAAATTTTGCAGGCACATCCAAAATCACCTAACGGAGCTATTGAAACTGTCGGAATACCATTCCGACTCCCGGATCAAAATCTCACCTACCGTTTGGATTTCTCCAAAATTCAACCTTAGCCAATTCAAGCCTATTTCTACCCCGGGCCTCCAAATTCAATTCCGATTGCTCTCCTAAGTCACGAATCACCTCCCGGAACTAACCAAATCATCAGAATTCAATTCCGAGCCCTCTAACCAAATAGTCAACTCCGGGTTGACTTTCCTCATTCAAGTTTCCTTCTAAAAAGGCTATATGCCTCATTTTCAATCCAAATCACTCCTAACTCACCAGATAGACTCTAACACTGATATAAAAGCAAAAAACATGTAATTACAACATAACGGGGTGGTAATTCTCATGACGACGGGCCGGGTCGTCACAATACTATATTTTCTATTTTTTGGTTTTTCCCCTAGTTTATTATTTTTTTTAGAATACAGGCCAGGCCTTATTTTTATATTACACGGGCCTGGATTGTTGCACTCTTTCAGCGTATCCGTTCATATATCTGGGCCTTAGAACCCAGGAACAAGTTGAGGGTGTTTAGCAGAAGCTCAGTAACATATTTACATAATTCTTGGCCTTCGCAACTTATTAGGCCCAAATAAGACAGAATTAGATAAGAGGGACCAAAATTAGAATACATTGTTTGCACAGATGATAAGTTCAGAAGATAATAAAACTCAAACCATTTTATTCAATGATGAGGAATAAAAATACATAATTATAGTATCAATTTCAAATATTAATCATCTAATGTGAGAAAAGTCTAATTAAAGACTGCTTTTATCTATATGTTTCAACAATTATTTTTAACTAATGAATCAAATTACTTTATAGCTAAAACTATCAGAAATATTACTCAAACAATTGCAACTTTCAGAGAGTTAACCAATTGTTTTGAATATTGATCTACTTTATGTAACTCATTTAACTTAACTATGTGTTCTATAACTTTATATCCGATTATCAATTTTAACCATACGTTTCAGTTGCTAATACAATTGCCCATATTAAACTAACGATTATCGAATTAAACTAATTACCACACGTTAATGTTGTTATTTAATCTACTTGTTATGCATTTGTTTTTAGATTAAATGTATCAGATTAGTTATTAACTTATTTGATTAACTAGGTGATTACGATCATTACTACTATACTGGTCTACTTACTATACTATTACATAGTTCCAGCGTCGTTTGTGTCTTACATGAGTCAATTATACAATAATTCCTACTAAATTACAATTTCAACTAATCATAATCTAAATATAAAAAGACAAACTCAACATAAACTAAGAGAATTTCAACTTGTTTTATTCCTCCACTTAAATTCAAATTGCAATTACATGAGTTTCAAGCTGTGTACCTGATTCAGCAATAAAAATCGATGAGTCTAAGGGAGATGAAGATGAGAAATAAGCAGGTAGATCACAACAGTAATGCAACAACAATGGAGGTGAATGAATCACAACAACACAATCAAATTTAGCAGTCGAGTATGAATTCCAGAACCAGCAAAGAAATACCTAGCGGAAGACCAGTAGAAAACCAGCAAATAACAAAGAGATATCTACAGAGCTTCAGAATACAGCTTTGACTAACCCAGAAAATTACTCTATGTATTTGTATTTTTTAGTATCTCTGAATTTTTTCAAAAATCCAGCCCTTAATCAGGCTCTATTCTAGTTTATTTATAGATAGTGTTAGTGAAAATTTGGGGGGGGGGGGGAGAGGGGAATTTGAAAAAGTTATTTCTATTTCCCTCCCCTTAATTCTTTTATTTCTTACACTTTAACACCTATTTCAGATTCAAATTTCCTTTCCAACATGTGCTGGAAGGTTCTATTAGGTTCTATTTGAGGTGTAATACTAATATACCCTCACTTGCTAAGGTTATTAACTGAATTTCCTTTTTATTGGGTCTATTATACCCTTTGTTTTGTGCAATATTGCAGAAATACTAGGCCTAAATGTCTTAAATTTCCTTATAGGCTCTATTAAATCAACAATTATGCCATTTTTATTTCCTTTTATACCCTTATTGTCAATTGTTATTTACCCGACCTTATCCAGCTCTGGGTGTTCTACTTTAACTCTTATTTAACTTCTAGCCATTTGTTATATTACTGTTTAAGACATAGCGAGATTAGAGTCTTAATTTCATTTCAATTTTAACCTCTTTTAAGAGGTTTTATTTTCATTTTCTGTATTAGAGTTAGTTTGCAGGATTAGTCTATTTATTAATTAAGGATTAAACCTTTCAATCTTAGCCAGTCCAGTATTTGGACTTGTCTTTTAAAAATTTAAGCACTGTTATTCAATAGCCTTTTTAAGACTAGTTTAAGACTTACAAATCTAGCCATGTTAGGCCTTTATTGTCTATTATTAAGAGTTAAGCTAATTTCAGAATTAACCACTTGGATTCAGACTTAGAGTTTTACAGAGTTAGCCATTTTTAACAATGACCACTCTATTGTCATTTAAATTTTAGCCACTTTTTATGTTATTTTCATTTTTTAATCTAATTAAACTACTTGCATGTTTCTAAACTAATCAATTAGCTGTCTAAACAGCTATAACCAATATCACCTTAAAGCATATTAAGCTTAATTGCAGTCTAATAACATGAAACTATTACAGATATAACCTTTTCATATCAAATTGTACATATAGCCACAAAATTAGAATCACTTGCCATTTAACCAAAACTCAGAGGGGAAATTTGAATATTGTTGAATTTCAATCAAATAACCTCATAATTAAGATTTCAAGCACATCATATCAGATTTGACATAAGAAGCCTAATCAGAATATTCTCATATTAAAGACTAACAGAAAACCCTAAAGTGCTCGAGCATACATAGTCAAGTGTAATAGCCAGGATTAACAAAGACTACTAAAGCATGTTATTACCAAAGAATATTAGAAAAGCTAATAGAAACAGAATCATAGAAGATAAAATGGAGAGAAGTCGAATAAAATCTAACATGCAAACATTCAAAATATAAAAGAAAATAACACAAAATAAGTTCATCAACCAAAATATAGAAAAAACAGAGGGCCGGGGACTTAGCTCGCTGGATTTGTCTCCTGATCTTCCCATATTGTTTCCTTTTTTGTTCTTTTTCTTTTCTTTTCTTTTTTCAGTTCTTTTCCTTTTTTCCATTTTCCTTTTCTTTACTTTCAGGCTTCAGACTTCAAGTTTGAAGTCTTTTATTGGTTTTTAACAACAGAGAAGGGTTTAGAGATATAAAAGAGAGGGTTTTTGGTATGAGGCTTGGTTTGAGTCGGCCGGAGTTAGGGTTCCGGCGACTCTTTTTGGATATTCGAACTGTTTGAGGAGGATTTGAGGGAAACGGTTTATGTAGGGTTGTATATCAAGAAAAGGGGGTCTTGGGGTGTTAATTTGGAGACCGGTGTCAAAGATTAGTGGTCACCGGAGAAGAAATCTAGTGACCGGATTTTCAAAATTTGGGGGTTTTGGGATTTTCTTGGTTTTCTATGGTGGTTTTGGGTACAAGAATAGGAGAAGAGTGGTTTGAGGTTTGAGAACGGCCGGCGACGGCCACGAAAGGTGGCCAGTCTCCTTGACTGGTGAGGTCAAGAAGAAAGGAAGAAGAAGCTTGAAGGCGGCTAGGGTTAGGAAGAAGATGAAATGGCTGGTCTCTTGAGAGACCGGGCCTTTTATATACGTAATACTTGATCAATTCCTTGCCATAGGATCATTGTCGATCAACGGCCAGGATCTAATGTTCAAAACAACGCCACTTAGTTTAAGTGGTTCTTTGATCTCTTCCGTTGGATCGAATGGATGAATGGCTCAGATTTAATATCAAAACCTTATTGAATTAATTAGATTTTCGGATTAATTCTCAGCCATTGGATTAGATAAATGGACGGCTGAGATGGTTTGTCACTTAATAACTGGACCGGACTTCTTTAATTGTTTGGGCCAATTGCATCTGGGCCTATACAAATGGCCCAGATGTGTATTTTTAGTATTTTTTCATGTATTTCTATTATTATGATGTATTTTCTTGTTGTATTTCTCTCTCTATTTTTATATTCTTTTCCAATTAATCAAATTCTTTTAATTTACTATTTTCTCCAATTTTTCTGATATTTTTTGACATCTTTTGCTATTTTTTCTTGTTTTCGGGCATATATATATATATATATATATATATATATATATATATATATATATATATTTCTGTTAATTTCTTTTAATTATCTCTCATTTGTAACAACTATACTCAATATATTTTTTTATTTTCTAATTTTAATATTTAATTGTTCACTCACACAAATGTATTTTATTTCAAACAAACATGTAATTGCACACAAAAATATTATTTATTTAATTTTGGAATTTTATGGCTTAGGGCAAAAATCACATGCTCACAGCTGTCCCTCTTTGCTCGGGAACATGAAGAGTTTCAGTGCAAAGACAAGTGAGCAGTAATGAGAGATTTTTGCCCACTAGCATATTCCGTGAGAAGCATTTTTTGAAAACCTTTTGACCGCACCCTGCCTCAGAGGTTGCCTACATACCCTGGGCTAAACAGGAATCAGGTTAGTGTAGTTCGAAAAGGTCTGGTAGTTTAAAACTACAAAGAGTTTGCTGTTGCATTTCTATTGCCATGACTACTGACTTACTCCTTATTCCAGGGGTGAAAAATGTAAAATGAAGAAGCAATTCTAAGCTATAATGCTACGAGTTACAATGGTCCCTATCTACTTCTTGTCTTCTTATTCTTCTTTGTCTCTTTTTCCTTGATTTTCTACGCTACCATCCTTCTCTTTTGATGATTTTCTTTCTTTTCAATGGTACTCATTGACTTCAAATTGATATCTGCTTAAAAAAAACAAAACAACAAAACTTTTCCTCTGCCCCAGTGTGGGATTTTCTCATGTTACGGTGTTACTCATGTTAGCTAACACAAATCAAAATTTGCAGAAATTAAAATTGTAGAAATGTATTCCCTTGTTATATAGGTGGGCGCCTGATGCATGAAATGTGAATGCTGAAAAATATTCCCTTGTTATCCAGGTGGGTGCCTGATGCATGAAATGCGAATGTAGAAAAATATTCCCTTGTTATCCGGGTGGGCGCCTGATGCATGAAATGCGAATGCAGAAAAATATTCTCTTGTTATCCAGGTGGGCGCTTGATGCATGAAATGTGAATGCAGAAAAATATTCCCTTGTTATCCAGGTGGGCGGCTGATGCATGAAATGCGAATGAAGAAAAATATTCCCCCCAGTTTGATAACTGGGGTGTGAATTTATAAAGATGATACCATCTTGTTGTTTTTGGTATATTCTTGCTTGATTGAGTGAGTCCTCCTATACGGATTCCTCCTTTTATTGTTGTACTTTCTTTTTATGTTTTCTATATTTTCACGTTAGTCACATTCACTTTAAAGTGATTAGTGACAATTTGTTCTTATCTAAATCAAAGAATAATCTTATTAGTTGTAAACTACTAGCAACTGGCATATGCTGCTTCTACATTTTATTACCTTCCTCTTTTGCTTTTCTTCTGCTAAGTGGCCTTTCAGTTGACTTCCTATGTAAACTCTTTTTGCATTTTCCTTGTTTTTTTTCTTCGGCTCTGATCGCCATTCTACTTTATTTTTTTTTCTCTCTTTTTATTCCTTCTTCAACCCAGCGTTATTTCACCTACTATCATGAGAAGCTGGTAGTTAGCTTTCATTGGAGAAGTGTCACGACCCAAATCCAGTCGTGATGGCGCCCAACAATTCAGCTAGGCCAGCCAGACCAACAATTACTGATTTCATCTAATACCAGTCCCAAATGGACAACCCAAGAAGAATATATGAGTTTAAGAACTCCAATAATAATAATAATGAACAAAATATTGACACTCCCAAAGATCTGGAGTCACAAGTCTAGAGCCTCTAGCAAAATCCAACAGGAATAGAGAGTATTGTATAGAAATACTCAAGTCTGAATACAAAATACAAATAACAACTGGAAAGGAGAGGAGAAGCTAGGTTCTGCGAACGTAGGCGGCTACCTCAACAACTCGATATGACACTTCAAACGCTGGAAATGCCTGACTACTGCTCCTAAGTACCTGAGTCTGCACACAAAAGGTGCAGGGAGTAGGGGTGAGTACTAAGTACTCAGTGAGTAATAAATATATAACAGCAGCTGAAAATAAGAAATACACACATTACCACATAATGAAGCTAAACTACGGTTCGAATCTCCTACGAACTAGCATCAACAATACAATACAACTACCACCAGAATAATTCAACAAATAAAGATGCAATGCAATGCACATAACCGCTACGGCGTGTAGCCCGATCCAATTTAACGTCGACGGCGCTCACTTGGGGTGTGTACAGACTCCGGAGGGGCTCCTACAGCCCAAGCGCAATACTGCTGCGGCGTGCAGCCCGATCCTCATATCAACCACTGCGGTGTGCAGCCCGATCCCATGCTCAGTCCACAATAAACAAATAAGTCACAAAACAGTTCATTTTTCTTAATTCCAATTCATAATTTATGAAAAATACTTTAAATTTATTAAATTTGCAAAAGCCGGTGACTTAGCATTTTCAAAAGGTGATTTCAATTTCCAAGACTGAGATCAATGATTTAAGCAAATATAGCTATCACATAAATATCGTCCTATAAGGACACTACAGGTCGGCACAAGGCCCCAAACAAGGCTTACAGCCCACATATATATCAAATACAGTGTATTTCCAACACTAATAACATATTATTCACATCCGGGATGGACCAAGTCTCAATCCCTAGTCACAATCAATCCCGCACCTGCCACGGTGTGTGAGCCATGCCCTACTAGCGTCACAATGTGCTAAGCCGGGGTTTCGAACCTTCACGCTACCATATACACAAACTACTCACCTCTAGCCGTTCGTAGACTCATCCGCGATGCCTTTTCCTTTGAATTTAGCTCCCTCGTGCGTAGACTCTAGTCAAACCACAATAATTATATCAAATACGGGTCAAAGAATCATAACCCATTTCAATTTACATGAAATTCGCATAAATACACCAAGTTGGTAAAACCCGACGTCGGGCCCACTGCTCGAAGAATTCGGAAATTAGTACCAACGCGACCCTCATCTCTCCACGAGTCCGTGCATATAAAATTTATCAAAATCGGAGTTCAAATGGCCTCCCAAAACTCAAACTCCCATTTTCAATATCTAGGCCACATTTCTTCAAGATTTCAACCCAATTTCATGAAGATTGATGTTAATTCTACCATAAAATTATGTTTTTGAGTCAAGAATCTTACCTCCGATGAATACCCGATGATTTCTCAGTGATTTCCTCGAGTTTTCTTCTCTCTAGGGCTCAAAATTGAGTTTTGGGTTAATGAACCCATGAGCCTTCTGTTCTGTGATATAAATTCACTGCCAGAACATTTTGTTCTACGCGTTCGCGTGAGCTCCCACGCGTTCGCGATGAACAACTCCCTTTTACTCTATACGAACGCGACGACTCCCACGCGTTCGCGATGCTCGACCCGGACTTACCCTACGCGAACGCGAACTCCTCCACGCGTTTGCGATGAACAAGATTCCCAGTCGCCCAAAATCCTTCTACGCGTTCGCGACTCCCAGTCACGCGAACGCGAAGCTTAATTCCCTCTGACCTACGCGAACGCGATGCTTTAGCCCACCTGGCCTTCGCGAACGCGACCCATGTCACGCGAACGCGAAGGTCTAAATGACTGGGCAGAAACTTGCAGTTTTCTGCAGATTTTGCCAAGTCCCAAATGCCCGGTTGATGGTCCGAAATTATCCGGAGGCCCCCAGGACCCCAACGAAAACCACCAACATACTCCAAAACATGATACGGACTTGTTCCAATCACAAAAACACCATCCTAAACATCAAAATCACCATTTACACACGAATTCAAGCCTAAGTTTCTTCAAAACCTTCAAAACTAACATTCAATCCAAAACCCGATCAAACGATGTCCGAATGACCTGAAAATTTGCAGACATATCCAAAATCACATAACGCATCTACAGAAATTGTCGGAATTCCATTCCAACCCCCGGATCAAAATATCACCTACCATCCGGTTTTCGCCAAAAATCAACCTTCGCCAATTCAAGCCTAAAACTACACCGGACCTCCGAATTAAATTCCGATTGTTCTCCTAAGTCATAAATGATCCCCCGAAACTAGACGAATCACTGGAATCCAATTCCGAGAACTCTAACTCAATAGTCAACTCTAGGTTGACTTCCCATATTCAAGCTTTCTTCAAACATGCTATTTGCTTCATTTTCAACCCGAATCACTCCTAACTCACTCGATATATTCTAATATTGATTTAAAAGCATAAGATATGTAAATGCAAGGTAACGGGGTGGTAATTCCCGTAACGACGGGCCGGGTCGTTACATTCTCCCCAACTTAAACAAACGCTCGTCCGCGAGCGGGTTAAGAAACATAGCTGGAGCATCAAACAAGTGTGGATATCTGCTTCGCATTTACTGATCGGTCTCCCAAGTTGCTTCCTCCACGGGACGACCTCTCCACTGCACTTTCACTGAAGTTATATCCTTAGATCTCAGCTTACGAACCTGTCGACCCAAAATGGCTACTGGTTCCACATCATAAGTCAAATCCTCATCTAGCTGTATCGTGCCGAAGTCCAACACATGAGACGGGTCTCCGACATACTTCCGGAGCATAGATACATGGAACACCGGGTGAACTCCCGACAAACTTGGTGGCAAAGCAAGCATATAGGCCACCTCCCCAACCTTCCTAAGCACCTCAAAAGGTCCAATGAACCTTGGGCTCAACTTTCCTTTCTTTCCAAACCTCATAACACCCTTCATAGGCGAAACCTTCAGCAACACCTTCTCACCTACTGAATAAGACACATCTCGGACTTTCCGGTCTGCATAACTCTTCTGACGCGACTGAGCTGTGCGAAGTCTTTCCTGAATCACCTTTACCCTGTCTAAGGCATTTTGGACTAACTCTGTCTCTAACAACCTAGCCTCGCCGGGCTCGAACCAACCGGCTGGAGACCTACACCGCATCCCATATAAAGCTTCATACGGTGCCATCTGAATGCTGGACCGATAGCTATTATTATAAGCAAACTCCGCAAGAGGCAAATAATCAGCCCATGAACCACCAAAATCAATGACACAAGAACGCAACATGTCCTCCAATATCTGAATAGTACGCTCAGACTGTCCATCCGTCTGTGGATGAAATGCTGTGCTCAGCTCTACCTGTGAACCCAACTCTTGCTGAAATGTCCTCCAGAACTGAGATGTGAACTGGGTACCTCTGTCTGATATAATCGAAATGGGAACTCCATGCAATCTCACTATCTCACGGATGAATATCTCTGCCAACCGCTCTGAGGAGTATGTAGTACACACTGGGATGAAGTGAGCTGACTTGGTCAGCCTATCCACCACCACCCAAACTGAATCAAACTTCCTCGCTGTCCGAGGGAGTCCACTAACAAAGTCCATAGTAATCCTTTCCCACTTCCACTCAGGAATCTCAATACGTTGGAATACACCACCAGGTCTCTGATGCTCATACTTGACCTGCTGACAGTTTAGACACCGAGCCACATGGCTCACAATATCTTTCTTCATCTTTCTCCACCAGTAATGCTGCTTCAAATCCCGATACATCTTCGCGGCTCCTGGATGAATAGAATACCGCGAGCTATGGGCCTCCTCCAATATCAATTCACGAAGGCCATCAACATTGGGCACGCATATCCGGCCCTGCATCCGCAACACACCATCACTATCAATAGCGACATCTCTGGCATCATCATGTTGAACACTATCCTTAAGGACAAGTAAGTGTGGATCATCATACTGGCGCTCTCGAATACGATCATATAAAGAAGAACGAGCTACTACACAAGCCATCACCCGACTGGGCTCAGAAATATCCAGCCTTACCATCTGGTTAGCTAACGCCTGAACATCAACTGCTAGGGGTCTCTCCCCAACTGGAATTTACGCCAAACTGCCCATACTAATAGCCCTCCGGCTCAATGCATCAGCCACTACATTGGCTTTCCCGGAATGATACAAAATAGTAATATCATAGTCCTTAAGCAATTCAATCCATCTCCGGTGCATCAAATTTAGATCTTTCTGCTTAAACAAATGCTGAAGGCTGCGGTGGTCTGTATATACATCACAAGATACACCATATAGGTAATGCCTCCAAATCTTCAAGGCATGAACAATAGCAGCTAACTCCAAATCATGAACAGGGTAGTTCTTCTCGTGGGGCTTTAGCTGACGAGAATCATATGCAATAACTCTACCCTCCCGCATCAACACACAACCGAGTCCAACTCTGGAAGCATCAAAATACACCGTATATGACCCCGAGGCCGATGGTAGCAGAAGTACTGGAGCCGTGGTCAAAGCCTCCTTGAGCTTCTGGAAGCTCTCCTCACATTCATCAGACCACACAAATGGAGCATTCTTCCGTGTCAACTTAGTCAACGGTGAAGCAATAGATGAGAAACCCTGAACAAACCGGCGATAATAGCCTGCCAAGCCGAGAAAACTCCGAATCTCTGTAGTTGAGGAAGGTCTGGGCCAATTCTGCACTGCCTCGACCTTCTGTGGATCAACCCGAATACCATCACTGGACACTACATGTCCCAGAAAACCCACAGTATCAAGCCAGAACTCACACTTAGTGAATTTTTCATAGAGCTTCTCTTCTCTCAACCTCTGCAATACCACTCTCAAGTGCTGTGCATGCTCCTCCTGGCTGCGTGAATATACCGAAATATCATCAATTAACACAATCACAAAAGAATCAAGATACGGCTGAAATACACTATTCATCAAGTGCATGAATGCAGCTGGGGCATTAGTGAGCCCGAAAGACATCACTAGGAATTCATAGTGCCCGTATCGCGTCCTGAACGCTGTCTTCACAATATCCGAGTCCCTGATCTTCAACTGATAATAGCCCGATTGAAGATCAATCTTAGAAAATACACTAGCTCCCTGGAGCTGATCAAATAGGTCCTCAATACGAGGCGATGAGTACTTGTTCTTCACTGTTACCTTGTTCAGCTGCCTGTAATCAAGGAACATTCTCATTATCTTGCTTCTTCACGAACAACACCGGTTCACCCCAAGGTGACACACTCGGACGAATGAAACCCTTATCTAAGAGTTCTTGAAGCTGTTCTTTCAATTCTTTTAACTCTGCTGGTGCCATGCGATAGGGAGGAATAGAAATGGGCTAAGTGCCCGGCACCAAGTCAATACCAAAGTCAATATCTCTCTCAGGCGGCATGCCTGGTAGGTCTGCTGGAAATACATCCGGAAACTCCCTCACAATGGGGACCGAATCAAGACTGGGTGTCTCGACCTCAACATTTCTAATGAAGGCCAAATAAGATAAACAACCCTTGCCAATCATTCGTTGGGCCTTTATATAAGAAATCACCCTGTCGGACACATAATCGGTCAAGCCACGCCACTCGATCCTCGGATTACCTGGAATAGCTAGTGTGACTGTCTTGGCATGACAGTCTAGAATCGCATGGTAAGGAGATAGCCAATCCATGCCTAGAATCACATCGAAATCTACCATTCCCAATAGTAATAAATCAACTCGGGTCTCCAGACCCCCAATAGTAATAATACAGGATCGATATACCTGATCCACAACAACAGTATCCCCCACTGGGGGTAGACACATGTACGGGCAAAGCAAGAATATCATGGGTCATACCCAAGTGGTGCAAAATAAGTAGAGACATTAGAATAGGTGGATCCGCGATCAAATAAGACAGAAGCATCCCTGTGGCAGACTGAGATAATACCTGAAATGACTGCATCTAAAGCACTAGCATCCTTCCTATCCGTAAGAGCATAGAAACGAGCCTGGCCTCCACCAGTACGATCCTCACCCCTAGGGCGACCTCTGGATACCTGGCCACCAGTCCTAGCCGACTGTGCTGGTGCTGAAGAAATAAGAGTAGAAGATAGGGGCTGATCCCTCTGCTGAGACCGCTTACGAAGCCACTGAGGACACTCTCTCCTGATATGGCCCAAATCACCGCACTCAAAACAGTGGCCTGAAGATGGAAGAAGGGGCTGCTAAGGACCCATCGCTGCAGATGAATCCTGTGCTGAGGAAACAGGAGGAGAGCTCTAAGCTAGAAGAGCACTCAATGCAGGCTGACTTTACTGACGACCCTGCTGATCCTGAAAACCCTGATGGCCCCGACAACCACGATCTGATGATACTCCACTGGACTCTGCACGTCCAGACTTATGAGATCTGAAAGAACGACCCCTGCTATATTGAGATTGGCCCCTAGACGGAGCACCACCGTAGCTGCCAGTACCACGAGGCCTCTTAGCCTCTCTCTCCTCCCGCTCTCTGCGGCGATCTATCTCAATATGACGGGCAGCATCAACCACCTCCTCAAATGTAACTGTCGAAGCTCTCTCCCTGGTCATCAATATGCGGATGGGGTAAATAAGGCCATCAATAAATCTCTGAACCCTCTCTCTGTCCGTAGGAACCATCCACATGGCATGACGGGCCAGCTGTGTGAATCTCATCTCATACTGAGTAACAGTCATATCTCCCTGCTTCAGCCACTCAAACTGACGTCGCAACTCTTCTCTCTGAGACTGAGGCACATACTTCTCCAGAAATACCGTGGAGAACTGCTGCCAAGTGAGGGGCGCTGCCCCAGCGGGCCTACGCCTCTCGAAATCCTCCCACCACTAAAATGCTACACCTGTGAAATGAAAAGTGGTGAATGAAACACCGCTGGACTCTAGAATACTCGCAGTGCGAAGCATGCGCTGACATCTGTCAAGAAAACCCTGGGCGTCCTCGCCCTCAGCACCACTGAATGTCGGAGGCTGTAGCTTCTCAAATCTCTCCAAAAGACGCAGCTCATCGTCGGGCATAACTGGAACCATATAAGCAGGAGCGGTGCAACGGGCGCAACTGGCTGAACTGGCTCGGGTGTGCGAGCCACAAGGGTCTGATTCCCTCCCCCTGCCTGTGAAGAAGACGCTGCAGTAGAGGCGGCAACGACCTGAGCCAAGCCTGTGCATACTGAAAAGATCTGGGCCAAGGTCTCCTGAAGACCCGGTATCACAATGGGCACTGCCTATGCCTGAACCTGAGTTGCCAGAGCGTTTGCCGCTGGAATCTGGTCCAGGGCCTGGGCCACTGGTGCAGGAATCTGACCCTGAGTCTGGTCACTTGGTGGGTCAGCAGGTGCTGGTACTGCTTCCCTACCTCTACCACAACGACGACCTCTGGGTGCCAATGGTGGTCATCCGCCACGTTTGCTAGCACGTGTTCTCGCCATCTGCGAGAGAATAGAATATGGAAAAGTTTAATTTCATGGCAACACAATTCGCACGATATGAATCCAAGAAAATGAGGTTTTTCCTAAAGTTTCTGTAGCCCTCCGAGGATAGATACGAACGTCTACGTACCGATCCGCGAAAGCCTACTAAACCGACTCATGACTCACGAGTCCTAATAACCTAGAGCTCTGATACCAATTTGTCACGACCCAAATCCGGTCGTGATGGCGCCCAACAATTCAGCTAGGCCAGCCAGACCAACCATTTCTGATTTCATCTAATACCAGTCCCAAATGGACAACCCAAGAAGAATATATGAGTTTAAGAACTCCAATAATAATAACAATAAACAAAATACTGACACTCCCAAAGATCCGAAGTCACAAGTCTAGAGCCTCTAGTAAAATCCAACAGGAATAGAGAGTATTGTATACAAATACTCAAGTCTGAATACAAAATACAAATAACAATTGGAAAGGAGAGAAGAAGCTAGGTTCTGCGAACGTAGGAAGCTACCTCAGCAACTCGATATGACACTACAAACGCTGGAAATGCTGTCTACTGCTCCTGAGTACCTGAGTCTGCACACAAAAGGTGCAGGGAGTAGGGGTGAGTACTAAGTACTCAGTGAGTAATAAATATATACAAGTAGCTGAAAATAAGAAATCCACAGATTACCACATAATGAAGCTAAACTACAGTTCGAATCTCATACGAACTAGCATCAACAATACAATACAGCTACCACAGAATAATTCAACAAATAAAGATGCAATGCAATGCACATAACCGCTATGGCGTGTAGCCCGATCCAATTTAACGTCGACGATGCTCACTGGGGGTGTGTACAGACTCCGGAGGGGCTCCTACAGCCCAAGCACAATACTGTTGTGGCGTGCAGCCCGATCCTCATATCAACCACTGCGGCGCACAGCCCGATCCCATTCTCAGTCCACAATAAGCAATTAAGTCACAAAACAGTTCATTTTTCTTAATTCCAATTCATAATTTATGAAAAATACTTTAAATTTATTAAATTTGCAAAAGCCGGTGACTTAGCATTTTCAAAAGGTGATTTCAATTTCCAAGACTGAGATCAATGATTTAAGCAAATATAGCTATCACATAAATATCGTCCTATAAGGACACTACAGGTCGGCACAAGGCCCCAAACAAGGCTTACAGCCCACAAATATATCAAATACGGTGTATTTCCAACACTAATAACATATTATTCACATCCGGGATGGACCAAGTCTCAATCCCTAGTCACAATCAATCCCGCACCTGCCACGGTGTGCGAGCCACGCTTTACGAGCGTCACAATGTGCTAAGCCAGGGTTTCGAACCTTCACGCTACCATATACACAAACTACTCACCTCTAGCCGGTCGTAGACTCATCCGCGATGCCTTTTCCTTTGAATTTAGCTCCCTCGTGCGTAGAATCTAGTCAAACCACAATAATTATATCAAATACGGGTCAAAGAATCGTAACCCATTTCAATTTACATGAAATTCGCATAAATACACCAAGTTGGTAAAACCCGACCTCGGGCCCACTGCTCGGAAAATTCCGAAATTAGTACCAACGCGACCCTCATCTCGCCACGAGTCCGTGCATATAAAATTTATCAAAATCGGAGTTCAAATGGCCTCCCAAAACTCAAAATCCCGTTTTCAATATCTAGGCCACATTTCTTCAAGATTTCAACCCAATTTCATGAAGATTGATGTTAATTCTACCATAAAATTATGTTTTTGAGTCAAGAATCTTACCTCTGATGAATACCCGATGATTTCTCAGTGATTTCCTCGAGTTTTCTTCTCTCTAGGGCTCAAAATTGTGTTTTGGGTTAATGAACCCGTGAGCCTTCTGTTCTGTGATATAAATTCACTGCCAGAACATTTTGTTCTACGCGTTCGCGTGAGCTCCCATGCGTTCGCGATGAACAACCCCCTTTTACTCTACGCGAACGCGACGACTCCCACGTGTTCGCGATGCTCGACGCGGACTTACCCTACGCGAACGCGAACTCCTCCACGCGTTCGCGATGAACAAGATTCCCAGTCGCCCAAAATCCTTCTACGCGTTCGCGACTCCCAGTCACGCGAACGCGAAGCTTAATTCCCTCTGACCTACGCGAACGCGAAGCCCTTGTCGTGAACGTGATGCTTTAGCCCACCTGGCCTTCGCGAACGCGACCCATGTCACGCGAACGCGAAGGTCTAAATGACTGGGCAGAAACCTGCAGTTTTCTGCAGATTTTGCCAAGTCCAAAATGCCCGGTTGATGGTCCGAAGTCATCCCGAGGCCCCCAGGACCCCAACGAAAACCACCAACATACTCCAAAACATGATACGGACTTGTTCCAATCACAAAAACACCATCCTAAACATCAAAATCACCATTTACACACGAATTCAAGCCTAAGTTTCTTCAAAACTTTCAAAACTAACATTCAATCCAAAACCCGATCAAACGATGTCCGAATGACCTGAAAATTTGCGGACATATCCAAAATCACATAACGAAGCTACAGAAATTGTCGGAATTCCATTCCGACCCACGGATCAAAATATCACCTACCATCCGGTTTTCGCCAAAAATCAACCTTCGCCAATTCAAGCCTAAAACTACACCGGACCTCCGAATTAAATTCCGATTGTTCTCCTAAGTCATAAATGATCCCCTGAAACTAGACGAATCACTAGAATCCGGTTCCGAGCACTCTAACTCAATAGTCAACTCTAGGTTGACTTCCCATATTCAAGCTTTCTTCAAACATGCTATTTGCTTCATTTTCAACCCGAATCACTCCTAACTCACTCGATATATTCTAATACTGATTTAAAAGCATAAGATATGTAAATTCATGGTAACGGGGTGGTAATTCCCGTAACGACGGGCCGGGTCGTTACAACAAGTTGGTTTTTTAATCAATGAAATGCAAAGACAAATGAATTTAAAAAAAAAAGGTAAGGGTAATATGGTGGAGTGAGAGAACTTATCCGGGTGTGTTGGCTAATTCCTCTGACCATGCCATGTATTTAAATTTCGACCCAGTTTTTTCAATCGAATAGCCATTGTTTTAACTCCATCTTTCTTTCAATCCAAACCAATCTTATTTTTCTTTTTCTCAAAATAGTCCTCACAGTCGCCTTATGGTGCCTATTAAAGGTTTTCACCAATAAGACTCTCTCATTTATTTCTCTCAAAACTCACCATCGCCTTACAATGTTGGTTAAGGTTTTCACTGATAATACTCTCTCATTTTTATTCTCTCAGCCTTACAATCGCCTTACGGTGCCGGTTAAGGTTTTCACCGATGAGACTCTCTCATTTTTATATTTATTTTTTTGTTTTTGTTTTCTGAACCACTGATATTGTCCATGCCCTGTTCTTCCTGTATTCTCATTGTATTGATATTTTCTTGAAATTGATTAGAAGGTCTCTCTTTTGGACAGTAATGTGTATTTTGGATGGGTTCAGAAAGAAGAATATAAAGGCTCAAAAATTTACGAGGGCTTAAAAATATTTTCAAATCTCAGAATTATAAAACATTACTTCTGCCCAGTTTCAATATGTGGGGAATTTTTGGATTTTTTCTTTATTGTGACTGAACCTAAGTGAGGTTGTCTACGTACCCTTTCGGGATCAAGTCAGACATAGTTCAAACTACGCCATTAATTCATGGTTTCGTTGGACTTTTTCCCGATTTATTTGTCTTTTTCCTTTGTTTGCATTTTGCTTTTGTTTGCATTTGCTTTTTTTCTCTTGTTTTTTTTATCATCATTTTCCATTTTTCATGTATCATAAACAATTCCGAGAGAGGGGTATCAAAGAATAGATCGAACAAGGCTCAACGGGGATGTTAATGGATAAAGTGTTTGGATAGAGAATAAAATGCCTTCATCATTTCAATTCCAAAATCACAACAAATACAATTATACAAATGAAAAGGAATAATACATAATTTTTCTTGACTGCATCTGAATTGATAGCAGTCTCTACGCACTTTCCTTCAGTATCTGTCAGATATAGGGCTCCATTGGACAACACACGTGATACCATGAACGATCCTTGCCAGTTTGGTGAAAATTTGCCTTTCGCTTCAGCACAATGCAGCAAGATACGCCTCAATACCATTTGTCCAACTTCAAATTTCCTAGGACCCACCTTCTTATTATATGCTCTAGCCATTCTCCGTTGATACAATTGCTCATGGCAAACTGCTGCTAACCTCTTCTCATCAATCAGATTCAATTGTTCTAACTGGGCTTTTACCCATTCATCATCATCGATCTCAGCTTCATCTATGATTCGAAGGGATGGTATCTCAATTTCTGCGGGTATAACAACCTCTACCCCATACACCAATGAATAGGGTGTGGCACCAATCGAAGTACATACTGTTGTGCGATAACCCATAAGAGCGAAACGTAAGTTCTCATGCCATTGTCTTGACTCTTCCACCATTTTTCTAAGAATCTTCTTTATATTCTTATTTGCAACTTCTACTGCTCCATTTACCTTTGGTCTATAAGGTGTAGAGTTATGATGCAGGATTTTAAATCTTTGACATGCTTCCGCCATGAGGTGACTGTTTAGATTTGCCCCATTGTCCGTGATAATTACTTTAGGAATTCTGAAACGACATTTGATATTTTCATGCACGAAATACACCATGGCCTTCTTCGTTACTGCCTTGAATGTCTTTGCCTCCACCCATTTAGTAAAATAGTCAATCGCAACCAAGATAAATCTGTGTCCATTAGAGGCTGCAGGCTCTATTGGTCCGATGACATCCACACCCCAGGCAACAAATGGCCAAGGTGCAGACATTGTATGCAATTCATAAGGTAGGGAATGAATCAAATCTCCATGCACTTGACATTGGTTGCATTTCTTCACATATCTAATACAATCCTGTTCCATGGTGAGCCAATAATATCCTGCTCTTAGTATCTTCTTTGCTAAAACATACCCGCTCATATAAGGTCCATAAGCTCCCGCAGGTACATCAGTCATAATCATGTCATCTTGTTGCGCATCCACACATCTCAGCAATCCCAAATCTGGTGTTATTTTATATACAATCCCTCCACTGAGGAAAAAACCATTTGCTAATCGTCGTATGGCCCTCTTCTGATCTCTAGTGGCTTGTTCTGGGTACTTTCCTGTCTTCAAGAATTCCTTGATATCATGATACCATGGTTCTCCATCTAGCTATTCTTCCATAGCAAAACAATAAGAATTTTGGTCAGATACCTGTATCTAAAGTGGATCTATATAGGCTTTATCTGGATGATGCAACATAGAGGATAATGTGGCCAGAGCATCTGCTACTTCGTTGTGCATTCTTGTGATATGTTTGAACTCTATAGATTGAAATCTCTGGGATAGTTCATGTAGACAACACCGATAAGGTATCAATTTCAAATCTCTTGTCTCACATTCTCCTTGAATTTGATGTATCAAAAGATCCGAGTCGCCCATGACCAAAATCTCTTTAACACCCATATCTATTGGCATCCCCAATCCTAGTATACAAGCTTAATATTCGGCCATATTATTGGTACAGAAAAATCTAAGCAGAGCAGTAATGGGATAGTGCTGACCTGTTTTTGAAATAATTACTCCTCCAATCCTAACTCTGTTACCGTTGACGGCTCCATCGAAGTACATTCTCCAACCTGGCTTGTCACTTTGTTCTATTTCTTCAACATTCATTGACTCCTCATCCAGAAAATATGTCATTAGCGGCTCATATTCATCATCCACTGGATTCTCTGGTAGATGATGTGCAACTGCTTGCGCATTCATTGACGTACGTGTTACATAGATGATGTCGAATTCTATGAGAAGAATCTGCCATTTAGTAAGTCTTCCTGTAGGCATGGGCTTCAGAAATATATACCTCAATGGATCTAACCGTGAAATCAGATATGTGGTGTAGCTAACATGTAGTGTTTCAGTTTCTGAGCAACCCAGGTTTATGCACAACATGTTCTTTCTAACTGAGTGTATTTTACCTCATAAGATGTGAACTTTTTACTGAGGTAGTATATCGTCTGCTCTTTCTTTCCAGTCTCATCATGCTACCCCAGTATGAAGCCAAAAGAGTTGTCTAACGCTGTCAAATACAAGATCAAAGGTCTTCCCGGTTCCGGAGGAACTAACACTGGAGGATTAGCCAAATATTCTTTAATCTTATCAAAGGACTCTTGGCATTCATCGTTCCAATTTACCGCTGCATCTTTCTTTAACAACTTGAATATTGGCTCACATGTTGTTGTCAGCTCAGCAATGAACCTGCTAATATAATTCAGCCTGCCTAGTAAGCTCTTTACTTCTTTCTTGTTCTTCGGCGGAGGCAAATTCTGGATTTCTTTTATCTTCGATGAATCTAATTCAATACTACGCTGGCTTACTATGAACCCCAATAACTTTCCTAAAGGCACTCCGAAAGCACACTTTGCTGGATTGAGCTTGAGATTATATCATCGGAGCCTCTGAAAAAACTTCCTCAAATCTTTGACATGATCACATTGCTTTTTGGACTTAATGATGACATCGTCCACATACAGTTCTATCTCTCGGTGCATCATATCATGAAACATAGCGGTCGTTGCCCTCATATATGTTGCTCCGACATTCTTCTACCCAAACAGCATCACTCTATAACAATATGTTCCCCAAGGCGTAATAAAGGCTGTCTTTCTGCGTCGTCTTTGTCCATTAGGATCTGATGATAACCCGCATAATAATCTAAAAAAGAGCCAATTTAATGATTGGCGCAATTGTCAATCAGTATATGGATATTTGGCAATGGAAAATCATCCTTTGGACTGGCCTTGTTAAGGTCTCTGTAATCAATACACACCCTGGTTTTTCCATCCTTCTTCGGAACTGGCACAATATTTGCTAACCAGGTGGGGTATTTAGTAACTCGTATGACCTTCGCCTCAAATTGCTTATTAACCTCTTCTTTTATTTTCATGCTGATGTCAGTTTTAAACTTTCTCACCTTCTGTTTTACCGGCCGACATTCTGGATAAATGGGCCATTTATGTACTACCAGGTCAGTGTTGAATCCGGGCATGTCATCATAGGACCAGGAAAATATGTCATTGTATTCATGTAATAACTTTGTTAGATATTCTCTGAGGGAATCCTCTAAATGTACACTAATCTTTATTTCCCGGACGTTATCCTCACTCCCTAGATTAATGGATTATGTCTCATTTACGTTTGGTTTGGGTTTTTCCTCATATTGATTCAAATCATTACTAATTTCCTCCAGTGTTTCCTCATCTTCATATTCTATTTCACTTTCATTTTCAATTTCTTGTATAACTGTTCGATTGTCAACACTGGACCGGGAATCCTTCATGCATGACATATCATAAGAATCAACGAAAATTGAATTGTACAAAAAGAAGAAAAATAAAAAAAGGCAAAAGTGAAGAAAGAAAGAAATTGCATTTCATTGATATTTTTTTCAAAAAGATAACAGAGGTTGGATACATTTGATTTCAGTAGGGTTTGGGATTACGAAATAAAACATCTTTGGGAAAGATGAAATATTTTTAAGGCTAACTATCACAACTCCCTCCTGATCGGAAGAGGAGTAGCTTACCAATTATTAAGTGCAGCGCTGGGTCCCACGAACTGGACATCCATCCTACTCGTCCCTTCACCAATCTCCAACATGTTTACATACTCGAATAGCATTTCAAACCTTGCGAGAAGCTCTGCATCTGGCCTTATTTCAGCATATCTTGGCACATCAATTGTCAAATGTCTTTGTGTACCAAGCCTAGTAAAGGTGTCGGATAATTTTGGAATTTGTTTTGGGAGGGTCCAACTTTTCTTCCTCATTCTTTTGGGACTTTGGATGTTGGCATAAGTAGGTTTAAAGCACAGGCCAAATGTATCATTATTTCCCTGCAAGTGGACAGGTTGCGTTATCCCTTGTAAAGTTATCCCCAAACCTTTTCTCGGTTTGAACCCATTTCTGATCATTTCTTTAGACACCATTACTGCTGTAGGTGCCACTGAAGGAATTGACATGCTTTCCCCTTCGGATATCTTGTTAACTACCACAGCACCAATCACCTGATATACCCATGGGCCCTTGTCCCCTGCGGTTTCTTCAAAAGGCATTATAGTGTTATAGACATCATCATCTCCATGCACTATGATTTCCTATTGTTCCCGTTCGAATTTTACCATCTGGTGCAGAGAAGATGGTATAGCTTTGGCCGCGTGGATCCATGGACGTCCCAATAACAGATTATAAGAAATAGCGACATCTAACACTTGGAACTCCATGGTGAATTCCACCGGTCCAATGGTAACTTCTAGCACAATGTCCCCCAAAGTATTCTTGCATCCTCCGTCAAAGCCCCGTACACACACACACTATTTCGACAGATTCTATCAGGATTAATCTTCAGCTTTCCCAGAGTTGAGAGTGAACAAATATTTGCACTTGACCTGTTGTCTACTAGGACCTGGGTAACCACAGATTTTTTGCTCTTGACGGTGAGAAAAAGTGCTTTGTTGTGCTCCGTATTTCAAATGGCAATTCATTATCCGAGAATGTTATCTTGTTCGTCTCAAATATTTTGTTCGTGATCTTTTCAATATGGCAGACTGAGATTTTCTCGGGGACATGTGCTTCATTCAGAATCTTCATTAACGCTTTCCTGTGCTCTTCTGAATGGATTAACAATGAAATTAATGAAATTTGGGCGGGCGTCTTTCTCAACTGCTCTACTATAGAATAGTCTTGAACTTTCATCTTTTTCAAAAACTCTTCTGCTTCTTTTTCAAATACCGCTTTCTTCACATGATTAGAATTCTCCTTCACCACTTTTGTTTTCCTCAACTTTTTCGGGGCAAAGCATCGCCCGAAATGAGTTAGGCCATGTGTTTCATTGACCTCTCATGTAACCTCCTTTCCCCTATACGTCACTATGACTTTGTTATTGTTCCACGGTATGGCTTTAGTGTCTACAATTGGCATTTCCACCACTGGTTTAATGACGACGGGTTCCACATATGCTCCATTTACTGTCAACAACGGCTTAGCTCCAGGCACTACTATTTTCATAGATTCAACCACTGGCGGCTTTTTCACTTGTAACCCGGCTGTCGCTTTCTCTTTCTCAACCTCTCTTCACACTTTGCTATTAGCTTTTATCATCATCACCGATTGGGACGGT
The DNA here is from genome assembly GCA_032618575.1 of Nicotiana noctiflora. Taxonomy (NCBI): domain Eukaryota; kingdom Viridiplantae; phylum Streptophyta; class Magnoliopsida; order Solanales; family Solanaceae; genus Nicotiana; species Nicotiana noctiflora. The sequence continues at coordinate 130,321 of JASVEL010002632.1, forward strand.
TTCTTACTACCTTATCCTTGTTCCAACTCTATCATGTGCGTCTCATGATGGGATGTTAATAGATTTTGTGTAATATTAGGAGTTTCTGGAGCCAACACCTCGATCCTCCTAGTATCAATGAGCTCTTTTATGGCGGATTTCAAGTGCCAACACTTTTCAATATCGTGCCCCGGCGCCCCGGAACAATATTCACATCGGACTGATTGGTCAATGTTTTTGGGTGGTGGATTTGGATGTTTTGGCTTAATTGGGCTTAGCATCCCCAACTCTTTCAGGCGATGATAAAGACTGGTGTAAGACTCCCCCAGTGGAGTGAATGTTTTCTTTGTTTGGGCTCTGTTTCTCACTTCCGGATCTTGACGGAAGCTGGGTCTATTTGGATTTTTATATGTTCTGGAAGGTGGGTAGGTATTTTGTGTGTGGTAGACATTTTGTGGGGTTTGGGCTCGCCATACATGTGGAGGCGGTGGGTAACGTTGAGCATGTGGGACAGAATAATGTGTTGTAGTGGGTGGATAATATGGTGGAGGTGAGTTGTATGGTGCAGGTGGGTATGGTTGGTATGGGCGAAGTGGATGATGGTATGTATTTTGGCCCTGAGACCACGGTCTTCTCTCAACAACTACGACCTCATCCTTCTTCTTTTTACCGATAGATCCCACATTTATGGTTTTATCGCCTGATTCGTGGCCTTAATAGCCGAAAAGCTCATGGTTTTATTGGTTTTCAATCCCTCTTCTACGAAACTGCCCATTTTCACCACTTCATTAAAAGTTTTACCAATATATGATACTAGATGACCATATTAAGTAGGCTCTAAGGCCTGTAGAAAGCAGTCCACCATTTATGTTTCTTTCATAGGAGGGTCCACTTGTGCTGCTTGTTCTCTCCATCTAAAATCGTACTCCCAGAAACTTTACCCGAGCTTCTTCTCCATTTTTGTTAGGGACAACCTGTCTGGAATTATCTCTAAATTGGACTGGAAGTGGTTAGCGAATGATTGGGCTAGATCATCCCAGATGAACCATCTGGTGTCATCCTAATGGGTATACCACTCCAATGCAGAACCGCTCAAACTCTGGCTAATATAAGCCATCAACAGTTCATCTCTTCCCCCTGCACCACGCATCTTGCTACAATAACCCTTTAGATGGGCTACCGGATCCCCATGTCTCGTACATATCGAACTTAGGTAGCTTGAATCCAGCCGGGAGCTGCACTTCTGGAAACAAATATAAATCTTTATATACGACGCTCGCTTGGACTCCTAACCCTTGTATGTTACGGAAAAATTGTTCTAAACCTCTCATCTTTCGTGCTATCTCTTTTTGCTCCAAGTTCCTGACAGGCTTTTCTTCCATCATATCCATAAGTGGAGTATAGGAGTCGTGCTGCCTGAATATTGGCTCTGGTGGATAGTAATGCGCATCTTGCACAGGGAACACTGGTTCACTTGATGATTTATGCAGAGCAACAGGTGGTGGTGCCACATATACTGGGGCGACCTGTGGTGGCTGAGGAGGAATATTTTTGGATAGTGGTGGTGGTGCCTGTGAAGTTGTGGCATAGTAGTGTTGGTAATTTGGGTACATGGAGATGAGTTCATGGTAGGTGGTTCGGGATTAGGATTTGCGGTAGGGACATATGCTGGATTGGCTGGATATGTGGGCAAAGGTTGACCCCTGGACCAGGTTTGGTACATTTCCGACAGTTGCTGCGTTAGCTTATGCATTTCCTCTTTCATACCGCAACATCTACAATCTTTTCTTGCTGTACTGGGTCCATGATGGAAGGTTCAATCTCCTGAGTTACAGCCTTAGACATAGCTTTTGAACGTGTGCTGTAATGATGATGTGCTAGAATGTCAGTTGCCAGCTGAAATCTGATACTCATCAACAACAAAACTCGTTAATCTTTAGTTTATAAGGGGTAAAATGTAACGATTAAAAATCACAACTTTTGCATTTGATCATTATGCATCATTCCGGCATTTATTCCTTTTTGAACCAACATTCATCTTTTTTCTTTCTCTTCTTTTTTCTTTTCTATTCATTTTTTTCACTCTTTTTTTCTTTTCCTTTTTTTGTCTCTTTCTATTTTTCTTTTTTCCAATTTCATTTTCAATTTTGCTTTTCCCGTTCCTACATGTTTGCCTGTCGCACAAACAATTGCTATAAAGTGGAAAAAAGAATGATAACAACTTCTTTTGAATTTTTCATTGATACTCAAAAAAATTGGCTACAAAATGATGTTGTGCTACTAATGCAAAATGAATACAGAAAATGCATGCGCTACGAGTGCATTAATGCTCCTAGTGTCCGCGAGACGTCGTTCGGTTTTGCCGCGGGCATATATGGCAATCCACTTTGGAGTTTATCTAGGTCAGACATGACTTGCTTTACAAAGAACTTTACTGCTGATGCGAATGTTGCATGGCACATATCTTCACACAATTGGCATTTTCTGGTGATGTACTGAGCAATATTGACGATTCTTTCTCGAATGACCCCTTTTTCTTAAAGCAGCCTGCTGATCTGTTTGGCGCGAGCGTCTAAGGTTTGTTGGTTCTCTTTCTGTAGTTGTTGTAACTCAAATTCTAATCGAGCCATAGTCGTGTAACAATGCTCTCTCTCTTCTTCAAACTCTTGGAATATTTTTCTACTTTTGACTGCGGCTGTAATGACTTTCTTTCTCAATCGAGCTACCTCAACCTCGTGTTTATGTTGTAATTGCTGAACCATTCTAGCTCTTTCCTCGGCATCTCTGGCAAGTTGTTTCCGAACCCTGACTAACTCCTTTTCTACTTTATCAAGATCGAAGTTGTAGTCATTCACTTTGCATCGAAGATTTTCAATCAATTTCTCATCTCGAGCTAGGCTTATTTGAGCCTTTAAGATTTCATTCTCTTTTCTCAGTTGCTTCTTTTCTCCTTCGTCAGATGCTGCTTGTAAACCGCTCGCAAATTGGAGATCTCGAAATTATTTCTCTAGCAAGCTGATCTTGGCTCTATACTCATTTTCTCTTGCCACCCAATTTATGTGTTCCTTAGACTGCTCGGCCAAATCTTGAATGTGAGGCCTTTTCAGTGGTCTATCATGCTCGACATCCCGGCGATACCATGCAGCATATCCTGGCGATACGTATCCCTGAGCTCGGGTTTTCCACACAAGTGTCTATCTTCAAGCTTTGACATTCATTCCAAATCCGTTGGATCTTTACTTCCGGGAACTGTCCGTCCGGACTAATATCTAGTGCTTGTAAACTGAGGTCCCCGTCTTTTGGTATAACTTGATATCTCCCAAGCTATCATAGTACCCTGTACGGTGTATAAGGCTGAATGCTTTTAAGATACATGATCAAAAAATGCGACCCTTCTGTTAGCACGTATATCACCTCATCGAGGGGCAGCCATCCGTATGCCCAATCAATTTGGCTAGCGGTCAACGATCGCAAGTATGAAATCCAACCTTTTGCTCCCTCCGGCAGCTTAACTTCTTTTGTTCTCATATAAAATTCTTCAAGACACGTCTTCTCAGACGACCCGTAACTTGAGAACGGAGGATGACGACATAAATGTTCTATCAACCAAATCTATAGAATGAGATTGCAACCTCAAAAAAGTCATGCCCCGCTTTGCAGGATGTTAGGGCATGGAATATATCAACTATAATCATTAGCGCCAGTGTGCTATTATCTTGCACAAGAAGAGTGCTGGCCACCCCGGCGACCCGTGTATCAATGTTTCCATCTTTTTCTTGGGAATATGATTAGCCCAAGGAATGCCACTATAAAGGCAAATCTCGTATGCTCTTCCTACTTGACTCGGTTAGATTTACTATAGAGCTTGTTCGTAGGGTCATAGAACCCCCCGATATGTCCATATCTGCTGTAGATAAAATTTAAAGAGAAAAACCCATGAGCCAAGTCTTTGTTGTGGATGTTCCGAGCAATCTTTAGAGAATCGAGGAATCTATGCACTGTTATCGCCCTCTGAGCCACCGGGTATTTCTCTTTTAGGGGAATCTCATTTTTCCCGATATAGTAAGCAATTTCCTCTAGAGTAGGAGTGAGCTCGAAGTCCGAGAAATGTAGGACATTATGTGCAGGATCCCAGCATGTGACAAGAGCCCGAATTATATCACCACGGAGAATTATGTCCATTGATCCTGTAAGGTCCATTAAATAGCATTTAACCCAATCTTGTCATTCTTGACCCATATCGTTCCACCATAGTCTCAACTCCAAATGGGTTTTTATTCATTAAAGTGAAGGGTTCATTTTGTACTGTGCTCATCCTGCACATTTATGAAAGGCGATTTTATTCAGGAAAAAAGGAAAAATATGTTTCAAAGTCAATTTTCATTTTCCTGAAAGAATTAACCTTTTCAGGTTTTTATTGTGAAAAAGAAAAAGACATGATTTTGAAGTGGCCATTTTTGCCAAAACAGCCTTCCGGCGTCCTTTCGGAAGATTCGACTATTTCCAAAAATAGCAATCACTTCAATTATTTGAAACTAAAAATATTTCTTGGTCATTTTCTAAAAGGGTGGTTGGAGCCATCAAGGGTTGCCTACGTATCCCACCTAATGGCGAGAATCAAACCTGCGTAGTTCGGTCAGATTATTTGATCAATTATTTTAATAACAATGTTTTGTCCTATTTTAAGATTTTCTTTTCGAATTTTCTAACAACTCTTCACTAATATCTCAATACTCTTTTTTCAGAATTTTCTTTTCTTTTGTTTTCTCAGGAATTTTGCCGGTCCGCATAATGATCCAAGACAGTTAAAATGCAACATATAATATGCTCGGTCTTTAATTACCGGGTCACCTATCCTAGACGGACCCAACCCCTGTGTTGAGTCCCCTAAGTCAGCTATGATGCAAATAATCATCCTATACCTATGTTCAATATCTTATAGTTTCATACGGTGATAGACCGTGTACCCGAGTGGATAACTCGGATCGAGGAGGTGGCAACGTACTGGTGACCCACGGGGTCATTCGGCTTTGTAACCTATCCGACCTCTGTTACTTATTTTGGGTATAACTTAACAGAAAGGGGAGTCTCAACAAGTAAGCACATCCCCGGAGGTAAAGAAGAGAAGGGTTTTCGGCACAATTTATATATACAATCCACATAAGATTTGAAGAAATAAAACACATAGCATGTTGGTCAAAGCATGTAACAAAGTCAAATAATATCATGAACGGCAATTCTAACGAGCTCGAATTCTTAAACCCTGAACCAGAGATTCTGGGTTGCTTATCCCCAGCAGAGTCGCCAGAGGTGTCAAACCTCCCTTTTTACTACCTTTTTTTATTTCCCCAATTAAGGGAATAAGGTGTACCTCGATATTATGAATACCCCGGGAAAGGATATAATAACAACGAGGAAGGAGTTTTTCAATATAAAGGACAATCGATTCTGGATTTTATTTACAGTTTCAGAGTCGCCACTTGGGAAAATAATGGTGTCCCAAGTCACCGATTAATCCTGAATCCGAGGAAGTTGACTCTGTTTTTAACAGTCCGTGCAACGAGAAATCCGGATAAGGAATTCTGTTAACCCGGGAGAAGGTGTTAGGCACTCCCAAATTCCGTGGTTTTAGCAAGGTCGCTCAACTGTCATTCTTGGTTTTAGAAGATTTATTACATGCCTCTTAACAATATGTATGTATTTCAACTTGAATATTTTTCGAATTTCGACGTATCGAAAACGTATTTCGAGTCACACCGCAACCAGTGCGCCTCAGACCTTTAACACGTTTCGGCTTCGCCGAGATTTACAATTTAGTCACATCAAATGTGCACTCGTATTACGGAAAATATATTTTTAAAATCGTGCCTAAATCGTCTATTGGCTTCTTAATCTTTTGAAAGGTTGTGAAATTAGAACCTTTCGAATCTATTATATAACTATTCATTTATATGGGGGCCCCACTATTTTGTTTTCTATGCGAGGCTCATCCCATTTAGTTTTATAGTCGAATCCTATATGTATATACTATATTTTCTATTTTTTGGTTTTTTCCCTAGATTATTGTTTTACTTTTAGAATGAAGGCTAGGCCTTATTTTTATATTACACGGGCCTAGACTGTTGCACTCTTTTCAGCGTATCATTTCATATATCTGGGCCTTAGAACCCAGGAACATGTTGAGGGTGTTTAGCAGAAGCTCAGTAACATATTTACATAATTCTGGACCTTCGCAACTTATTAGGCCCAGATCAGACATAATTAGATAAGAGGAATAGAAATCAGAATACATTGTTTGCACAGATGATAAGTTCGGAAGATAATAAAACTCAAACTATTTTATTCAATGATGAAAAATAAAAATACAGAATTACAGTATCAATTTCAAATATTAATCATCTAATGTGAGCAAAGTCTAATTAACAAACTAATTTTATCTATATGTTTCAACAATTATTTTAAACTAATGAATCAAATTACTTAATAGCTAAAACTATAAGAATTATTACTCAATCAATTGCAACTTTCAAAGAGTTAACCAATTGTTTTGAACATTGATCTACTTTATGTAACCCATTTAACTGAACTATGTGTTCTATAACTTCATATTCGATTATCAATTTTAGCCATACGTTTCAGTTGCTAATACAATTGCCCAGATTAAACTAACGATTATTGAATTAAACTAATTACCACACGTTAATGTTGTTATTTAATCTACTTTTTATGCATTTATTTTTAGATTAAACGTATCAGATTAGTTATTAACTTATTTGATTAACTAGGTGATTACGATCATTACTACTATACTAGTCTACTTACTAAATTGTTACATTGTTGCAGCTTCGTTTGTGTCTCACATGAGTCAATTATACAATAATTCCTACTGAATTACAATTTCAACTAATCATAATCTAAATATAAAAAGAAAAACTCAGAAAACAGAAACTATAAAGAATTTCGACTTGTTTTATTCCGACACCTCAATTCCAATTGCAATTACATGAGGTTTAAGATGTGTAACTGATTTAGCAATAAAAATCGATGAGTCTAAGGGAGATGAAGATGAGAAATAAGCATGTAGATCACAGCAGTAATGCAACAACAATGGAGGTGAATGAATCACAGCAACACAATCAAATTTAGCAGTCGAGTATGAATTCCAGAACCAGCAAAGCAATACCCAGCACAAGACCATTAGAAAACCAGCAAATAACAAAGAGATTTCTACAGAGCTTCAGAATACAGCTTCGACTAACCCAAAAAATTACTCTATGTATTTGTATTTTTCAGTATCTCTGAATTTTTTAAAAAATCCAGCCCTTAATCAGGCTCTATTCCAGCCTATTTATAGATAGTGTTGGTCAAAATTTGGGGGAAATTTGAAAACGTTATTTCTAATTCCCTCACCTTAATTCTTTTATTTGTTACACTTTAATACCTATTTCAGATTCAGATTTGCCTTCTAGCATGTGCTGGAAGGTTCTATTATGTTTAATTTGAGGTGTAATACTAATATACCCTCACTTGCTAAGGTTATTAACTGATTTGCCTTTTTATTGGGTCTATTATACCCTTAGTTTTGTGCAATATTACAGGAATAGTAGGCCTAAATGTCTTAAATGTCTTTATAGGCTCTATTAAATCCACAATTATGCCATTTTTATTTCCTTTTATACCTTTATTGTCAATTGTTATTTACCCGACCTTATCCAGGTCTGGGTGTTTTGTTTTAACTCTTATTTAACTTCTGACCATTTGTTATATTAGTCTTTAAGACATAGCCAGATTAGAATCTTAATTTCATTTCAATTTTAACCTCTTTTATGAGGTTTCTTTTCATTTTCTATATTAGAGTTAGTTTGCAGGACTAGCCGGTTTATTGATCAAGGATTAAGCCTTTCAATCTTAGTCAGTCCTGTATTTGGACTTGTCTTTTACAAATTTAAGCACTGTTATTTAATAGCCTTTTTAAGGCTAGTTTAAGACTTACAAATCTAGCGATCGTATGCCTTTATTGTCTATTATTAAGAGTTTAGCTAATTTCAAAATTATCCACTTTGATTCAGACTTAGAGTTTTATAGAGTTAGCTATTTTTAACACTGACCACTCTATTGTTATTTAAATTTTGGCCACTTTTTATGTTATATTCATTTTTTAATCTAATTAAACTACTTTCATGTTTCAAAACTAATCAATTAACTGTCTAAACAACTATAACCAATATCACCCTAAAGCATATTAATCTTAATTGCAGTCTAATAACATGAAACTATTACAGATATAACCTTTTCATATCAAATTGCACACATATCCACAAAATCAGAATCATTTGCCATTTAACCAAAACTCAGAATGGAAATTTGAATATTGTTGAATTTCAATCAAATAACCTCATAATTCAGATTTCAAGCACAACATATCAGATATTACATAAGAAGTCTAATCAGAATAGTTTAATGTTAAAGACTAACAGAAAACCCTAAAGTGCTCGAGCATACATAGTCAACTGTAATATCCAGGATTAACAAAGACTAGTAAAGCATGTTATTAACAAAGAATGTTAGAAAAACGAATAGAAACAGAATCATAGAAGATAAAATGGAGAGAAGTCGAATAAAATCTAACATGCAAACATTCAAAATATAACACAAAATAACACAAAATATGTTTATCAACCAAAAAATAGAGAAAACAGAGGGTCGGGGACTTAGCTCATAGGATTTGTCTCTTGAGCTTCCCATTTTGTTTCCGTTTTTGTTCTTTTTCTTTTCTTTTCTTTTTCAGTTCTTTTCTTTTTTCTGAGTTTCCTTTTCTTTTAGTTCAGGCTTCAGACTTCAAACTTGATGTCTTTTATTGGTTTTTAACAACAGAGATGGGTCTAGAGATGTAAAAAAGAGGGTTTTTGGTATGGGGTTTGGTTTGAGTCGACCGGAGTTAGGGTTCCGGTGACTCTTTTTGGATATTCGCACAGTTTGAGGAGGATTCGATGGAAACGGTTTATGTAGGGTCTTGGGGTGTTGATATGGAGACCGGTGTCAAAGATTAGTGGTCACCGGAGAAGAAATCCGGTGACCGAATTTTCAAGATATGGGGGTTTTGGGATTTTCTTGGTTTTCTATGGTGGCTTTGGGTAGAAGATTATGAGAAGAGTGGTTTGGGGTTTGAGAACGGCCGGAGAGGGCCATGAAAGTTGGCCAGTCTCTATGGCCGGCGAGGTCAAGAAGAGAGGAAGAAGAATCCTGAAGGCGGCTAGGGATAGGAAGAAGATGAAATGGCCGGTCTCTTGAGAAATCGAGCCTTTTATATGCGTAACACTTGATTAATTCCTGGCCATAGGATCATTGTCGATCAACGGCCAGGATCTAATGTTAAAAACGACGCCGCTTAGTTTAAGTAGGTTCTTTGATCTCTTCCGTTGGATCGAATGGATGAACGACTCAAATTTAACATCAAAACCCTATTGAATTAATTAGATTTTCGGATTAATTCTCAGCCGTTGGATTAGATAAATGGATGGCTAAGATTGTTTGTCACTTAATAACTGGACCAGACTTCTTTAATTGTTTGGGCCAATTGCATCTGGGCCTGTACAAATGGCCAGATGTGTATTTTTTGTATTTTTTGATGTATTTCTAATATTTTGATGTATTTTCTTGTTATATTTCTCTCTCTATTTTTATATTATTTTCCAATTAATTAGATTCTTTTAATTTCCTGTTTCTCCAATTTTTCTGATATTTTTTGACATTTGTTGCTATTTTTTCTTATTTTTCGACACACACAGACACACACTGTCACGCCCCAAATCGAGGGACATGACCGGCGCCTGACCGGGTTGCCCCAGTCAAGCGGACCTAGGTGCCTTTCATTCCCACGCGTTACCCCTGTGTTGACTGTTTCTCATTAACCAAATATATTACTAATCATAATGACCGATTTCATAATGCATAAACATAACCATGTGATTGATTCACTAACAAGTTCATAATTTATATTTACAACGCCCCATACATATACATAGGCCACAATCCCACAGTTTACATGTTTATGGAGCCTCTAGGATACAAAAAGGGAAATACAATACTTGCCGGTAACAAGGCTCCGGCTATACCTTACAAAATCAAAATGGAATCTAAACCGAGTGGCATGAACCACACAAGGCCCGAGGAAGAAAGGGGCTCACCAAAACGGGCAGTGGAAGGAGAAGGATACTACTGCCGATGAGCTGAAGTGCCTGCTACTGATCCACCTACAATCATGACACGAATGTAGCGCCCCCGGCAAAAGGGACGTCGGTACACTTGAATTGTACTGGTATGTATGGACAAACTTTGTCCCAAGTAAACTCAAGCCATTAAATTACATCAACAATTAATTAAGCCAACCAACCATATTTCCACATTTTCCTCATTTCAAATAATTCTCACACAAAGTACTTTCTACGATCAACCAATTTAACAATAACCAATCAATCACGTAAAGCACAAGTAGTCAAACAAAGGGGCAATCGGTGCCCCACAGGTTGCAAACTCTCCTGCTGTCTCCTTTCACAATTTCACATTATTGATTTTTGTATCAATTTTCAATAGCGATTTCGACCGCTTTCCATCCTTATTGCCCCTGACCACCCTTATTACCTCGGCTACCCTTATCACCCCAACCCACACCTTATTTCACCACGTTGCGGCGCGCAACACGACCCCGCCTTACAGTTGAAAACACAACAATTTCAAACAGCAGATAAGGTACTACACACAATTTCAACAAGTTCAAATAAGCAACTTACACATTGGTTCATGTTCTCAATTCAATATCACAACCATGTTACAATATTTCCACAATTCAAGTGTTTCATCTCTTTCCACAATAAACCAATTCTCAAGTGTTTCGTTTGTTTTTCCACAAGGTGCCATATAGGCCATCATAGTCATTATTCACAATTCTTTTGCCAAATTAAACTCTCATTTTACATCACTCATAACTCAACAACAAACTTTGAATATCCAACAACAACATCAAGAATTTCACAAAATTTGTCAATTTAACACAAAACAAACAAACTTCACACATATAGGCGATTTCACAAGAATCAAAATTAGCCATACATACCTGGTGATGAGTTTTCTTCCGTTAACTTCCTACTTTATGCTTACCCACGCTATCTTACTCTTGCCAACCTTGTTCTTGAAGACTCTTACTTCTACTCACTTCTTTTTTACGAAAAATCAAGTTCAATAATCATGCATGAGTGTAAAAATTCTATTTTCAAAAGCTATTATATGCAAACCTCTCTTTACCCAATTAAAACTGAAAATCAAAGAAAATAGTTAGGGTTTTTACTTTGAAAATATTGGGGAAGTTGAATCCCTGCCCTAGAATCCCTTGGAATTAAGTAGTTGGAACAATCTTTGAAGATGAAGAACTTCTCTCTCTAAAAACCCTCTCTTCTCTCTCTAATTTTGGTGAGATGACATGATAAAATGAAGAAGAAAGGTGTTATATTAAAGAAGAGATTGGGTCAAAATGTTACAAAAATATGGGCCGGGGTGAATCTGCGGTGCACTTTGCGACCGCAGAATCAACATGCGGTCCGCATAGTGACCGCAGAATGGCCTCAAAATGATACAGGTTCTGTTAAGGAATGCGGTCACTATGCGGACCGCATGTTGATTCTGCGGTCGCAAAAGTGCACCGCAGATTTGACATGCGATCGCATATCGACCGCACCTTTGACACGATTTTGGGCAACTCTCTGGAACGTTTTGCGGCAAGAATGCGGTCCGCATGTCAGGTTTGCGGTCGCATTCTTGACCGCATATTTGACATTTTTCGGAAAAAAATTAATTCTCTACATTTTTGAAACTTAAATCACTACCAAGGGTCCGAACCGCGGCTCGCTCTACGCATTCCTAACACATTATTCGGACCATGACACCACAGCTACTAGGTTTTATGCACAAAAAATTTACGGGGCCTTACATCCTCCCCCCCTTAAGATCATTCGTCCTCGAATGAGGATTTTGAAATAGATGAGTTGGTTTTGAAAGACATGATATGCAACCATCAAAAATTTGACTAACTCTTATATTTTAGAAAAATTTCGCCAGAGTTTCCTTTGTATTATGGACATATCCACCTGTCAGAGGGCCCCGAAACACATTACCAAACAACAATATACAACTACAACACTTTTCACAACTGGTATACACTTTCTTACCTCAACGAATGCACATATTCTATCACATTGTTACAATTGCACATAAACTAGTCACTTCAATGAATTCTTACCTTATTTAACCATTTTAACACACCATGTACACTTAACAAACCATTACCAATCTACACTTACTATTAGTCGTTTATTTAACACACGAACCTTTCTAAGGCTTCCACTTATCAAGAAAGGCTCAAATGACCCAATGTGACAACACATTAAATTCATTACAAAATGAAGGAGACTTTACTAATACTAAGAGGGAAACAACATAGGCAAGATGACAGTTACTAGGAGTAGGAGGGTCACCTAATTCCTCTAGGCTTGATCGAACAAATGGGGGTACTTTTCCTTCATCTCTTTTTCCGCTTCCCATGTGGCCTCCTCAACTTGTTGACTTCGCCACAATACTTTAACAGAGGCGACTTCCTTATTTCTCAACTTACGGACTTGCCTATCAAGAATGGCAACCGGAACTTCTTCATATGACAAATTTTCATTAACCTCTATAGCTTCGACTGGCATGATGGTGGATGGATCTCCAATCACTTTCTTCAACATGGACACATGGAATACCGGGTGCACTGATGACATCTCAGGAGGCAACTCTAGCCTATAAGCAACTTGACCAATCCTTTGAACGATCCGATATGGCCCGACATACCTAGGACTCAATTTCCCTTTCTTTCCGAATCGCATGACTCCCTTCATAGGAGATACCCTCAAGAACACCCAATCATCGACTTGAAACTCCAAATCCCTTCGACGAACGTCCGCATAGGACTTTTGACGACTCTGTGCTGTTTTCATTCTCTCCTGAATAACCTTGACCTTTTCCATAGCTTCGTACACCATATCTGGCCCTAGCAATTCCACTTCACCAACCTCAAACCACACGATTGGCGATCTACATCTTCTCCCGTACAATGCCTCAAACGGGGCCATTTGAATGCTAGCATGATAGCTGTTATTGTAAGCAAATTCTATCAGTGGCAAGTGTTCATCCCAATTACCTTTAAAATCTAAGACACAAGCCCGCAACATATCTTCAAGCGTCCGAATGGTCCGCTCGGCCTGTCCATCGGTCTGTGGATGGAAAGCTGTGCTGAGATTCACCTGAGTTCCCAAACCTTGCTGAAACTTCTTCCAAAAGTTAGCGGTGAACTGAGCCCCGCGATCTGAGATGATAGAAAGTGGAGTGCCATGAAGCCTTACTATCTCTTTGATGTACAATCTTGCATATTGCTCTGCAGTATCAGTGGACTTGACAGGCAGGAAGTGAGCTGATTTGGTGAGTCGATCTACTATCACCCATATTGAATCGAACTTACGCCTGAGTGCGAGGTAACCCTACCACGAAATCCATATTGATCATCTCCCATTTCCACCTTGGTATTTCTATAAGCTGAGTTAATCCACCGGGCCGTTGATGCTCGGCCTTCACTTGTTGACGGTTCGGACATTTAGCTACAAAGCCTGCCACATCCCTTTTCATACCGTTCCACCAATAAATCTCCTTGAGATCGTGATACATTTTCGTTGAACCAGGGTGCACAGAATACCTGGAAGTATGAGCCTCCGCCATCACTCTTTCCCGAAGCTCGTCCACATCCGGAACACATAGCCTATCTTGACACCGCAATACACCATCTTCGCTGCTGAGTACAAATGCTGAGGTCTTGTCATTCATGACTGCTTCCTTCACCCGAACCAATGCTGGATCCATGAATTGTTTTTCCTTGATTTCCGCGACCAATGATGATTCTGCTCCATTATGCACCAAGATATCCCCCTCGTCTGACGCCGAAATACGAACCCCCAAGCTGGCTAATTGGTAAACCTCTCGAGCCAGGGGTCTCTGATCTACACCCAAATGAGCCAAACTACCCATGGATTTTCGACTAAGAGCGTCGCCTACCACATTTGCCTTCCCTGGATGGTACAATATGTCCATATCATAGTCCTTGAGTAGTTCTAACCACCGCCGTTGTCTCAGATTCAGCTCTTTCTGCTTGAACAAATACTGGAGGCTCTTGTGGTCTGAAAAGACATCTACATGAACCCCATAAAGATAGTGTCACCATATTTTCAAGGCAAACACAACAGCTGCAAGTTCCAAATCATGCGTCGGATAATTCTTCTCATGGTTCTTGAGTTGTCTGGAAGCATAAGCTATAACCTTTCCGTGTTGCATCAATACACATCCCAAACCGACTCTGGAGGCATCACAATAGACTACAAATCCCTCTGTGCCTTCTGGCAAGGCCAATACTAGTGCCGAGGTCAATTTTGACTTCAGTTCTTGGAAATTTTTCTCACATGCTTCGGACCACTGGAACTTAACTGCTTTCTGCGTCAATTTAGTCAATGGGGAGGCGAGGGTTGAGAATCCCTCTACAAACCTCCGATAGTACCTTGCCAGACCCAAAAAGCTGCGAATCTCTGTCGGGGTCGTGGGTCTAGGCCAATCTTTCACTGCCGCAATCTTCTGAGGATCCACCATAATTTCCTCACTGGAAATAACATGCCCTAGAAAAGCTACGGACTCCAACCAAAACTCACATTTTGAGAACTTGGCATACAATTGATGCTGAAGAAGGGTCTGCAACGCTGCTCTGAGGTGAACGGCATGATCTTCCCTGCTCCGAGAGTAGATGAGAATATCGTCAATGAATACAATCACAAAGGAATCTAGGAATGGCTTAAAAACCCGATTCATAAGGTCCATGAAAGCTGCTGGGGCGTTGGTTAGCCCAAAAGACATAACCAAAAACTCAAAGTGACCATAACGAGTTCTGAAGGCGGTTTTAGGAATATCCTGCTCCCTGATTTTCAACTGGTGGTACCCAGACCGTAAATCAATCTTTGAGAAGAACCTCGCTCCCTGCAATTGGTCAAACAGATCATCCACTCGAGGCAAGGGATATTTATTCTTGATGGTGACTTTGTTGAGCTGCCGATAATCAATACACATTCGAAGTGACCCATCCTTCTTTCTGACAAAGAGAACCGGAGCACCCCACGGTGACACACTCGGTCGTATGAACCCTTTCTCTAATAAATCCCTCAACTGCTCCTTTAACTCCTTTAACTTTGCTGGCGCCATTCTGTAAGGTGGAATGGATATTGGCTGAGTATCTGGCAATACATCAATTCCGAAATCAATCTCCCTATCCGGCGGGATGCCTGGAAGCTCATCTGGAAACACTTCAGGAAATTCATTCACAATTGGCACGGACTCGAGGGTAGGCACCTCTGAGGTGGTATCCGTTACCCGAACCAGGTGATAGATACACCCTTTCTTAATCATCTTCGAAGCCTTAAGGTAGGAAATAAACCTACCCCTTGGCACTACACCATTTCCTCTCCATTCAATAACTGGCTCGTTAGGGAACTCGAGCCTCATAACTCTCGTTCGACAATCAAGTTTGGCAAAGCACGAATAGAGCCAATCCATCCCCATAATTACATCAAAATCTACCATCCCAAGCTCAATAAGATCGGCTGTGGTATCACGACCACCCACCGTAACAACACAATTCCTATAGACTCGTGAGGCTGTAATAGAATCATCGATTGGAGTCGACACAGAGAACGGCTCATGAAGCCTGTTCGGGTTCTATCCCAAAACTTGAAGCAATGAATGGAGTAACATAAGACAAGGAGGACCCTGGATCAATAAGGGCATAGCAATCAATAATCTAAACAGACATGATACCTGTAACAACATCTGGAGAAGCCTCAGCATTCTGGCGGTCACTCAATGCATAGAATCGGCTGGGTCCACCCCTACCCTCAGCTCCACCCCTAGCTGCACCACGCCCTGCTGCTGCTGGAGTACGCGCTGATGATGTAGCAGCTGAAGAACCGGATGACTGAGCAGATCCACTACCTATACCCTGACGGGGTGCACGGCAGTCCCGCTGAATGTGACCTCTCACCCCGCACCCGAAGCACACTGGAAGGTCAAGGTAACAAGTTTTTGTATGAAATCTCCCACACTTGAGGCACGTGGGTCTCCCCTGTTGCTGGGATCTCACCCCAGGATGACCAGACTGACGAGACCTCCTGCTGTCTGAACCAGGTCTCGAGTAACTGCCCTGCTGATGACCGTGCACGGATGGCGGTGCACTCGCGGAGGACTGAGCATATGACTGGGATGGCCCTGATGACCCCTTCCCTGGAAGTGATCTCCCTGAATGACCCATTGACCGGGCCCTGCTGCTACTTTCTCTTTCTGCACGAATCTTCAATTTCCTGGCCTCCGTGGCCTGAGCAAACCCCACGATCCTCCCATAGTTCATATCTGAGTGCAAAGCTGCCGTGGTGGCCTCATTCACTACCAAAGGGCTAAGGCCCTGAACAAACCGTCGAACCCGGGCATCCATGGTCGACACTAAATGAGGAGCATACTTGGACAACCTTACGAACTCCATGTGATACTCCCAAACTCTCATACTGCCCTGCTTGAGGACCTCGAACTCCGTGGCGCGGGCTGCCATCACCTCGGCAGGCAAGAAGTGGTCCATAAATGCATCTACGAACTCATCCCATCTGGCCGGAGGGCTCCCTTCCTCACGGGAATCCTCCCACATTTCGAACCATGAACGTGCCACTCCCTTCAGCCTGTAAGAGGCCAACTCTACCCCCTCTATATCTGTAGCCTTCATCACTCTGAGGGTTTTGTATATCTCATCAAGGAATTCCTGTGGGTCAGCCTCTGGATCGGTACCTGAAAATTCTGGAGGGGCCAATCGCAAGAACTGGTGGACTCTGGAGCCAAAGGAATCTCCCCGTCCGCTGGAGGATGCAGGGGCATCATGGGATCTCTGGGCCTGGGCAGCCACTAACTGTGTTAACATATGAATGGCTCCCCTAAGATCTTCATTAGAGATACCAGAGCCCGAGGCGGAAACTGTATCTGAGTCAGGAACACCGGCAGGAGGAATGGTGGCATCCTCTGCCGCGGCTGGAATAGGGACACTTGGGTTTTGAACAGATGGGCCAGGCAAATTCGGGACTGGTGGGTCATTCTCTCCCACGGTATCGGGCACATGATTAACAGCTGCACTTGGGCCGGCATTGGCCCTAAGGCCGAGTCTAGCCTTCTTCTTAGGTGCCATATTCTGAAAATTTGGGAACAAGGCATGAATTAGACACCAGATATCTCCACATTGCACTTTACCGCACGATATAGATTATCAAAGAAGTAGGTAAATTCCTAAATGCCCGTGTAGCCCCCTACTTATATGATGTGGTCGACAACACACCTATAAGAAGAGCACTACTAGACACGGCTCCGAGACATCCTAGGACACTTTAAAACCTTAAGCTCTGATACCAAGTTTGTCACGCCCCAAATCGAGGAACATGACCGGCGCCCGACCGGGTTGCCCCAGTCAAGCGGACCTGGGTGCCTTTCATTCCCACGCGTTACCCCTGTGTTGACTGTTTCTCATTAACCAAATATATTACTAATCATAATGACCGATTTCATAATGCATAAACATAACCATGTGATTGATTCACTAACAAGTTCATAATTTATATTTACAACGCCCCATACATATACATAGGCCACAATCCCACAGTTTACATGTCTATGGAGCCTCTAGGATACAAAAAGGGAAATACAATACTTGCCGGTAACAAGGCTCCGGCTATACCTTACAAAATCAAAATGGAATCTAAACCGAGTGGCATGAACCACACAAGGCCCGAGGAAGAAAGGGGCTCACCAAAACGGGCAGTGGAAGGAGAAGGATACTACTGCCGATGAGCTGAAGTGCCTGCTACTGATCCACCTACAATCATGACACGAATGTAGCGCCCCCGGCAAAAGGGACGTCAGTACACTTAAATTGTACTGGTATGTATGGACAAACTTTGTCCCAAGTAAACTCAAGCCATTAAATTACATCAACAATTAATTAAGCCAACCAACCATATTTCCACATTTTCCTCATTTCAAATAATTCTCACACAAAGTACTTTCTACGATCAACCAATTTAACAATAACCAATCAATCACGTAAAGCACAAGTAGTCAAACAAAGGGGCAATCAGTGCCCCACAGGTTGCAAACTCTCCTGCTGTCTCCTTTCACAATTTCACATTATTGATTTTTGTATCAATTTTCAATAGCGATTTCGATCGCTTTCCATCCTTATCGCCCCTGACCACCCTTATTACCTCGGCCACCCTTATCACCCCAACCCACACCTTATTTCACCACGTTGCGGCGCGCAACACGACCCCGCCTTACAGTTGAAAACACAACAATTTCAAACAGTAGATAAGGTACTACACACAATTTCAACAAGTTCAAATAAGCAACTTACACATTGGTTCATGTTCTCAATTCAATATCACAACCATGTTACAATATTTCCACAATTCAAGTGTTTCATCTCTTTCCACAATAAACCAATTCTCAAGTGTTTCGTTTGTTTTTCCACAAGGTGCCATATAGGCCATCATAGTCATTATTCACAATTCTTTTGCCAAATTAAACTCTCATTTTACATCACTCATAACTCAACAACAAACTTTGAATATCCAACAACAACATCAAGAATTTCACAAAATTTGTCAATTTAACACAAAACAAACAAACTTCACACATATAGGCGATTTCACAAGAATCAAAATTAGCCATACATAACTGGTGATGAGTTTTCTTCCGTTAACTTCCTACTTTATGCTTACCCACGCTATCTTACTCTTGCCAACCTTGTTCTTGAAGACTCTTACTTCTACTCACTTCTTTTTTACTAAAAATCAAGTTCAATAATCATGCATGAGTGTAAAAATTCTATTTTCAAAAGCTATTATATGCAAACCTCTCTTTACCCAATTAAAACTGAAAATCAAAGAAAATAGTTAGGGTTTTTACCTTGAAAATATTGGGAAAGTTGAATCCTTGCCCTAGAATCCCTTGGAATTAAGTAGTTGGAACAATCTTTGAAGATGAAGAACTTCTCTCTCTAAAAACCCTCTCTTCTCTCTCAAATTTTGGTGAGATGATATGATAAAATGAAGAAGAAAGGTGTTATATTAAAGAAGAGATCGGGTCAAAATGTTACAAAAATCTAGGCCGGGGTCAATTATGCGGTGCACTATGCGACCGCAGAATCAACATGCGGTCCGCATAGTGACCGCAGAATTGCCCCAAATTTTATACAGGTTCTGTTAAGGAATGCGGTCACTATGCGGACCGCATGTTGATTCTGCGGTCGCAAAAGTGCACCGCAGATTTGACATGCGATCGCATATCGACCGCACCTTTGACACGATTTTGGGCAACTCTCTGGAACATTTTGCGGCAAGAATGCGGTCCGCATGTCAGGTTTGCGGTCGCATTCTTGACCGCATATTTGACATTTTTCGGAAAAAAATTAATTCTCTACATTTTTGAAACTTAAATCACTACCATGACACCACAGCTACTAGGTTTTATGCACAAAAATTTTACGGGGCCTTACACACACACACACACACACACATATATATATATATATATATATATATATATATATATATATATATATATATATGTATATATATATATATGTATGCATTTTTGTTAATTTCTTTTAATTATCTCTTATTTGTAACAACTATACTCAATATTTTTTTTGTTTTCTAATTTTTATTTTTAAACTACCATAAAAATATATGTACTGTGGCCACAGAACGTGTCAGGACATGGCAGGACGTGGGCATGGCACGGGTCCAGACGTGTTAGGACATGGCCATTGTATGTTTTAAGAAGTGTCAGGATATCGCAGGGCATAGCAGGGCGTGGCCTTGGCATGGGTCAAGATGTGGCTATAGGAAGTTTGAAGACGTCATAGGACATGGCAGGACAAGGGCATGGCACGGGTCAGGACGTGTCAAAACGTCGCAGGACATGGAAGGACGTGGGCATGGCACGGGTCAGGACGTGTCAGAACATGGCAATGGCACATTTCCAAACATGTTAGGACGTCGCAGGACATGGCACAGGTCAGGATGTGTCCACAGGACGTGTCAGGGTATTGTAGGACTTTGACATGGCACAGATTAGGACGAATCAGGACGTGGCCATTGCAAACTTCAAGATGTGTCACGATGTCACACGATATGGCAGGGCGTGGCTATGGCACGGGTCAAGACATTGCAGGACATCGCATGACATGGCCGGACAAGGGCATGGCACGGGTCAGGACGTGTCGGGACATGGCCATGACACATGTTAGGATGTCGCATGACATGGCAGGGCGTGGCCATGGCCCTAGTGAGGATGTGTCAGGACGACACAGGACGTGCCTACATGACGTGTCAAGACGTTGCAGGACATGGCAGGATGAGGGCATGCCATGGTGCAGGACGTGTCAAGCCATGGCCATGGCATGGGTCAATACATGTCAGGACGTCGTAGGACGTAGCCACAGGTAGTGTCAAGACGTGGCATGACATGGGCATGGAAAGGGTTAGGACGTGTCAGGAGATGGCCAATGCAATTGTAAGGACGTCTCAGGACATCACACGAGATAGCGGGATGAGGGCACGACACGGGTGAGGACGTGTCAGGACATGTCAATGGCACGTGTTAGGATATTTTAGGACGCCGTAGGACATGGCAGAGCAATGGCCATGACATGGGTCAGGACGTGTTAGGACGTTGCAGGACATCATTGGATGTGTCCACTGGACATATCAGGACATCGCAAGACATGGTAGAACGTGGGCATGGCACAGGTCAGGACAAGTGAGGACATAGCCATGGAATCTTTAGGATGCCACTTGACGTGTCAGGACAAGGTAGGGCATGGCCATGGCATGGGTCAGGATGTGTCAAGACATGTTAGGACGTGGCAGGATCGCAGGTCGTAGTTATGACACAGGTCAGGACGTCACAGGACGAGGCCACAAGACGTGTCAGGACATCGCCGGACATGGCAGGACGTGGGTATGTCATAGGTCAAGACGAGTCAAGACATGGCCATGGCACATTTTAGGACGTGCCAGGACGTCGCACGACATGCCAGGGTATGGCGATGACAAGGTTTGGACGTGTTAGGATGTTGCAGGACATGGACATAGGACGTGTTAGGACGTTGCAAGACATAGCAGGACGTGGGCATGGCACAGGTTAGAACATGTCAAGACATGGCCATGGCAGATTTTGGGACATGTCAGGATGTCGCATGACATGGCATGGGTCAGGATGTGGCCACATAATATGGTAGGAAGTGTAGGAAATGGAAGGAAAAGGGCATGGCACATGTTAGGACATGACCATGGCACATATCATGACGTGTCAGGACGTCACAGGACATGGCAGGGCGTGGCCTAGTCAAAAGTCAGGATGTGTCACAACATTTCAGGACGAGGTTATAGGACGTGTCAAGACATCACAATATATGGAAGGTCGTGGGCATGGAACGAGTCAGGACGTGTCAAGACATGGCCATGGCATGGGTTAGGACGTGTCAGGACATTGCATGATATGGCCACGGGACGTGTCATGCTATGATAGGACGTGGGCATGAAACGGGTCAGGACGTGTTAGCACATTGGCACATGTCAGGACATGTCAGAACATCGTAGGACATGTCAGGGCGTGGCCATGGCAGAGGTCAGGATCTGTCAGTACATGGCCATGGCAATTGTCAGGACGTGTCAGGATGTCGCAGCACATGGCAAGACGTAGGCATGGTATGTGTCAAGACATGTCAGGACATGGCTATGGCACGTGTCAGGATGCCGTAGGACAATATAACGTATGGCTATGGCACGGGTTAGGATGTTTCAAGGCATCGCATGACGTCTTTGGATTATGTCTGGACATCGTAGGACATGAGCATGGCACGGGTCAGGACGTGTGAGCACATGGCCATGCCATCTTCAGGATGCCACATGACATGTCAGGATATGGCAGGACATGGTAGGGCGTGACCATGGCATAGGTCAGGATGTGTCAAGATGTGGCAGGACGTGGCCATATGACGTGTCAAGTTGTCGCAAGTCGTGGGCATGGCATGGGTCAGGATGTGTCAGGACATCACAGAATGTGGCCACAAGACGTGTTAGGACATCGTAGGACGTGAGCATTTCATCGGCCAAGACGTGTCAGGACATGGCCAAGGCACCTTTCAGGATGTGTCAGGATGTCGCAAGACATGCCAGGGCATCTCCATGGCACGGGTCAAGATGTTGTAGGACGTGGGCATAGGACGTGTTAGGATGTCGCAGGACTCGGCAGGACGTAGGCATGGCACGGGTCAGGACGTGTCAGGACATGGCCATGGCACATCTCAGGACATGTCAGGATATTGCAGGATATGGTAGGGCAAGGCCATGGCACGTGTCAAGACGTGTAAGGACAGGGACATGGCATGTGTACGGACGTCGCAAAACATGGCAGGGTGTGTCCATGGCACGGGTCAGGACATCGCAGGACATGTCAGGATGTTACAGGACATTACAGGACATGCGCTACTTGCACGATGATCCTCCATTTATTGTCAAAAGCCATCGGCTGCCACGAGCGATGCCATGCTTGGCATGTTCGTGCAAGTTCTTGATTGAAATTGGTTGTTGCGGGTTATGTGTGGCATCACTTGTGGCAGCGGATGGCTTTAGACCATGATTACACTACTAAAGGTGGAGCATCGTGCACTAGACATTGAGCTGCTCTACGCTGCTCAATGTCTAGTGCTAGCCAATGCTTAGCAACATTTCAAGCGCAATGACAGTAGTGGTCATTGGTAGTGGTGGTGGAAAGTAGCGGTGGTTCGAGCGGTAGAGACCGGTGATAGTTAGTCGATGCTTGATGGTTGGCGCCGGCAGTTTGAAGTCGGATCACATATGGCAGTTGCAGCAATGGAAGTTCCTCATGATTAATGGTGGTTGGTCATCCATATGGTTTTATAAAAATATGATGTATTTAACTTATTTTTTATTATTTTTTTGTAATTTATAATAATTTTTATGTTAGTTATTTATAAAAACAATTACTCTTTTATGTGTAATATTTTTACTAGATGAATTGGAAGTTTTCTCCATTGTTTTTCCTATTTTTATATTATTTTTCCTATTTTTTATATTATTTTTCCAAGTTTTTTTTGTTTTATAATAAAAATAAAAATAAAAATAAAAAATTTGTAAAAAATATCATTTACAATGTTTAAAAGTCATTTGTGAATATATTAGCTAAGTTGTACATCGGTTTGTGCTATTTGGTGTTGTACAATTCTATTATGATTCTCTGGACAAAACATGTCTACTCCTGAAACTTGGTTTTTTATTTTAAGCATATATAAGGGGGGGGGGTAGAGGTGTTGAAAGGCACCTCAGATGCTTTCTGCCAGGCAGTGCAGGCAAGCATGGGGACGCTGGCATGGGGCATGGGCATAGGGGGCATGCATGCTTGTCCGTGCTACGTCCCCAAAGATCACAAACCACGCCGGCAAGTACTCGTGTGGGCTCGTAGCATGCCTGGCAGTGACACCGCTCATGGCAAACATTGACTTTTGACAACAAAAGGTGGAACATCATGCAAGTAGTACCGCAAGGTGCCGTGCGCAACGGGCGAAGCTTAGTAAGTGCCGATTTCTAGTGGATGTTGCGGGAAAAATTGGAAGGTGACAACGCTCATGTGCCAAATGGATTTTAGCAATGGAATGGCAAAGCAACGTGCAAGTAGCGCCGTAAGGGGCCATGCGCATGGGGCGAAGCTTAGTAAGTTGCCGATTGCCATTGGTTGTAGCGGGTTGTGTCTGGCATCGCTTGTTGTACCTGATGGCTTTAGACAATGAGAAGATAGTTGTGCAAGTAGCGCCGCAAGGAACCGTGCGCATGGGGCGATGCTCACTAGATGTCGATTGCCATCGGGTGTTTTGGACAATATCACTCATTGTGGTTGATAGCTTTTGCGATGGAATGGAAAAGCATCGTGCAAGTAGCGTCGCAAGGTGCCATGTGCATGGGGTGAATCTTAGTATGTTGCCTATTGTCATTGGTTGTTGTGGGTTATGTTTGTAAACTAACCCCACTGACGCCCATGCGCCCATGGCGTTTGATGTCTTATGACAATGAACAACAGAGCATCGTGCAAGTAGCACCACAAGGTGCTATGCGCATGGGTCAAAGCTCAGTAGATGTCCATTGCCATCAGTTGTTGCAGGCAACTTCGGGATGCGACATCGCTCGTGACGGTTGATGGTTTTTGCAATGGAACAACAATGCATCATGAAAGTAGCACCGAAAGGTGCCGTGCCTATGGTGCGAAGCTTAGTAAATTGCCGATTGCCATTGGTTGTTGAGGGCTATCTCTGGCGTTGCTTCAACCCCCTAGTCGTGCTTTGTGGGGCTTGTCTTGGATTTGCAACATTGGCCTCGGCAACAACACATGGCTGTTGTTGGCTTGTATCGACAAGTCAAGTGTTCGTTTCACGAGCCGTGCATATGGGGCGATGCTCAGTAAATTTTCGAATTCCATTGGTTGTTGTGGGTTATGTCTGGCATTGCTTCAACCCCCTAATCATGCTTTGTGGGGCTTGTCTTGGCTGGGAAATGTTGGCATCGACAACAACAGATGGCTGCACGTCGCGTGTTGGGGCTGTTATTGGCTTGTATCGGCAATGCAAGTGTTCGTGCGGCAGATGAGTGGTGTTTGGATTGTGTGGCTAGGTTGGATCCCTGTCCATGGCCATGTCGTAGGCGTTGTTTACGAGTAAGGTTGTTTTGGAATGCAGCCCAAATCGGGTGGTAAATTTCATCCAAGGCTAAATACGGGCGAGAAACCAATATCGAACAAGTACCACAAGGGAAAGATGCAAAGAACTTTGAAAAGAGAGTCAAAGAGTACTTGAAATTGCCGGGAGGGAACTGTATGGGGGCCGGCGATGGACCCCGGTCGGATGAGCAATAGTGTAGAGCCGGTCTGCCGATCGACTCTAGGCATGAACCAGTGTGGATTGGTGGGGGAGGGGTCAAATCCTAGGCTTTTGATACTCTCGTGTACCGCTATCTCCTTTATTATGGTAGGCAGCGTGCACCTCTAGCGTGCCTCGGCATCTGCGCGCTCCGGATTCTGGCCTGTGGCTGCCCATTCAGCGGGTGAGTAAACTCGTAAGGTGTAAGGAAGCTAATTGGTAGGATCCCCTTGAGGGGTGCACCGCCGATCGACCTTGATCTTCTGTAAAGGGTTCGAGTGTGGCCATACCTGTCGAGACCCAAAAGATGGTAAACTATTCCTTAGCGAGGCGAAGCCATATGATACCCTAGTGGAAGCCCAAAGCGATATTGACATGCAAATCGTTCGTCTGACTTGGGTATTGGGGCGAAAGAATAATCGAACCGTCTAATAACTGGTTCCCTCTGACGTTTCCCTCAAGATAGCTGGAGCTCGCGTGCAAGTCCTATCGGGTAAAGCCAATGATTAGAGGCATCGGTGGCGCAACGCAGTTGACCTATTCTCAAACTTTAAATAGGCAGGACAGTGCGACTACTTTGTTGAGCCGCGCCACGGAATCAAGAGCTCTAAGTGGGCCATTTTTGGAAAGCAAAACTAGGGATGCGGGATAAACCAAAAGCAAAGTTACGGTGCCAAACTACGCGCTACCCTAGATCCCACAAAGGGTATCGGTAGATTAAGACAGCAGGACGGTGGTGATAGAAGTCGAAATCCGCTAAGGAGTGTGTAACATCTCACCTACCAAATCAACTAGCCTTGAAAATGTATGGCGCTTAAGCGCGCGACCTACACCCGTCCATCAGCGCATGTGACAGAACCCGATGAGTAGGAGGGTGCAGTGGTTGTTGCAAAACCTTGCGCATGAGCCTAGGCGGAGCGGTTGTCGGTGCAGATCTTGGTGATAGTAGAAAATATTCAAATGAGAACTTTGGAAGCTGAAGAGGAAAAACGTTCCACGTGAACGACACTTGCACATGGGTTAGTCGATCCTAAGAGTCGGGGGAACCCCGACAGATAGCGCATTTTGTACGTACTCCGAAAGGGAATAAGGTTAAATTCATGAATCGGGACGTGGCGATTGACAGCAATGTTAGGAAATCCGGACGCATCGGCGGTGCCTCAAGAAGAGTTATCTTTTCTATTTAACAGCCTGCCCACCCTGTAAACAATTCAATCGGAGGTAGGGTCTAGCTGCTGCAAAAGCACCGCACGTCGTATTGTTTTCGGTACGCCACCGGTAGCCCTCAAAAATTTGGAAGACCGAGTGTCGTCAATAGCCGACTGTACTCATAACTATATCACGTCTCCAAAGTGAATAGCCTCTGGTAGATGGAACAATCTAGGCAAGGGAAGTCGGCAAACTAGATTCATAACATCGGGAAAAGGATTGGCTCTAAGGTCAGGATGCCACATGATGTGTCAGGACATGGCAGGACATGGTAGAGAGTGGCTATGGCACGGGTCAAGACGTATCAGGACGTGTCAAGACATCGCAGGTCGTGGGTATGGCATAAGTCAGAACTTGTCAGGATTTTGCTAGACATGGCAAGGCGTGGCTATGTCACGGGTAAGGACATGTGAGGACATTGTAGGACTTGGCCACAATACGTCATAAAACATGGAAGGGTGTGTCCATGTCATGGGTCAGGACATGTCAAAACATCGTAGGATGTTGCCACAGGACGTATTAGGACGTGGAAGGACGTGGGCTTGGCACAGGTCAGGACATGTCAGGACATGGCCATGGCACATTTCAGGACGTGTCAGGATGTCACATGACCTGGTAGGGCGTGTCCATGGCATGGGTGAGGACATGTCAGGACATTGGAGGATATGGCCATAGGACATGTCATGACGTCGCAGGACAAGGAAAGACATGGGCATGGCATGGGTCAGGACGTGTCAAGACATGGCCATGATACCTTTTCGAACATGTCAGGACGTTGTAGGACATGGCAAGGCGCGGCTATGGCATATGTTATGACATGGCCACAGGACGGGTTAGGACATGGAAGGACGTGGGCATGGCACGAGTCAGGACGTTTCAAGACATGACCATGGCACATTTCAGGACGTGTCAGGATGTCATAGGACATGGCAGGGCGTGGCCACAACACCGGTTAGGATATCAGAGGACGTGGCCACAGGATATGTCAGAATGTCGTAGGACATGGCAGGACAAGGGCTTGGCATGGGTCAGGACGTGTCAAGACATGGCCATGGCACGTGTTAGGATGTGTTTGGACGTCGCAAGACATGGCAGGGCGTGGCCATGGCATTGGTCAAGACATGTCAGTATGTCACAGGATGTGGTTATAGGGCGTGTAAAGATGTCGCATAACATGGCAGGACGAGGGCATGGCACGGGTCAGGACATGTCATGATGTTGTAGGACATGGACACATGACGTGTCATGATGTCATAGGACGTGACCACAGGACGTGTCAGGACGTGGCAAGTCGTGGGCATGGCACGAGTCAGGACGTGTCAGGATATGGCCATGGCAATTGTTACAATATTCCAAGATGTCGTAGGACATGGCAGGACGTGGGCATGGCATGGGTCAGGATGTGTCAGAACATAGCTGGGGCACATGTCAGGATCTGTCAGGATACTACAGGACATGTCAGATCATGGCCATGGCATGGGTCAAGATGTGTCAGGACGTCATTGGACGTGGCCACTAGACCTGTCAGAACGGCGCAGGACACGGCAGGACGTGGGTATGGCACGGGTCACAACGTGTGAGGACATGGCGATGCACTTTTCAAGATCCCATATGACGTGTCAGGACAAGGAATTATATGGCAGGGCGTAGCTGTGGTACGCGTTAGGATGTGTCAGGATGTGTCCACATGATGTGTCAAGTTAACGTGTCAGAACGTCGCAGGACATGGCAGAACGTGGCCATGTGACGGGTCAAGACGTGTTAGGACATGGCCGTGGCACAATTTAAGATGTGTTAGGACATCACAGGACATGCGAGGGCGTGGCCATGGCATGGGTCAGGATGTGTCAAGCTGTTGTAGGATATGGCCATAGGACGTGTCAGGACGTCGTAGGACATGGCAGGACGTAGGCATGGCACGTGGCAGAACGTGTCAAGACATGGCCGTGACACAGTTTAGGACATGTTAGACATCATAGGAAATGGCAGGGGAAGGCTGTGGCATGGGTCTTGATGTGTTAGGACATCATAGGACATAGCCATAGGACGTGTTAGGACATGGCAGGACGTGGGCATGTAAAGGGTCAGGACGTCGCATGAAATGTCAGGATGTTGCAGGACATGGAAAGATATGAGCATAACACGGGTCAGTACATGTTAAGACATGGCCAAGGCATGGGTCAGGACTTGTCAGGACGTCACAGGATGTGGCCACAGGACGTGTCAGGATGCCGCAAGACATGGCAAGATGTGGGCATGTCACGGGTCAGGACATGTCAGGATATATCCATGGCACATTTTAGGACGTGTCAGGACATCGCAGGACATGCCAAGGCATGGCCATGGCATGTGTCAGGACATTGCAAGATATGGCCACAAGAATTGTGAGGCCATCGTAGTAAATGGCAGGACGTGAGCATGGCATGGGTCAGGACATGTCAGGACATAGTCATGGCATGTTTCTAAACATGTCAGGACATCGCAGGACATGGCAGGGAATGGCCATGACATGGGTCGGGACGTGTGCCACATGATATGTCAGGATATGGTAGGACATGAGCATGGCACGGTTTAGGACATATCAGGACATGGCCATGGCACATATAAGGATGTGTCAGGATGTCGCACGACATGGCAAGGCGTAGGCATAGCACGGGTCAGGGCATTGCAGGACACGGCAATAGGATGTGTTAGGATGTTGCATGATATGGCAGGACAAAGGCATAACACGTGTCAGGATGTGTCAGGACATGGCCATGACACATGTCAGGATGTGTCAGGACATTGCAAGACATGGCAGAACGTGGCCATGGCACGGGTGAGGACATGTCAGGACGTCGTAGGACGTCGCTATAGGATGTGTCAAGACATCACAGGACATGGTAGGATGCGGGCATGGCACGGTTCGGGATGTGTCAAAACATGCCCATGGCTCGGGTCAGGACGTTTTAGGTAATCGTAGGACATTGCCGTAGGACGTGTTAGGACACGACAGGACGTGGGCATGGCATGTGTTAGGACGTCGCACGAGATGGCAGGACATGGGCATGGCACGGGTCAGGACGTGTTAGGACATTGCCATGGCAGATGTTAGGATGTGTCAGGACACCGCAGGATATGGCAGGGCATGGCCATGGAACGGGTCAGGATGTGTTAGGACGTTGCAAGACATTATTTGACGTGGTCACTTGATGTGTCAGGAAGTCACCAAACATGGCAAGACGTTGGCATGGCATGGGTCAGGACATGTAAAGGCATGGCCATGCACTCTTTAGGATGCCACATGATGTGTCATGACATGGCAGGACATGGCAAGCTTAGCCATGGCACGACACAGGACGTGTCAAGATGTGTCAGGATGTGGCAGGACGTCGGTACATGACATGTCAAGTCGGTGTAGGTCGTGGTTATTTCACGGGTCAGAACTTGTCAGGACATCGCAGAACATGGACACAAGACATGTCAAGACGTCGCAGGACATGGCAGGACGTGGGAATGTTATGGGTCAGGACATGGCCATGGCGCATTTCAGGATGTCATGATATCACAGGATATGCCAGGGCGTGGCCATAGCACGGGTTATGACGTATCAGGATGTTGCAGGACATAGCCACAGGACGTGTAAGGACGTCGTAAGACATGGCAAGATGTGGTCATGGCACGGGTCATGACGTGTCAGGACATGGCTATGGCACGTTTCAGGACGTGTCAGGATGTCACAGAACATGGCATGGCATGGCCATGGCACGGGCGAGGAAATGGCCACACGATGAGTCAGGTAATGCATGAAATGGCAAGAAAAGGGCATGGCACAGGTTAGAACGTGTTAGGACATGCCCACGTCCTAATCGCCTTAACATTGTTCTCTATGGGATTCAACCCCAACTAATATTTGGGTAAATTATATTGCTTCGACCGTATCTATTGCTTTTTAGCAGTAGATTTGAACGTCACCACCATGGCACGAATCAGGATGTGTCAAGATGTTTTAGGACAACGTAGTATAGCCACAAGAATTGTCTGGATATGGCAGGACATGGGGATGGCATGCGTGAGGTCATGTCAGGACATGGCCTTGGCACATTTTAGGACATGTCAGGACGCCGCAGGACATGGCAAGGCGTGGCCGTAGAACATGTCAGGATGTGTCAGGATGTTGATGGACGTTCTAGGACATGGTTACAGGACGTTTCAGGACATAGCAGGAAGTGAGAATGGCATGGGTCAGGACACATCAGGACACGACCATGGCATGTGTCAGGACGTGTCAGGACGTCGCACGACATTGCATGGCATATCTATGGCACGGGTAAGGATGTTTTAGGACGTCACAGGACATGTCAGGACATGGCATGTTGGCATGGCACGGGTCAGGACGTGTCAGCACATGACCATGGCACGTGTCAGGACGTCGGAGGACATGGGAGGGCATGACCATGGCACGAGTCGGGACGTGTCAGGCCACCAAGGAAATGGCCACAAGACGTGTCAGGAAATGGCAGGATAGGGCATGGCACAGGTCAGGATGAGTCAGGACATGGCCAAGGCACCTTTTAGGATGTGTTGGTACATCCTAATACATGCCAAGGCGTGGCCGGGCATCGTAGGACATGGCCATAGGACGTGTCAAGATGTCACATGACATGGTAGGGCGTGGGCATGGGATGGGTCAGGACGTTTTAGGACAAGACCATGGCATATGTTGACATATCTTGATGTTGCAGTACATGCCAGGGCGTGGCGATGGCACGGGTAAGGACGTGTCAGGACGTTGTAGAACGTTGCCACAGGACATATTAGGACATTGTAGGACTTGGCCAAATGATGTGTCAAGATGTCGCATGACATGGCAAGACGTGGGCATGGCACGGGTCATGACGAATCAGGACATGGCCATGGAATGTGTTAGGATGTGTCAAGACGTCGCAGGACATTGCAGGACGTGTCAGGACATCACATGATGTGGCTATAGGAAGTGTAAGGACATGGTAGGACTTGTGCATGGCACGGGTCAGGACATGTCAGCACATGGCCATGGCACATGTCAGGATGTGCCATGACATTGCAGGACATGGAAGGGCGTGACCATGGCATAGGTCAGGACATTTCAGAACATGGAAGGATGTGGGCATGGTATGGGTTAGGACGGGTCAAGACATGGCCATAACACATTTTAGCATGCATGAGGACATGTACATGGCATGTGTTAGGATGTGTGAGGACATCGTACGACATGGCAGGTCATAGCTATGGCACGGGTTTGGACGTGTCAGGACGTCGTAGGATATTGCCACAGGATGTGTCACACCATGGCATGATGTGGTCATGGAACGGGTCAAGACGTGTCAGCACATGGACATTTCATGTGTCAAGATGTGTTAAGATGTCGCAAGACATGGCAGGGTGTGACCATGGCATGGGTCAGGACGTGTCCGGCCATCGAGGACGTGGTTATAGGACGTGTTAGGACATTGCAGGATGTGGGCATGACACGGGTCAAGACGTTTCATGACATGGCCATAGCTCATTTCAGGACGTGTTAGGAAGTAAGAAATCATGGCATGGCATGGCCATGGTATGGGTTAGGATGTGTCATGATTTTGCAGGATGTAGCCACAGGATGTGTCAGGACATGGAATGATGTGGTCATGGAACGGGTCAAGACGTGCCACCACATGGCCATAGCACGGGTCAGGACGTGTCAGGATGTCGAAGGACATGGCAGGGCGTGACCATGTCATGGCTCAGGACGTGGCAGGCCATCGAGGACGTAGCCACAGGACGTGTTAGGACAAGGCAGGATGTGGGCATGGCACGGGTCAAGACGTGTCAAGAAATGGCCATAGCTCATTTCAGGACATGTTAGGACGTCACAATACATGGCAGGGCGTGGCCATGGAATGTGTCAGGATGTGTCCGGACATCGCAGGACGTGGCCATAGGACATGTTAGGATGTCGTAGGACATGGTAAGATGTGTCAGGACATGGCCATAGCTCATTTCAGGGCGTGTTAGGACGTCACAAGACATGGCAGGGCATGGCCATGGCATGTGTTAGGATGTATCCGGACATCGCAGGACATGGCCATAGGAGGTGTCAGGATGTCGCAAGACATGGTAGGACGTGGGCATGGCACGGGTCAGGACGTGTCAGGACATGGCCAAACATGATGCAACAGTAGAACTAGACAATTTTAGATAGCCAGGTGACATCTCAAATAAGGATTTGATCTCAGACCATGACCCTGCATTATTGGATGTTTTGGGCAGTCCGAAACCTCACAAAAGTGCATTTTTATCTGCCTCAAAAATGACTCCTCAAAAGCTGAAATGTTTTGTGGCAAAGAGACATGAACCATGTAGTGCAAAGAAATTGAAAAGGCATGAACCATTGTCGATGGTTTTACAACATGAAATTAATCAAAAAATTTAGACCATTCTAATTATTGCAAGCTCCGACGAAGCAAAGAGAACATGAATTGGTAGAATATTGTTCAAAGGAGTGATAACTGTGATTTAACATGCTTTATACCTATTCTTGCCTAAGCTTTCTGTGTGAATTGCCATACATTAGTCCCAAAATTCTAACAAATTGCACTTGATTGTAGGTTTGATCGACAAGACGAAAATGGTCACAAATCGGCTCGACAAGGAGTGAAAATTTCCTAACCATGGAAGTCAAGTAAAGTGAAGAATAAAAAGACCCAGTGCGAACCACACTGATTCTCTACGCGGCCGCGCTGGAGATTCAGAGAGATTGGGATTATGCTCGAGACCTACACGGTTCATGCTCACTATGACGCGGTCCACACCTGAGGAAATCTAGAGGCTAAGGAAAAGCCCACGCAATCGCGCACCAAAATAGTACGGTCCGCGCGGGTGAGATTCAGAGGATCATCATTGTGGCCAATTTATCTATGCGGTCCACGACCCATTTCTGCGTGGTCCACGTTCCTCTATCATCGCGACCGCGCTCCCTTTTTGCTCGATTTGCATCCCCAAGTCCATATTGAAGCCATTGAAGGCCAAGACCCAACGCGGCCGCGCAACATATCTGCGTGGTCCGCGCCAGTCCTATAGGGGCATTTTTGTCCGGCTTTTCTAGCCTAGTATAAATAGATTATTTTATCAATTTTAGGTCAAGTTTGGTATTCGACAGAGCTGCTGCACTCATGAGAATAGATTTTAAGCCTATTTTGGGAAATTACTTTTTCTTTGAACGTGGATTCTTGTAGATTATCAATATAGCTAATTAATATGTTGGTATCATCTATTATTTCTTCAATTTTAGATTTTTCCATGTCTAGCTAAACCCATTAGCTAGGGTTGTGGCTTAACCCTAGTGTGGGTAATTAATGGGTTTGATTGTTTAGTGCTTGAATAATGTTGGGTGTTTGCTATTTGGGATAATTTTATGGTTTAAATTGGATTTGGTGATTGCAAACACTAAGTCTAGCTTACTGGGTCTTGACACTTCTCGAGAAAGAGTATCTATGATTTTAAAATTACCCCAACAAGGAATTGGGGTGCACCCATGAGAATGGTAATCCCAATTAATGGGTTAAACCTCAAGAGAGTAATTACCCAACTTGAACCTTATGTTGCTTGGGCATAATGGCCTGCCCGATTGATCTTGAGAGAGTCAATTGGGCAAAATCGCTCCCTCTATCGAGAGGTGTGAAAGTGTGTGCAATCATGCAACGTTTATAGCATAAGTCTCATAATCATCATTCTTGCATTAGAAATCATTACCCGTTAGTTGACCACCTAGGTAAATGCCACGGCCCTAGTGTATTTCTCTATATTGCATACAAACTAGACTTAATATTTAAGCACAATTTAGTTCTATCTAATAGTTGTTTAAAGTGTAGTTGATAAACATAAAAAACCAAAAATGATAGAAGTAAAATTAGAAGCCAAAACGCATTTCTTGACTTTACAAAACTCAACTCCCTTCTCTAGATCCTTGTGGATATTGACCCCGATACCGCTATTGGGTAAAAGTAATTAGCCTAATTTTCTTAAGGTTGAGTCCGCTCTGATCACTTTTTGGCATCGTTGCCGGGGAGCTTACGGTGTTCACTATATTTGTAGCTAGTATTGCGTTTTACTTCTCTTTCCTTTTTTTTACTAATGTTATTTGTGTCAATCCAACGGGTACATATGGCTCTAACCGGGAATGTCCCTCTTGACAACGTGGTCACGGGGGAGGATGTTGATGATGTTGAACAAGAGGAACTCTAGGTACCACAAGTACTACGGAGAGGTAGAAATGTTAATGCAAATCCTAATGATCAAATTCCACCCTCCTCTGCCTCCACCAAGAGTAGCTCCAAGGGTCCTTCCGAACCAAGGTTATGCAAGTGCCATAGTCCTCCCTGAATCCCGGAGGGGAATTTTTAAATCACCAATGTTATGTTGACATTTCTCGAATAAAGAGGGTATTTTACAGACGCCTCCGATCAAAATACATACAAGCACTTGAAGGGATTCACAGATACTTGTTGGGGGAGTAAACAAACCAATGTGTCCAAAGATGCTTTGAGATTGAGGCTTTTCCCATTCTCTCTTCGGGGTAAAGCACTCGATTAGTTGGAGAGGTTACCGAATCATTCACAACATGGGATGAATTTGGAAGACAAGTTCATTGCCAAGTTCTTTTCTCCATGTCACATGGCGGCACTCCGTGATGAGATTTTGGCTTTGAAACAAGAACCAACGGACCCTTTGCATGAAATATGGGAGAGATTTAGAACTATGCACAAGGAGTGTCCAAATAATGATATGAATGATGTGATGATTCAACAAACGTTCTATAGAGGCATCAACACAACAAACCAATGTATTGTGAACCAATTGGCGAGTGGAAACTTTATGAATCTCCCGTACGATGAAGTGTGTGAAGTGTAGATGAAATGGCCGATACTTCTTCGGGATTGCAAAGCCGGGCAAAGGTTCCTCAAGGTGATCCTAATGTCATACATTTGCATAAAGAGTTGCATGACCACGGCCAAGCCATTGCCAAAATTACAACAACAATGAAACAATTTGCGAAGGCAGAATTGCAACAAGTTGAAACCTTTGCCAAGTTAATGCTATGGAAGGAGTAAATATGATTAAAAGAAGGCAAAACTGGAAACAAAATCAAGGAAATTTTTACAACTATGATGATGGTAGTGGCTATTCAAACAACTGCTATGATGAGCTAAGTGAGGATTGTCAATATGTTAACAACTACCAAGGAAATAGAGGAAACCAAGGCAACTAACAATGGCGATCTCAAAGGAATTGGAATAATCATCAAGGAGGTGGAAATTGAAATAACAATAATCAACAACAAGGCGGTGGAAATTGGAACAGGAATAACCAAAACAACAATTGGGGGAATCAAGGTAACAATGGTTGAAATTGGAGTGGAAACAACAACAACAACAACGGTCAAGGGGGTGAAAACACTGGTGGTCAAGGTAATCGGGGGTAGGGCTTTCAAAGGCCGCCGATGTTTCAACAACCAAACAACCCGCCACTGTATCAATCTCAAAGGTCGAGCTCTTCGGGCAATGAATTTGGGAGAATTGAGGTTATGTTTGAATAGATGATGAAGAAGAATCAAGACTCGGATGTGCAATTGGCTTCACATAACACTTCCATTCACAAATTGGAAGTGCAACTTGGACAAATTTCATAATCTTTAAATACCCGCCCAAAGGGTGCGCTACCTAGTGACATAGTAGTAAACCCTAAGGGTGGGCACAACAACCATGTGATGGCAGTGACCATACGGGGTGGATGAGGCGCTGATGTGCATGCCTCAAGAGAGAATCAAGTCAGGGTGGATGAATATGAGTTTCCTAATGATGATATGCATACGGGGGTTGATGATATTATGGAACCAAGTGCAAGAAATGTGGTGAGAATTAACATTCATGAGGCTGAGAAGGAGACTCAAGAGAAAGTGAACCCGTCTAGGGAACATTTAATAGATATGCCCGAGCCGGATGTGCCCAAAGCCAAGGCACCCTTGCCTAGGCCTCCTCCGCCCTACCCTCAAAGTTTTGCCAAACAAAAGAGTGATAACCAATTTAAGAAATTCATTGAGATGATGAAAAGTTTGACTATCAACGTGTATTTGGTGAGGGCACTCGAGCAAATGCAAAGATATGCGAAATTCATGAAAGATTTGTACAAAGAAAATATCAAGGGAGTGTGAGACAATCAAAATGAGCCATCAAGTGAGCACAACTCTAAATACCATGGCTCCTAAACTTGAGGACCCCAATGCATTCACTATCCCGTGCACTATAAGAAGCACCGACTTTGCAAAAGCCCTTTGTGAATTAGGGGCAAGCATCAACTTAATGCCATATTCGATGTTCAAAACTTTGGGAATTGGGCAACCTCGCCCACCTTCAATGAGGCTCCAAATGGAGGATAGGACTATCATGCGTCCTTTGGGGATAATCGACGATGTCCTTGCTAAAGTTGAAAAGTTCATCTTGCCGGTCGACTTCGTGATTCTTGATTGTGAGATGGATTTTAAAGTCCCAATTATCCTTGGAATGCCTTTCCTAGCAATAGGGAGGGCTTTGGTTGATGTCGAGGCGGGAGAGTTGACCTTCCGAGTTGGTGATGAAAAAGTAGTGTTCTATGTGTGCAAATATATGAGGCAACCAAATAGTACCAAAGTGTGCTCATTTGTTGACATTGCCATGGCGGTGATGGTGGATGACCAGAGCGCAATGATTAATGTTGAAGATCCACTTGAAGCGATGATTTTA
Organism: Nicotiana noctiflora; assembly: GCA_032618575.1. NCBI lineage: Eukaryota > Viridiplantae > Streptophyta > Magnoliopsida > Solanales > Solanaceae > Nicotiana > Nicotiana noctiflora. The sequence continues at coordinate 167,428 of JASVEL010002632.1, forward strand.
AACATGGAGGCTAATGATGATGCTGGGATAATTGAATGCGTAAATGATTTGCATGGTATGGGCTCATACACTTATGATCCTAGGAAGTTATCATTGGACCTTGAAAATTGTAAAACCCCTCCAACAAAGCCATCTATGTAGGAGCCGCCTGTGTTGAAGTTGAAACCACTTCCTCCTCACCTCAGGTATGAATACCCGGGTCCTAATTTCTTTTGGAATGTTATTCTTTCATCTTGATTAACTAACTTGCAGGTGGATGCCACTTTGGTGGTTCTACAAAAGCGCAAGCGGGCAATTGGATGGACGTTGGCGGATATTCGGGGTATACGCCCCACTTTTTGCATGCATAAGATCATTTTGGAGGAAAATGCAAGGTCGTCGCTTGAACACCTATGAAGAATAAATGAAGCTATGCAAGAGGTAGTCAAAAAGGATATTATCAAGTGGCTGGTATGCCGGTGTAGTCTACCTAATATCAAATAGGTCATGGACCTCCCCGGTCCAATGTGTTCCAAAGAAGGGGGGATGACAGTTGTCAGGAATGCAAACAATTAATTGATTCCGACCCATACGGTCATGGATTAAAGGGAGTGAATGGATTATAGAAAGCTCAACAAGGTCACTAGGAAGGATGATTCCCCTCTACCATTCTTGGACCAAATGCTTGATCGTTTAGCGGGCCAGGCTTATTATTGCTTCCTTGGTGGCTACTCTGGGTCTAATCAAATTCTCATTGCCCCGGGGAATTAGGAAAAGACAACATTCACTTGTCCATATGGCACATTCTCCTTCTCAAGGATACCTTTTGGACTTTATAATGATCCGACGATCTTCCAAAAGATGCATGATGACAATCTTCACTGACATGGTGGAGGAAATTCTGGAGGTCTTCATGGACGATTTTAGTGTGGTGTGGGCTCATTTGAAGAATGCCTAGTGAACTTGGAAAAGGTGTTGAAAGGATGTGTGGAGACCAATCTTGTACTAAATTAGGAGAAATGTCATTTCATGGTGCAAGAGGGAATTGTATTGGGGCACAAAATTTCAAAGAATGATATTGAAGTCTACAAGGAAAAGATAGATGTTATCTCAAATCTTCTTCCACCTACTTCTATAAAGGGGGTGAGAAATTTCTTAGGCCACGCTGGGTTCAACCGGTGCTTCATCAGGATTTTTCAAAAGTTGTGAACCCGTTGTGCAAACTATTGGAAAAAGATGTGAAGTTCGTGTTTGATGAGAAGTCTATGGAGTCATTTGATATATTGAAACAAAAATTGACCACCACCCAACTGGGAATTTCCTTTTGAGTTGATGTGTGACGCGAGTGATGTAGCGGCTGGCGCGGTGCTTGGCCAAAGAATTAACAAAATATTGCATCTGGTGTACTATACAAGAAAGACGATAAATGAGGCTTAAAAGAACTATACAATCACCAAGAAGGATTTTCTAGCTATTATGTTTGCCATCGAAAAATTCCGACCATACCTTATGGGGGCCAAGGTAATTATCCATACCGATCATGCTGCCCTTAGGTATTTGATGACAAAGAAAGACTCGAAGGTGCGGTTAACGAGATGGGTATTACTCTTGAAAAGATTTGATCTAGAGATTGTGGACAGAAAAGGAAGTGAAAACCAAGTCGCGGATCACTTATTCCGTCTAGAGGAAGAAGGAAGACCAAGCAATGATGTTGAGATCAATGACAATTTCCCGGATGAACAACTCTTTGCGGTGTCTTTGAATGATATACCATGGTTTGAAAATGTGGCCAATTATCTTGTGACCGGTATAGTCCTGTATGAGCTATATTCTAACCAAAGGAAGAAGCTTAAGCGGGATAGTTTGTATTACTATTGAGACGAGCCCTACTTGTTCAAAATTTGCACCGATAGTGTGATTCGTCGTTGTATCCTGTAAGAAGAAACATTAAGCATATTGGAAGCTTGCCACTCTTCTCCTTATGGTGGAAATCATTGGGGAGTGAGGACGGCATCAAAGGTTCTAAGTTGTGGCTTTTATTGGCCGACTTTATTTCAAGATGCAAGCGATTTGGTAAAAAAGTGTGATGCATGTCAACAAGATGGCGGGATGTCTAAAAGGGATGATATGCCTCTTAACACCATTCTAGAGGTTGATATTTTTGATGTGTGAGGCATTGATTTCATGGGCCCATTTGTAAGGTCTTGTGGGAACACGTATATTCTCGTGGCGGTGGATTATGTCTCCAAGTGGGTTGAAGTCGTGGCTCTTCCCAACAATGAAGCTCGTAGTGTCGTGGCATTTTTGCTAGGTTTAGAACCCCTCGTGCTATCATAAGTGATGTGGGGTCCAATATTTACAATGAGGCCTTTGATTCTTTGCTCACTATATATGGAGTTAACCGCAAGGTGACCACCCCATACCATCCTCAAGCTAGTGGCCAAGTGGATGTTTCAAATCGGTAAATTAAGAGTATTTTTCCCAAAACAGTGAATGCAAATCGGACAAATTTGTCAAAGAAGTTGGATGATGCTCTTTGGGCTTATCGGATGGCGTATAAGACTCTGATTGGTATGTCCCCATATCGATTGGTGTTTGGTAAGGCTTGTCATCTCCCGGTGAAACTAGAGTATAAGGCGATGTGGTCTTTGAAAAGGTTGAATTTGGAATAGGATGTTGCGGCCAACATCCAAGTGGAGCAGTTGAATGAACTTGATGAGTTTAGATTCCATGCTTACTCCAGCTCATCCTTGTATAAGGACAAGATGAAGTACCTGAATAATAAGTATGCTTGGGGTAAAGAATTCAAGGTAGGAGACATGGTTCTTATTTTCAATTCTCGGCTAAGGTTATTTCCAGGGATGCTCAAATCCAAATGGAGTGGTCCATTTGAATTGGTCTTCGTAACTCCTTCCGGTGCCCATGATCTTTGAAACAAGAATGGTGAAGTGTTCAGGGTAAATTGGCATTGTGTCAAGCACTATTTGGGGAAGATTGATGACAGCCACGTGGTGGCGCTTATTCATTTGAAGTGAGATGATGGTAACATGCATCATGCACGACGTTAAATCAGGCGCTTCTTGGGAGGCAACCCATGTCTTTTTCTTTATTTTTCATTTTCTGTTGTAGAGTAGGATTTTTGATTTCATGGTTTGTGAGATATTGTAGGGTTGATGTTACACTAGTGAATGACAAAATAGCCAAAAATTAAGGTCTCTGAAGTTTTCCTGCGCGGTCGCGCACTGAATTAGTGCGGTCCGCGCAGGCTGCTTAAAAGTGAACTGCAGCTTTGAAGTCAGCTGCGCGGTCTGCATCCATTTTGTGCGGTCCGCGCAAGAGAAGCCCAAATTAACATGCACTCTGAAGTTTTCCCATGTGGCCGCATGACAAATTAGCGCGATCCGCATGCTGGAAATCCAGCGTGGCCCGCGGCCATTTCTGCGCGGTCGCGCTGGTGGGTAAGTAAAGGGGTCCCACAATGTTTTCTATAAATAGGAACCCCAGGCCTCATTTTAACCTTTTCGTCAAATTTTCTACTTGTGCTCTCAATTTTTCACTATGCATCAAAACAACTTGCTTCAAGTAGTTGAAACTTTTACAACCCTTGGTAACATTTCTCACTAATCTCATTCATAGTGAATTTCTGATCCTTTTTATTTGCTTCCTACTAGTATAACTTTTTATTTTCCTCCTTCCCTCTTAGTTTTAATTGTGTAGGTAGATTGTGTGTGTTTTTGTGAAATATAGGGCATGAATTTTTTATTAATAACTGAGTAGGGACTATTAGGACTAATGAATTCATTTAAAAATTGGAGTAAAATGAAAAATCCCATGCTTTATTAAATGTTGGCCCTACGCGGCCGCATGTCATTTTTGTGCGGTCAGCGCTTCCTCCTACTGTGTGTTGAATTTTTTTTGTGCAGTCCATATAACATGTATGCGTGGTCCGTGCCTGCCAAGCTCGGCCGCAGTCCAAACCAGTGTGGACCGCACATGCATGGTTTAGAGAGATCTATTTTGAAGTTATTCATCAGAACGGTCTGTGTCCTCTTCTGTGCGTTCCGTGCTCATCCAATATGGCCGCAATCCAACATAGTGTGGACCGTATTGGTGAGATTACAAGAAGGTTTTTAGTGGAGCACGTTGAGCATGGTCTGTGCTATAGTTTTATGCGGTCCATCCCATGCCAGCGCGGCCGCGTAACATTTTGTATGGTCCGCACCCCTTCTGTTTTGTAACCTTAATCATACACTGTGCATTATTGTTGTACCCAATACAGTGCCTGTGCTTCAACTTACAATGTTACTCTTCTGTGCAGATCATGGTGAAGAAAAGAGGTGGAAAAGAATAACAACCCAGGAGGGGTGGTTCCTCTCATGGGGGAAAAGGGAAGCGAGTTGTCAAAATCACTCCTCAGGCTCAAGAGAACATAAAGAAAACCCATAAGATAATACGGGAAGATGATAAGGCTGCTTCGCGCACATCAGGGAGTGATTACGCACCCTCAAAAAGTATCATTTTGGAGTCCGCGCCAACACATATGTCTATCCCACTTCAGCTGCATGATTGACCATCAGCTTCTCCCCACCTCCAAGAGGCCAGTAAATGTAGTTTTGGAGTCGTCTGATGAGTCCATAGCTAAGAATGATGAAGAATACTCCACCTCCCCCACAACATCACTATATACGGTGAGGTGGGTGAGCCCCAAGTTGAAGGTGTTGACAGGACAAGGAAGCCGGAAGCATGGGCTGATTGTTTTGTAAGTAAAATTGCCTTCCACAAGTTTCAGGAGTGGTGGCCTAAGAGGAAATTTATCCCCGAGAGGCATTTTATTGATTCTGACTTCTTCGTCTCAACCCTCATGTTCAAGCACAATTCTGAACTAGAGAGGGTTGTGGTTTCTTCAAGGAGTGTTGTGTTGTCGCTAATGAACACATGGTAAAGGAGTTTTATTGTAATGTGCATCATATAGTAAGGGACTCCAAGGATACTAATGTGAGGGATAAAATAATGATGTTTGATGGGAGGTCTTTGAATGGCTTTCTGGGGTACAATGAAGAGGACGTATCTTAAAACCTCGAAAAGCTTCCAATGAAAAAAATGGTTTGCCCTTGGCTGGCACAGCATTTGGCTGCCCCGGGTACAGTTCCAATTTGGCTACAGGCAGGGGAGAAGATTCTGAGATATACTTTTAACTTTTAAGCCAAGGGTTGGTTGGCCTTCGCGTGTAGCAGGCTTGACCCCACCACCCATGATCACACTGTTCCCATTGCCCGTGCAGTTTTGGTGGCATCTATTATGTCCGAATTTCCTCTGAATGTGGGCAACATCATGTCCTGGGTGATTTCTATGATCTGCAAGGAGACCAATACCAACTACCCCTTCCCAAACACTATTTCCCTATACTTTAGAGAATTGAATATGAACAAGAAAAAGTATGATGTCAAGATAGATCCGGTGGCCCACTACTCATGGTATAGTCAATTGTGTCCCGACAACCCGAAGATGTCCAAGAAGCCCCAGGCATCTACCTCCACCACACCTGGCCAGTCTGAGGAGCCTGTGGTCATTGAGCAGCCCATTGAGCCTTCCAGCATCGCTACTACCGGTGAGTCACTGCCTCTGGGTCCTTCTACTATTGCTGGTCCATCTACCTAAGTGGACCCGAATGTCCCTTCATCGAAGACTCACTGGTTCACGACTCAATAGCTTGCTTAGTCTATTGCCAGTTTGAACAATAGGATGTCACCTGCGACATCCAAGTTGTCAAACTTAGCCACCGTAGTCCAGGCACATTCCACTCCTACTGTAGTTGAGATCCCTCCTTCCAATTGACGAGACACTAAAGAAGATCCTAACCAACTAGGAAAAGATGATGGCGCAGTAGGATGCCTTGACTAAGGCATTGGGGTCACACAACATAGCATTAGGAAAGCTCTCTAAGTAGCATATGAAGCTAAGGAAGCAAAAGGCTTCCAACGAGTCGGTGACCAAGTTGAGGGAGGATGTGGATAAGATGCTAGCGGATCAGATTCCACTTGACTTGTTCCTTGGGGATCCAGCAGTAGATCCGGCACTAGTTCAGCCCCAGCAGGAGAAGACCCCCAGGCCGAGAAAGAAGAGGAAACTGCCCAGCACTTAGGAAGTTGTGATAGAGGTCGCCCAGGTTCTGGATAGTTCATCAAGGGCCCTTCTAGTGGTTCAGGCTATCCCAGATCTAGCACATGTCCCAGCAGTTGAGCACCAGTAGGTCAGAGACCAGTCTGAGGTCCCGGCTACTACAGAGGACCCTGAGATGACATGATATAGTCCATATGTGGAGCGGGTTTGAGGGGCCTTTTCTATATCCTTTGTGATGTTTGTTTTTGTTGAGCTTATTTTGCTAAGTTGGCATTGGGGACAATGCTAGCTTTTGTTCGTAGGAGTGCGCCCTACTATTTTGATCTTGATACAATGGATGATTGTATATATTTTCTTTACATTTGCCACAGTCATAGTTAATAGATGGTTTGTATATAACTTTTCATTTCGGATGCTTTTCAACATTATGTAGATATTCACTTACCCAAGTTGTATATTCTACTTCCCATTTGTACATATTCATTCGATTTTTCATTTTTACTTTCTAGGTTATCCATTTTTGTTACAAATTTTCCTTTTTAGTTACAAAGTTAGGCTCGCAGCCTTTGTGTATTATTTTAATTTTTGCAATAAGCCCTTGGTTTTCTTAATGCCACGGTTCTTTCGAAGGGTAGAGTGTTGTGCGAACCATGTGGCTCTTCCCAAGGATAGATGGCGTGACAGCCTTCTTAAGGTTTTGAGTCTGTTTTTTATTTTTCCTTTGGTTTTCAAGATTTGGTAGTTAATGGTACCTCAGGCAAAGCTTCACTTCATCCTAACACACTTGCCTTTGATCCCATGGTCGAAGACATGGTGTTGTGTCTAGGATGGTGAAAGTCGTGGCCTTGAGAGTCTTGTGTTGACCAAACTTTCATCACGTGGTCAATGTAGGCCATTGTGTTCTTGAATAGTAACTAAGGTTGTTGAGGGCCCTCAACTACGTCTTTAGCAATCCTTGAGTGTGTGGTGATAATTTGAATTGTGAGCCTAAGTACCGAGCCAATGGTCTAGAACTTGCCCAGAATGTATGTTGAGGCAAAATCTTAGGTGAAACTTGACTTAAGAAGTGATTATAGGCCATCTTTGATCCAAACTACCTAATTTGAACAATTCCCATGACCTACCAATGAAATAATCCCTAGTTAACCCGTTTTGAGCCTTAAACCTTCTCTTTTCATGAACTAAAGGTACAAGCCTATACCCGTTTTTAATGGAACCCTCTCTTGACACCCAAATCTTCCGTTCAGTAATGGCAAATGTCTATGTTTGGGGGAGACACAAGAAAGGCACCAATATTGTAAAAAGGCACAAAAAGAAAAGGGAGGCAATGAAAACGAGAAAAAGTCAAAAAGAAACGCTAAAAGTGAATGAGAACCAACAAGGGAATTCAAGGACAACAAAGTGAAAAAGATGTGAAAAAGGTGAACAAAAAGGAGAAATGTTTGAATTGCAAAGAATGAAAGATTGAAAGAAGAAATACTCAAATGAGTCAAGAAAGTATGCCAAAATGAATTAAAAGAAGTTCGTAAGGGAATATTGAACACAATTGTACAAACACATGTCCTGCCTTTACCCAAAAGCCTTCATAATAACCTCTCAAAAGGCCTACATGATCTTGAGTTGAGGGAAGCCTTCATCAGTGGATACTTATATAAGGGGAAAGCATATGGTACTTAGAGCTGGACTTATGGCCTTCTCTTTGAGAGAGATGAGTGAAAGTCCATCCACATGAGTTTGTGTGTCAATACGCTTAATGGTAGGGTTAACTTAGGGAAAGCTGAGGATGTACGAGTTTGGCTTCCACAACGACCAAAGTAATTGAGAAAATTTCATTGATAAATATATGTCAACTCTTTATGCTCTTGTGTCACATGTGATCCACAATTTTTAAAAGCTTAAATGTGTTAATGATGCATTATCATTGAGGGAAATTGTTAGTCCCAACTGACGCTTGTTGAGGTTACTTTAGGATAGGCTTGATTTAACTGGTTGTTTTCAAATGAGGGGTAGGTCTTATTTTATTTGCTTGAGGACAAGCACAAGTGTAAGTTTGGGAGAGTTAAATAACTGTTATTTTAACATGCTTTATACCCATTCTTGCCTAAGCTTTGTGCATGAATTGCCATACATTAGTCCCAAAATGCTAAAAAATTGCACTTGATTGCAGGTTTGATCGACAAGATGACAATGGTCACAAATCGGCTCGACAAGGAGTTAAATCTGCCAAGTGTGGAAGTCAAGTAAAGTGAAGATTAAAAAGAGACAGCACAGACTGCATTGATTGCTACACGGCCACGCTAGAGATTTAGAGAGATTGGGATTATGCTCGAGACCTACATGCTCCGCTCTTACTCTGATGCGCTTCGCGCCTCAAGAACACCAGAGGCTAAGGAAAAGCCCACGTGGACGCGCACCAAAACACTGTGGTCCGTGTGGGTGAGATTTAAAGGATCATCATTGTGGCCAATTTATCTGCGCGGTCCGCACCCTATTTCTGCGCGGTTCGTGTTCCTCTGTCAGCAAGGCCGTGCTCCTTTTTTGCGTGGTCCGCGTCCCTAGCTGCATATTGAAGACATTTAAGGCCAAGACTCTGTGTAGTCGCGCAACATTTCTACACGGTCCACACTAGTTCTGTAAGGGCATTTTTGTCCAATTTTTCTAGCCTAGATTAAATAGATTATTTTATCAATTTTAGGTCATGTTTTGTACTAGACAGAGCTGCTGCACTCGTGAGAATAGAGTTTAAGCCTATTTTGGGAAATTTCTTCTTCTTTGAACGTTGAATCTTGTAGATTATCAATATAGTTAATTAATATGTTGGTTTTATCTATTACTTCTTCAATTTCTGCTTTTTCCATGTCTAGCTTAACCCATTAGCTAGGGTTGTGGCTCAACCCTAGTGTGGGTAATTAATGGGTGTGATTGTTTAGTGCTTGAATGATGTTGGGTATTTGCTATCTGGGTTAATTTTATGGTTTAAATTGGATTTGGTGGATGCAAACACTATGTTTAGCTTAGTGGGTCTTGACACTTCTTGAGTAAGAGTATCTATGATTTCTAAATTAATCCAACAAGGAATTAGGGTGGAACCATGAGAATGGTAGTCCCAATTAACGGGTTAAACCTCGATAGAGTAATTACCAATTTGAACACTAAGTTGCTTGGGCATAATGGCCTACCCAATTGATCTCGAGAGAGTCAATTGGGCAAAATCACTCTCTCTTCTTAGAGGTGTGAGATTGAGTGCAATCATGCAATGGTTATAGCATAAGTCCCTTAATCATCGTTCTTGTATTAGGAATCTTTACCCGTTAGTTGACCACCTAGGTAAATGCCGCGGCACTAGTGTATGGGCATGACTCGGGTCAGTACATGCTAAGACATGGCCATGGCATGGGTCTGGACTTGTTAGGACATCATAGGATGTGGCCACGGGAGGTGTTAGGATGTCTCTGGACATGGCAAGATGTGGGCATGTCACGGGTCAAGACGTGTCAGGACATGTCCATGGCATGCTTTAGGATGTGTCAGGATGTCACATGTTATGCCAAGGCATGGCCATGGCATGTGTCAGGACGTTGCAGGACGTGGCCAAAAGAATTGTCAGGCCATCGCAGGACATGGCAGGACGTGAGCATGGCATGTGTTAGGACATGTCAGGACATGGCCATGGCACATTTCCAAACATGTCAGGACATCACAGGACATGGCAGGGCATGGCCATGGAATGGGACGGGACGTGTCAGGGCGTGGCCACCTGATATCTCAGGACATGGTACGACGTGGGCATGCCACGATTTAGGATGAGTCAAGACATGGCCATGGAACATTTAAAGATGTGTCAGGATGTCACACGAAATGGCAAGGTGTGGCCATGGCACGGGTCATCACATTGCAGTAAATGACATAGGGCGTTGCATGACATGGCAGGACAAAGGCATGGCACGAGTCAGGATGTGTCAGGACATGGCCATGACACGTGTCAGGACGTGTCAGGACGTCACAGGACATGGCAGGGCGTGGCGATAGCACTGGTGAGGACATGTCAGGACATCATAGGACGTGGCTATAGGACGTGACAAGATGTCGTAGGACATGGTAGGACGAGGGCATGGCATGGGTCAAGACGTGTCAAAACATGCCCATGGCACGGGTCAGGACGTTTCAGGTCATCGCAGGACATGGCCGTAGGAAGTGTCACGACGTGGCAGGACGTGGGCACGACATGTGTTAGGACGTGTCAGGACGTCGCACGAGATGGCAGGACATGGGCATGGCACGGGTTAGGACGTGTTAGGACATGGCCATGCCACATTTTAGGATGTGTCAGGTCACTGCAGGACATGGCAGGGCATGGCCATGCAACGAGTCAGGACGTGTTAGGACGTTGCAAGACATTATTGGACGTGGTCACTTGATGTGTCAAGACGTCACAAGACATGGTAGGACGTTAGCATGGCATGGGTCAGGATATGTAAAGGCATAGCCATGCACTCTTCAAGATTCCACATGATGTGTCAGGGCATGGCCGGACATGGCAGGCTAAGCCATGGCACGACACAGGACGTGTCAAGACGTGTCAGGATGTGACAGGACGTCGGTACATGACATGTCAAGTCGTCGTAGGTCATGGTCATTGCATGGGCCAGAACGAGTCAGGACGTCGCATAACATGGCCACAAGACGTGTCAGGACGTTGTAGGACATGGTAGGATGTGGGCATGTCATGGGTCAGGACATGGCCATTGCACGTTTCAAGATGTGTCAAGATATCGCAGGACATGCCAGGGCATGGCCATGGCACGGGTTTTGACGTGTCAGGATGTTGCAGGACATGGCCACAAGACATGTCAGGACGTCGTAAGACATGGTAGGATGTGGGCATGGCATGGGTTAGGATGTGTCAGGACATGGCCATGGCACATTTCGGGACGTGTCAGGATGTCACATGACATGGCATGGCGTGGCCATGGCACGGGTCACGAAGTGGCAACATGATGAGTAAGGTAATTTAGGAAATGGCAGGAAACAGGTGTAACGACCCGACCGGTCGTTTTAGGACATGGCCATGAAACATGTCAGGACGTGTGAGGACATGTTAGGACATGGCCATGGCACATGTCAGGATGTGTCAGGACGTCGCAAGATATAGCAGGGCGTGGCCAAGGCACAGGTCAGGATGTCTTAGGACACTACAGGACGTGGCTACAGGACGTGTCAAGACGTCACAGGACATGGAAGAACGTGGGTATGGCATGGTTCAGGAAGTGTCAAGACATGGCCATGGTACGGGACAAGACGTGTCAGGACAGTGCAAGATATGGCCACAAGATGTGTCAGGACATAGCGGAACGTGTGCAAAGGTTGCTTGGTGAGCCGGGCCAAACAGGATGGGCTTTGGCGGTCCCGGGCTTTGTGGGCCTAGTGGGTCGGGCTCTTGGGCTTATCGGCCCTAATGGACTTTTTAATGTTCGGGCTTTTTTTTAATTTGTTTGTTTAATACAATTTCTTGTAAACCATATATATATATATATATATATATATATATATATATATTGCTCTCATATATGGGTATATAATTATATCTAGTATGTATAATATAGAAATATAATTAATAACGTGTTTGACAAAAAAGTAAAATAATGAAATATTTGTAAAACAAAAATCGCATGATTAATTATTTAATAATAAAGTACAACATGAAACATAATACCTTCAAGTAAATAAATTACAAAAATGAAAGCGCGGGGGTGGAATACCATCAATACCAATTGAGTGAAATTTAGTTTGTGAAATGAGTTTTGGGTATTGAAATCAAGAAGAGAGAGAGGGGCTATTTATAGTGTTAGAAAATATTATTTGTGTGATTTGAATAAAAAACAAAAAACAACTATTTTAAAAATAAGGTCGTTTTGGGTGGGGCCCTAATTTATATATATACATATGTAGTATAATAGTATACAATATTATATATTTAGTACACTAGTATATTATGTATATATATATATATATATATATATATATATATATATATATATATATATATGCAAAGAGATATTCAAAGAATCAAAGAAATGTCTTATAATTTTTATTACCAAAAATGACATATCTTTATTGGTCTTCTTTCTCCCAATGGAATGAGCACAACAAGGTACTAATACCACCATTAAAAGGAAAACAAAACTAAAGAAGATGTGCCAAAGTACAAGTTACAATACAATCTACATTGTATCTCTAACAAATCTCATAAATCCTTCAAGGTTTGGATGAGGTTCCGTTGGTGGTGGTGGAAAAGAAGCTTGTTCATCACCACTTCCCGGCGAAGCAGCATCCTCTGAAAGTTCATCTATCATTTCTTCATAAGATTCATCAACATCTGGTTATGATTCCGCAAGTCCAAAATTTTTTCTTTCCAAGCGGATCCAATCTCTCAATAGTACTGATTTTTCCAAGCTCTCTCTAATAGATGCTCTACGATCACCTATTTGAAGTCTTTCTTGACTGAAAGCTCTCTCTAATGCAACAGTTGAAGCTTGAATCTCTAAAATATCCCGAGCCATCCTTGCAAGAACCGAAAAATGTTTTTCCCTTGATTTCCACCATTCAAAAAGATCAAAACTGCCGTTTGGATTCTCCTTTTCAAGTCCCTGCAGCAAATAAACTTGAAGCTCATTTAGATGTGAAGTTTCATCATAATTATGACCTTGAGAACCCCTGAACTCCGTCCATGATTTGAGTGTTTTTAATCCCGTAGCTCTTTTAGACGACTATGAACTAGACAAAGTAGGGGTTGGAACATTTGGCCTAGCATGATCTATGGCAAGTTGGTATGCATTATATATTGTTTGAGTATTATTTTTAATTGATGTTTTTGCATCTGCAACTATTGCACGTTCCTCATTTGAAAGATCTAAAGTCTTATAAATATTTGAGTACCAAAATTGAGGACATCCTAATTTCATTGTAGGATTTAACATTCCAGCTACACCACAAATATGGGGAATAGGGAAAAAATATTTTTTAAACTTTTCTTTTATTGAATTTATAACAAGTTTATAAATTTCCCCAACCTCCAAAAATTCCATAAACAATTCACATAGTGCTGCGATATAAACTAAACAGTTTGAAATAGTCGGATAATATTGCCCAAAAAATGCATTTGTAGCGATTTTAAAACATTCTAAAAAATCTATAAGAATTTTAAGATTTGTCCAATCTTGAGTTGTAAGCATATCATCGTCATCCACACCCCCAACCTGAGTATTGAACGTTGCATTAATTGGGTTTCTATATTCGTAAGAAACTACTAAAATTTCTTACATACAATTCCATCTTGTGGGGCAAGGTTTAGGAACCTTTCTTTCTCTAAGGCCATATTCATCACATTTTTTAAAATACTCCCTAAGTCTACTTATGCGGTTTGAATAAAAAAGCCATCTAAGAGCCATTCTAACCTTTTCAATTTCTAAGTTTAAAATTTGCATACCATCACCGACAATTTGATGATAAATATGACAAATACATCCAATATGAAATATATTACAAAATGCAGGATTTAGTGTTGTTGTAAGCATGCCTACTGCACTAGTGTTTGTAGAAGAATTATAAATAGAAATTTACATTATTTTATCACTAATACAAAAATATCTACAAATATCTGCAACTGTGTTAGCGATAAACTTACCCGTGTGACGTGAATTAATTATTCTATACGCAATAATGCATTTTTGCATTATCCACTCATCATCTATCGAGTGACTAGTAACAGTTAGATAATCACAATCATTATTACTTCTACCAATTTCAGTAGTAATAGAAATTCGATTAGTTATATGACTAAATAAATACCGCAAATATTATTCATATTCGTGTTTATATTTATAAATATCGGCCTTAACTGTTGCGCGAGGCCAACCTTTATATGTAGGATTATAAACTTTTCTAATGTAATGCACCCAATTAGGATTTGAAGGACAAGTATAAGGTAAGCACCTAACGGTAACAATCTTTCCTAATTCTTCACGATCTTTATTTGGATCATAATATAAATTACCTCCGGTCACTGTGTTAATTACAGGTTGGACTAGATTTGAACATGTACTAGGGTTAACCATATTATCGACACTTGTCCCCTCTTGATGCGCATTAATTTGTAAATATCAAGCTTTATCTCTAGGGTGTGTAAATATCTACCTAGTCAAACTACCGGTGCCGCTATGTTTACTAGTATATTTATGCGCCATCAATTTTCTACAATTGTTACACTTAGCTTTGTTTTGTTCTCTTACTTGTGTAAGATTGTTTCAAACTAATGATGTTTCTTGGTGTTTAGGAGGTTGTCTATTAAAAGTAGGTATTTCTACAAGTGGGTCAGGCGGTGCATCAGTTGGGTTATTAACATGACTGTAGTTGTGTAACTCAAATTCTAATCGAGCCATAGTCGTGTAACAATGCTCTCTCTCTTCTTCAAACTCTTAGAATATTTTGCTACTTTTGACTGTGGCTGTAATGACTTTCTTTCTCAATCGAGCTACCTCAACCTCGTGTTTATCTTGTAATTGCTGAACCATTCTAGCTCTTTCCTCGGCATCTCTGGCCAGTTGTTTCCGAACCCTGACTAACTCCTTTTCTACTTTATCAAGATCAAACCTTTAGTCATTCACTTTGCGTCGAAGATTTTCAATCAATTTCTCATCTCGGGCTAGGCGAACTGGGGTCTCGGATGCAATTTTCATTTTTGCAATTTGAGCGTTTAAGATTTCATTCTCTTTTCTCAGCTGCTTCTTTTCTCCTTCGTCAGATGCTGCTTGTAAACCGCTCTCGAATTGGAGATCTCGAAATTGTTTCTCTAGTAAGCTGATATTGGCTCTATACTCATTTTCTCTGGACACCAAAATTTCTGTGTTCCTTAGACTGCTCGGCCAAATCTTGAATGTGAGGCCTTTTCATTGGTCTATCATGCTTGATATCCCGGCGATACCATGGGGAATATCCTGGCGATACGTATCCTTGAGCTCGGTTTTCCACACAAGTGTCTACCTTCAAGCTTTGACATTCATTCCAAATCCGTCGGATCTTCACTTCCGTGCACTATCCGTCCGGACTAATCTCTACTGTTTCTAAACTGAGGTCCCCGTCTTTTGGTATAACTTGATATCTCCCAAGCTATCATAGTACCCTGTATGGTGCATAAGGCTGAATGCTTTTAAGACACATGATCAAGAAATGCGACCCTTCTGTTAGCATGTATACAACCTCATCGAGGGGCAGCCATCCGTATGCCCAATAAATTTGGCTAGCGGTCAACGATCGCAAGTATGAAATCCAACCTTTTGCTTCCTCCTGCAGATTAACTTCTTTTGTTCTCATATAAAATTCTTCAAGACACGTCTTCTCAGACGACCCGTAACCTGAGAACAGAGGATGACGACATAAATTTTCTATCAACCAAATCTATAGAATCAGATTGCAACCCTCAAAGAAGTCATGCCCCGCTTTGCAGGATGTTAGAGCATGGAAGATATCAGCTATAATCATTGGCGCCAGTGTGCTATTATCTTGCACAAGAAGAGTGCTGGCCACCCCGGCGACCCTTGTATCAATGTGTCCATCTTTTCTTGGGAATATGATTAGCCCAAGTAATGCCACTATAATGGCAAATCTCCTATGCTCTTCCTACTTGACTCGATTAGATTTACTACAGAGCTTGTTCGTAGGGTCATAAAACCCCCCGATATGTCCATATCTGCCGTAGATGAAACTTAAAGAGCAAAACCTATGAGCCAATTCTTTGTTGTGGATGTTTCGAGCAATCTTCAGAAAATCGAGGAATCTGTGCAATGTTATAGCCCTCTAAGCCACCGGGTATTTCTCTTTTAGGGGAACCTCATTTTTCCCGATATAGTAAGTAATTTCCTCTAGAGTAGGAGTGAGCTCGAAGTCCGAGAAATGTGGGACATTATGTGCAGGATCCCAGCATGTGACAAGTCCCCGAATTATATCACCACGGGGAATAATGTCCATTGATCCTGTAAGGTCCTTTAAATAGCATTTAACCCAATCTTGTCATTCTTGACCCATATCATTCCACCATGGTCTCAACTCCAAAGAGATTTTATTCATTAAAGTGAAGGGTTCATTCTGTACTGTGCTCATCCTGCACATTTATTTAAGGCGATTTTATTCAGAAGAAAAGGAAAAATATGTTTCATAGTCAATTTTCATTTTCCTGAAAGAATTAACCTTTTCAGGTTTTTATTTTGAAAAAGAAAAAGACATGATTTTGAAGTGGCCATTTTTGCCAAAACAGCCTTCCGGCGTCCTTTCGGAACATTCGGCTATTCCAAAAATAGCAATCACTTCAATTATTTGAAACTAAAAATATTTCTTGGTCATTTTCTAAAAGGGTGGTTGGACCCGTCAAGGGTTACCTATGTATCCCACCTAATGGCGAGAATCAAACCTGAGTAGTTCGGTCAGATTGTTTGACCAATTATTTGAACAACAATGTTTTGTCCTATTTTAAGATTTTCTTTTCGAATTTTCTAACAACTCTTTGGTAATATCTCAATACTCTTTTTTCAGAATTTTCTTTTCTTTTGTTTTCTCAGGAATTTTGCCGGTCCGCATAATGATCCAAGACAGTTAAAATGCAACATATAATATGCTCGGTCTTTAATTACCGGGTCACCTATCCTAGACGGACCCAACCCCTGTGTTGAGTCCCCTAAGTCAGTTGTGATGAAAATAATCATCCAAGACCTATGTTCAATATCTTATAGTTTCATACGGTGCTAGACCGTGTACCCGAGTGGACAACTCGGATCCAGGAGGGGGCTATGTACCGGTGACCCGTGGGGTCATTCGGCTTTGTAACTTATCCGGCCTCTGTTTCTTAGTTTGGGTATAACTTAACAGAAAGGGGAGTCTCAACAAGTAAGCACATCCCCGGAGGTAAAGAAGAGAAGGGTTTTCGGCAAAATTTATATATACAATCCACATAATATTTGAAGCAATAAAACACATAGCATGTTGGTCAAAGCATGTAACAAAGTCAAATAATATAAAGAACGACAATTCTAACGAGCTCGAATTCTTAAACCCTGAACCAGAGATTCTGGGTTGTTTATCCCTAGTAGAGTCGCCAGAGGTGTCAAACCTCCCTTTTTACTACCTTTTTTGATTTCCCCGATTAAGGGAATAAGGTATACCTCGATATTATGAATACTCCGGGAAAGGATATAATAACAATGAGGAAGGAGTTTTTCCAAATAAAGGACAATCGATTCGGGATTTTATTTACAGTTTCAGAGTCGCCACTTGGGAAAATAATGGTGTCCCAAGTCACCGATTAATCCTGAATCCGAGGAAGTTGACTCTGTTTTTAACAGTCCGTGCAACGAGAAATCCGGATAAGGAATTCTGTTAACCCGGGAGAAGGTGTTAGGCACTCCCAAATTCCGTGGTTTTAGCAAGGTCGCTCAACTGTCATTCTTGGTTTTAGAAGATTTATTACATGCCTTTTAACAATATGTATGTGTTTCAACTTGAATATTTTACAAATTTCGATGTATCGAAAACATATTTCGAGTCACACCGCAACTAGTGCGCCTGTGACGTTTAACACATTTCTACTTCGCCGAGATTTACAATTGAGTCACATCAAATGTGCACTCGTATTACGGAAAATATATTTTTAAAATCATGCCTAAATCGTCTATCGACTTCTTAATCTTTTGAAAGGTTGTGAAATTAGTACCTTTCGAATCTATTATATAACTATTCATTTATATGGGGGCCCCGCTATTTTGTTTTCAATGCGAGGCTCATCCCATTTGGTTTTATAGTCGAATCCTATATGTATATACTATATTTTCTATTTTTTGGTTTTTTCCCTAGATTATTGTTTTACTTTTAGAATGAAGGCTAGGCCTTATTTTTATATTACACGGGCCTAGACTGTTGCACTCTTTTCAGCGTATCATTTCATATATCTGGGCCTTAGAACCCAGGAACACGTTGAGGGTGTTTAGCAGAAGCTCAATAACGCATTTACATAATTCTGGACCTTCGCAACTTATTAGGCCCAGATCAGGCAGAATTAGATAAGAGGAATCGAAATCAGAATACATTGTTTGCACAGATGATAAGTTCAGAAGATAATAAAACTCAAACTATTTTATTCAATGATGAGAAATAAAAATACATAATTACAGTATCAATTTCAAATATTAATCATCTAATGTGAGCAAAGTCTAATTAACAGACTGCTTTTATATATATGTTTCAACAATTATTTTAAACTAATGAATCAAATTACTTAATAGCTAAAACTATCAGAATTATTACTCAATCAGTTGAAACTTTCAAAGAGTTAACCAATTGTTTTGAACATTGATCTACTTTGTGTAACTCATTTAACTGAACTATGTGTTCTATAACTTCATATTCGATTATCAATTTTAGCCATACGTTTCAGTTGCTAATACAATTGCCCAGATTAAACTAACGATTATCAAATTAAACTAATTACCACACGTTAATGTTGTTATTTAATGTACTTGTTATGCATTTGTTTTTAGATTAAACGTATCAGATTATTTATTAACTTATTTGAGTAACTAGGTGATTACAATCATTACTACTATACTAGTCTACTTACTACACTATTACATAGTTCCAACTTCATTTGTGTCTCACATGAGTCAATTATACAATAATTCCTACTAAATTACAATTTCAACTAATCATAATCTAAATATAAAAAGACAAATTCAGAAAATAGAAACTATAGAGAATTTCAACTTGTTTTATTCCCCCAGTTCAATTCCAATTGCAATTACATGAGGTTTTAGATGTGTACCCGATTCAGCAATAAAAATCAATGAGTCTAAGGGAGATGAAGATGAGAAATAAGCAGGTAGATCACAGCAGTAATGCAACAGTAATGGAGGTGAATGAATCACAGCAACACAATCAAATTTAGTAGTCGAGTATGAATTCCAGAAGCAGCAAAGCAATACCCAGCAGAAGACCAGTAGAAAACCAGCAAATAACAAAGAGATTTCTACAGAGCTTCAGAATACAGCTTCGACTAACCCAGAAAATTACTCTATGTATTTGTATTTTTCAGTATCTCTGAATTATTTAAAAAATCCAGCCCTTAATCAGGCTCTATACCAGCCTATTTATCGATAGTGTTGGTGAAAATTTGGGGGAAATTTGAAAAAGTTATTTCTAATCCCCTCCCCTTAATTCTTTTATTTGTTTCACTTTAATACCTATTTCAGATTCGAATTTGCCTTCCAGCATGTGCTGGAAGGTTCTATTAGGTTTTATTTGAGGTGTATTACTAATATACCCTCACTTGCTAAGATTATTAACTGATTTTCCTTTTTATTGGGTCTATTATACCCTTAGTTTTGTGCAATATTACAGAAATACTAGGCCTAAATGTCCTAAATGTCTTTATAGGCTCTATTAAATACACAATTATGCCATTTTCATTTCCTTTTATACCTTTATTGTCAATTGTTATTTACCCGACCTTATCCAGGTCTGGATGTTCTGTTTTAACGCTTATTTAACTTCTGGCCATTTGTTATATCAGTCTTTAAGACTTAGCCAGATTAGAATCTTAATTTCTTTTCAATTTTAACCTCTTTTAAGAGGTTTTCTTTTCATTTTCTGTATTAGAGTTAGTTTGCAGGACTAGCCGGTTTATTGATCAAGGATTAAGCCTTTCAATCTTCGCCAGTCCAGTATTTGGACTTGTCTTTTACAAATTTAAGCATTGTTATTCAATAGCCTTTTAAGGCTAGTTTAAGACTTACAAATCTAGCCATCGTATGCCTTTATTGTCTATTATTAAGAGTTAAGCTAATTTCAGAATTAACCACTTGGATTCAGACTTAGAGTTTTATAGAGTTAGCAAGTTTTAACACTGACCACTCTATTGTTATTTCAATTTTAGCCACTCTTTATGTTATTTTCATTTTTTAATCTTATTAAACTACTTTCACGTTTCAAAACTAATCAATTAACTGTCTAAACAGCTATAACCAATATCACCCTAAAGCATATTAAGCTTAATTGCAGTATAATAACATGAAACTATTACAGATATAACCTTTCATATCATATTGCACACATATTCAGAAAATCAGAATCATTTGCCATTTAACCAAAACTCTGAATGGAAATTTGAATATTGTTGAATTTCAATCAAATAACCTCATAATTCAGATTTCAAGCACAACATATCAGATTTTACATAAGAAGCCTA
The DNA here is from genome assembly GCA_032618575.1 of Nicotiana noctiflora. Classification (NCBI taxonomy): domain Eukaryota; kingdom Viridiplantae; phylum Streptophyta; class Magnoliopsida; order Solanales; family Solanaceae; genus Nicotiana; species Nicotiana noctiflora. The sequence goes on from JASVEL010002632.1 coordinate 187,811, forward strand.
ATCAGAATATTTTAATGTTAAAGACTAATGGAAAAACCTAAAGTGCTCGAGCATACATAGTCAACTGTAATATCCAGGATTAACAAAGACTAGTGAAGCGTAGAAAGGCGAATAGAAACAGAATCATAGAAGATAAAATGGAGAGAAGTCGAACAAAATCTAACCTGAAAACATTCAAAATATAACAGAAAATAACACAAAATATGTTCATCAACCAAAAAATAGAAAAAACAGAGGGTCGGGGACTTAGCTCGCAGGATTTGTCTCCTAAGCTTCCCATTTTGTTTCCTTTTTGGTTCTTTTTCTTTTCTTTTCTTTTTTAGTTCTTTTCTTTTTTCCGAGTTTCCTTTTCTTTTGTTTCAGGCTTCAGACATCAAGCTTGAAGTCTTTTATTGGTTTTAACAACAGTGATGGGTTTAGAGATGTAAAAAAGAGGGTTTTTGGTATGGGGTTTGGTTTGATTCGGCCGGAGTTAGGGTTCCGGTGGCTCTTTTTGTATATTCGAACAGTTTGAGGAGGATTCGATGGAAACAATTTATGTAGGGTTGTAGATCAAGAAAAGGGGGTCTTGGGGTGTTGATCTAGAGATCAGTGTCAAAGATTAGTCGTCACCGGAGAAGAAATCTGGTGATCGGATTTTCAAGATTTGGGGGTTTTGGGATTTTCTTGGTTTTCTATGGTGGCTTTGGGTAGAAGAATATGAGAAGAGTGGTTTGGGGTTTGAGAACGGCTAGAGACGGCCATGAAAGGTGGCCAGTCTCCATGGCCGGCGAGGTCAAGAAGAGAGGAAGAAGAAGCCTGAATGCGTCTAGGGTTTGGAAGAAGATGAAATGGCCGGTCTCTTGAGAAACCGAGCCTTTTATATGTGTAACACTTAATTAATTCATGGCCATAAGATCATTGTCCATCAACGGCCAGGATCTAATGTTAAAAATGATGCCGCTTAGTTTAAGTAGGTTCTTTGATCTCTTCCGTTGGATCGAATGGATGAACGACTCAGATTTAACATCAAAACCCTATTGAATTAATTAGATTTTCAGATTAATTCTCAGCCATTGGATTAGATAAATGGATGGCTGAGATTGTTTGTCACTTAATAACTAGACCAGACTTCTTTAATTGTTTGGGCCAATTGCATCTGGGCCTGTACAAATGGCCCAGATGTGCATTTTTTATATTTTTTGATGTATTTCTGTTATTTTGATGTATTTTCTTGTTATATTTCTCTCTCTATTTTTATATTATTTTCCAACTAATTAGATGCTTTTAATTTCCTGTTTTCTCCAATTTTTCTGATATTTTTTGACATTTATTGCTATTTTTTCTTAATTTTCGGCATATACATATATGTATATTTGTTAATATCTTTTAATTATCTCTTATTTGTGACAACTATACTCAATATTTTTTTTTTATTTTCGAATTTTTATTTTTAAACTACCATAAAAATATATGTACTGTGGCAACAGGACGTGTCAGGACATGGCAGGACGTGGGCATGGCACGGGTCCATACGTGTTAGGACATGGCTATTGTATGTTTTAAGAAGTGTCAGGATATCGTAGGGCATAGCAGGGCATGGCCTTGGCATGGGTCAAGATGTGGCTACAGGAAGTATCAAGACGTCACAGGACATGGCAGGATAAGGGCATGGCACGGGTCAGGACGTGTCAAAACATCGCAAGACATGGAAGGACATGGGCATGGCACGGGTCAGGACGTGTCAGAACATGGCGATGGCACATTTCCAAACATGTTAGGACGTCGCAGGACATGGCACAGGTCAGGACATGTCAGGACGTGGCCACAGGATGTGTCAGGACATGGCATAACGGGGACATGGCACGGATTAGGATGTGTCAGGACATAGGCATAACATGTGTTAGGATGTGTCAGGATGTCACAGGACATGGCAGGGCATGGCTATGGCACAGGTAAGGACATGTCAGGACGTCGTAGGACGTGGCCACAAGATGTTTCAGGATAATTGCCGGACGTGGGCATTGCACGGGTTAGGATGTGTCATCACATGGCTATGGCACGTGTCCATGGCCGTAGTGAGGATGTGTCAGGATGTCGCAAGACGTGCCTATAGGACGTGTCAAGACGTTACAGGACATGGCAGAACGAGGGCATGCCATGGTTCAGGACGTGTCAAGACATGGCCATGGCACAACTCAATACATGTCAGGACGTCGTAGGACGTAGCAACAAGAAGTGTCAAGACGTGGCATGACATGGGCATGGAAAGGGTCAGGACGTGTCAGGAGATGGCCAAATGCAATTGTAAGGATGTCTTAGGACATTGCACGAGATAGCGGGATGAGGGCACGACACGGGTCAGGACGTGTCAGGACATGGCAATGGCACATGTTAGGATATTTTAGGACGCCGTAGGACATGGCAGAGCAATGTCCATGGCACAGGTCAGGACGTGTTAGGATGTTGTAGGATATTATTGGACGTGGCCACTGGACATATCAGGACATCGCAAGACATGGAAGGATGTGGGCATGGCACGAGTCAGGACAAGTGAGGACATAGCCATGGAATCTTTAGGATGCCACTTGACGTGTCAGGACAAGGCAGGGCATGGCCATGGCATGGGTCAGGACGTGTCAAGACATGTTAGGACATGGTAGGATTGCAGGTCGTAGTTATGACACAGGTCAGGACATCACAGGACGTGGCCACAAGACGTGTCAGGACATCGCAGGACATGGTAGGACGTGGGCATGTCATAGGTCAAAACGTGTCAAGACATTGGCATGGCACATTTTAGGACGTGTCAGAACGTCGCACGACATGCCAGGGCATGGCGATGACAAGGTTAGGACTTGTCAGGATGTTGTAGGACATGGCCATGGGACATGTTAGGACGTCGCAGGACATAGCAGGATGTGGGCATGGCACAGGTTGGGACATGTCAAGACATGGCCATGGCACATTTTGGGACGTGTCAGGATGCCGCATGACATGACATGGGTTAGGACGTGGCCACATAATATGGTAGGAAGTCTAGGAAATGGAAGGAAAAAGGCATGGCACATGTTAGGACATGACCATGGCATATATCATGACGTGTTAGGATGTCACAGGACATGGCAGGGCATGGCCTAGTCAAAAGTCAGGATGTGTCACAACGTTGTAGGACGAGGTTACAGGACGTGTCAAGACATAACAATACATGGAAGGTCGTGGGCATGGCATGACTCAGGACGTGTCAAGACATGGCCATGGCACGGGTTAGGACGTGTCAGGACATTACGGGATATGACCACGGGACGTGTCATGCTATGATAGGACGTGGGCATGAAACGGGTCAGGACGTGTTAGCACATTGGCACGTGTCAGGAAATGTCAGGACGTGGTAGGAAATGTCAAGGCGTGGCCATGGCAGAGGTCAGGACCTGTTAGTACATGGCCATGGCAATTGTCCGGACGTGTCAGAATGTCGCAGCACATGGCAAGACATAGGCATGGCACGGGTCAAGACGTGTCAGGACATGGCTATGGCACGTGTCAGGATGCCGTAGGACAATATAAGGCATGGGTATTGCACGGGTTAGGATGTGTCAGGGCATCACAGGACATCTTTGGACTGTGTCTGGACATCGCAGGTCGTGGGTATGGCATGGGTCAGGATGTGTCTGGACATCACAGAATGTGGCCACAAGACGTGTCAGGACATCACAGGTCATGGCTGGATGTGAGCATTTCATCGGCCAAGACGTGTTAGGACATAGCCAAGGCACCTTTCAGGATGTGTCAGGATGTCACAAGACATGCCAGGGCATCTCCATGGCACGGGTCAAGATGTTGTAGGACGTGGGCACAGGATGTGTTAGGATGTCGCAGGACGCGGCAGGACGTAGGCATGGCACAGGTCAGGACGTGTCAGGACATGGCCATGGCACATCTCAGGACGTGTCAGGATATTGCAGGATTTGGCAGGGCAAGGCCATGGCACGTGTCAGGAAGTGTAAGGACACGGACATGGCATGTGTACGGACGTTGCAGAACATGGCAGGGCATGTCCATGGAACGGGTCAGGACATCGCAGGACATGTCATGATGTTGCAGGACATTACAGGACATGTGCTACTTGCACGATGATCCTCCATTTATTGTCTAAAGCCATAAGCTGCCATGAGCGATGCCATGCTTGGCATGTTTGTGCAAGTTCTTGATTGAAATCGGTTGTTGCGGGTTATGTGTGGCATCACTTGTGGCAGCGGATGGCTTTAGACAATGATTACACTACTAAAGGTGGAGCATCATGCACTAGCCATTGAGCTGCTCTACGCCGCTGAATGTCTAGTGCTAGCCAACGCTTAGCAACATTTCAAGCGCAATGATAGTAGTGGTCATTGGTGGTGGTGGTGGAAAGTAGTGGTGGTTCGAGCGGTAGAGACCGGCGATAGTTAGTCGATGCTTGATGGTTGGCGCCAGCAGTTTGAAGTCGGATCATATATGGCAGTTGCAGCTATGGAAGTTCCTCATGATTAGTGGTGGTTAGTCATCCATATGGTTTTATAAAAATATGATGTATTTGACCTATTTTTTATTACGTTTTATGCATTTTTTTTAAATTAAAATAATTTTTATGTTAGTTCTTTATAAAAACAATTACTCTTTTATGTGTAGTATTATTACTAGATGTATTGGAAGTTTTCTCCATTGTTTTTCATATTTTGATATTAGTTTTTCTATTTTTTACTATTTTTCCAAGTATTGTTTGTTTTATAATAAAAATAAAAAATTGGTAAAAAATATCATTTACAATGTTTAAAAGTCATTTGTGAATATATTAGCTAAGTTGTACATCGGTTTGTGCTATTTGGTGTTGTACAATTCTATTATGATTCTCTGGACAAAACATGTCTACTCCTGAAACTTGGTTTTTTATTTTAAGTATATATAAGGGGGGGTAGAGGTGTTGTAATGCACCTCAGATGCTTTCTGCCAGGTAGTGCGGGCAAGCATGGGGACGCTGGCATGGGTCGTGGGCATAGGGGGCATGCATGCTTGTCCGCGCTACGTCCCCAAAGTTCACAAACCACGCCGGCAAGTACTCGTGTGGGTTCGTAGCATGCCTGGCAGTGACACCGCTCGTGGCAAACATTGACTTTTGACAACAAAAGGTGGAACATCATGCAAGTAGTACCACAAGGTGTCGTGCGCATCAGGCGAAGCTTAGTAAGTGCCGATGGCTAGTGGATGTTGCGGGCAAAATGGGGAGGTGACAACGCTCGTGGCGGCAAATGGATTTTAGCAATGGAATGGCAAAGCAACGTGCAAGTAGCGCCGTAAGGGGCCATGCACATGGGGTGAAACTTAGTAAGTTGCCGATTGCCATTGGTTGTAGCGGGTTGTGTCTGGCATCACTTGTGGAAACTGATGGCTTTAGACAATGAGATGATAGTCGTGCAAGTAGCGCCGCAAGGAACCGTGCGCATGGGGCGATGTACACTAGATGTTGATTGCCATCGGGTGTTTTGGGCGACATCACTCATTGTGGTTGATGGCTTTTGCAATGGAACGGCAAAGCGTCGTGCAAGTAGCGCCGTGAGGTGCCATGTGCATGGGGCGAATCTTAGTATGTTGCCTATTGCCATTGGTTGTTGTGGGTTATGTCTATAAACTCCCCCCACCGACGCCCATGCACCTGTGGCGTTTGATGTCTTTTGACAACGAATGTCAGAGCATCGTGCAAGTAGCGCCGCAAGGTGATATGCACATGGGTCAAAGCTCAGTAGATATCCAGTGCCATCAGTTATTGCCGGAAACATCGGGAGGCGACATCGCTCGTGGCGGTTGATGGTTTTTGCAATGGAACAACAATGCATCATGCAAGTAGCACCGAAAGGTGCCGTGCCTATGGTGCGAAGCTTAGTAAATTGTTGATTGCCATTGGTTGTTATCGGCTATCTCTGGCATTGCTTCAACCCCCTTATTCGTGCTTTATGGGACTTGTCTTGGATTTGCAACGTTGGCCTCGGCAACAACACATGGCTGTTGTTGGCTTGTATCGGCAAGTCAAGTGTTCGTTTCACGAGCCGTGCATATGGGGCGAAGCTTAGTAAATTTTCGATTTCCATTGGTTGTTGTGGGTTGTGTCTGGTATTGCTTCAACCCCCTAATCATGCTTTGCGGGGCTTGTCTTGGCTGGGCAATGTTGGCATCGACAACAACAGAAGGCTGCACGTCGCGTGTTGGGGCTGTTGTTGGCTTGTATAGGCATTGCAAGTGTTCGTGCGGCAAATGAGTGGTGTTTGGATTGTGTGGCTAGGTTGGATCCCTGTACATGGCCATGTCGTAGGCGTTGTTTACGAGTAAGGTTGTTTGGGAATGCAGCCCAAATCGGGTGGTAAATTCCATCCAAGGCTAAATACAGGTGAGAAACCAATAGCGAACAAGTACCGCAAGGGAAAGATGAAAAGAACTTTGAAAAGAGAGTCAAAGAGTACTTGATATTACTGGGAGGGAACCATATGGGGGCCGGCGATGCACCTCGGTCGGATGTGGAATAGTGTAAAGCTGGTCTGTCGATCGACTCTGGTCATGAACCAGTGTGGATTGGTGGGGGAGAGGTCAAATCCTAGGCTTTTGATACACTCGTGTAATACTATCTCCTTGATTGTGGTAGGCAGCGTGCGCCTCTGGCGTGCTTTGGCATCTGTGCGCTCTGGATGCTGGCCTGTGGGCTGCCCATTCAGCCCGTCTTAAAGCACGGACCAAGGAGTATAACATGTGTGCAAGTCAACGGGCGAGTAAACCCGTAAGGTGTGAGGAAGCTAATTGGTTGGATCCCCCTGAGGGGTGCACCGCTGATCGACCTTGATCTTCTGTGAAGGGTTCGAGTGTGGGATACCTGTCGGGACCCAAAAGATGGTAAACTATTCCATAGCGAGGCAGAGCCAGAGGAAACGCTGGTGGAAGCCCATAGCGATATTGACATGCAAATCGTTCGTCTGACTTGGGTATTGGGGCGAAAGACTTATCGAACCGTCTGATAACTGGTTCCCTCCGAAGTTTCCCTCAAGATAGCTAGAGCTCACATGCAAGTCCTATTGGGTAAAGCTAATGGTTAGAGGCATCGGGGGCGCAACGCCCTCGACCTATTCTCAAACTTTAAATAGGTAGGACGGTGCGGCTGCTTTGTTGAGCCGCTCCACGGAATCAAGAGCTCCAAGTGGGCCATTTTTGGAAAGCAGAACTAGGGATGCGGGATAAACCGAAACCCAGGTTACGGTGCCAAACTACGCGCTACCCTAGATCCCACAAAGGGTATCGGTCGATTAAGACAGCAGGACGGTGGTGATAGAAGTCGAAATCCGCTAAGGAGTGTGTAACAACTCACCTGCCAAATCAACTAGCCCTGAAAATGTATGGCGCTTAACCGCGCGACCTACACCTGTCCATCGGCGCATGTGACAGAACACGATGAGTAGGAGGGTGCAGTGGTCATTGCAAAACCTTGCGCGTGAGCCTAGGCAGAGCGGTTGTCGGTGCAGATCTTGGTGATAGTAGAAAATATTCAAATGAGAACTTTGAAAGCTGAAGAGGGAAAAGGTTCCACGTGAACGACACTTGCACATGGGTTAGTCGATCCTAAGGGTCGGGGGAACATCGACAGATAGCGCATTTTGCACATACTCCGAAAGGGAATAAGGTTAAATTCATGAACCGAGACGTGGCGATTAACGGCAATATTAGGAAATTCGGACGCATTGGCGGTGCCTCAAGAAGAGTTATCGTTTCTATTTAACAGTCTGCCCACCCTAGGAACAATTCAATCGAAGGTAGGGTCCAGCTGCTGCAAGAGCACCGCACGTCGCATTGTTTTCTGTCCGCCACCGGTGGCCCTCGAAAATCTGGAGGACCGAGTGTCGTCAATGCCCGACCGTACTAATAACTATATCATGTCTCCAAGGTGAATAGCCTCTGGTAGATTGAACAATCTAGGCAAGGGAGGTCGGCAAACTTGATTCGTAACATCGGGAAAAGGATTGGCTCTGAGGTCAGGATGCCACATGATGTGTCCGGACATGGCAGGACATGGTAGGGAGTGGCTATGGCACGGGTCAAGACGTATCAGGACGTGTCTACAGGACGTGTCAAGACGTCGCAGGTCATGGGTATGGCATGAGTCAGGACTTGTCAGGATTTTCTGGACATGGCAAGGCGTGGCTATGTCACGGGTAAGGACATGTGAGGACATTGCAGGACTTGGCCACAATACGTCATAAAACATGGAAGGGTGTGTCCATGGCATGGGTCAGGACATGTCAAAATGTCATAGGATGTTGACACAGGACATATTAGGACATGGAAGGACGTGGGCTTGGCACAGGTCAGGACGTGTCAGGACATGGCCATGGCATATTTCAGGATGTGTCAGAATGTCACATGACATGGTAGGGCGTATCCATGGCATGGGTGAGGACGTGTTAGGACATTGGAGGATGTGGCCACAGGACGTGTCATGACGTCGCAGGACATGGAAAGACATGGGCATGGCACGGGTCAGGACGTGTCAGGACATGGCCATGATACCTTTTCGAACATGTCAGGACGTCGTAGGGCATGGCAAGGCGCGACCATGGCACGTGTCATGACGTAGCCACAGGACGGGTTAGGACATGGCAGGACGTGGGCATGGCACGAGTCAGGATGTGTCAAGACATGACCATGGCATATTTCAGGACGTGTCAGGATGTCATAAGACATGGCAGGGCGTGGCCACGACACCGGTTAGGATATCGGAGGACGTGGCCACATGATATATCAGAATGTCGTAGGACATGGAAGGACAAGGGCTTGGCATGCGTCAGGATGTGTCAGGACATGGCCATGGCACGTGTTAGGATGTGTTAGGACGTTGCAGGACATGGCAAGGCGTGGCCATGGCACAGGTCAGGACATGTCAGGATGTCACAGGACGTGGCTACAGGGCGTGTAAACACGTCACATGACATGGCAGGATGAGGGCATGGCACGGGTCAAGACATGTCATGATGTGTAGGAGATGGACACAGGATGTTTCATGATGTCGTAGGACGTGACCACATGACGTGTCAGGACATGGCAAAATGTGGGCGTGGCACGAGTCAGGACGTGTCAGGATATGGCCATGGCAATTGTTAGGATATTCCATGATGTCGTAGGACATGGTAGGACGTGGGCATGGCATTGGTCAGGATGTGTCAGAACATGGCTGTGGCACGTGTCAGGATCTGTCAGGATGCTATAGGACATGGCAGGTCATGGCCATGGCACGGGTCAAGATGTGTCAGGACGTCATTGGACGTGGCCACTAGACCTGTCAGAACGGCGCAGGACACGGCAGGACGTGGGTATGGCACGGGTCACAACGTGTGAGGACATGGCGATGCACTTTTCAAGATCCCATATGACGTGTCAGGACAAGGAATTATATGGCAGGGCGTAGCTGTGGTACGCGTTAGGATGTGTCAGGACGTGTCCACATGATGTGTCAAGTTAACATGTCAGAACGTCGCAGGACATGGCAGAACGTGGCCATGTGACGGGACAAGACGTGTTAGGACATGGCCATGGCACGGTTTAGGATATGTTAGGACATCACAGGACATGCAAGGGCGTGGCCATGGCATGGGTCAAGACGTGTCAAGCTGTTGCAGGATATGGCCATAGGATGTGTCAGGACGTCGTAGGACATGGCAGGACGTAGGCATGGCACGTGTCAGAACGTGTCAAGACATGGCCTTGACACAGTTTAGGACATGTGAGACATCACAGGAAAAGGCAGGGGAAGGACATGGCATGGGTCTTGATGTGTTAGGACATCATAGGACATAGCCATAGGACGTGTTAGTACATGGCAGGACGTGGGCATGGAAAGGGTCAGGACGTCGCATGACATGTCAGGACATCGCATGACATGGAAAGATATGGGCATAACACGGGTGAGTACATGTTAAGACATGGCCATGGCACGGGTCAGGACTTGTCAGGACGTCACAGGACGTGGCCACAGTATGTGTCAGGATGTCGCAGGACATTGCAAGATGTGGACATGTCACGGGTCAGGACATGTCGGGATATGTCCATGGCACATTTTAGGACGTGTCAGGACATTCCAGGACATGGCAGGACGTGAGCACGGCATGGGTCAGGACATGTCAGGACATGGCCATGGCATGTTTCTGAACATGTCAAGACATCGCACGACATGGCAGGGCGTGGCCATGGCATGGGTCGGAACGTGTGCCACATGATATGTCAGGACATGGTAGGACGTGAGCATGGCACGATTTAGGACATATCAGGACATGGCCATGGAACATTTAAGGATGTGTCAGGATGTCGCACGACATGGCAAGGCGTGGGCATGGCACGGGTCAGGACATTGCAGGACACGACCACAGGATGAGTTAGGATTTTGCATGACATGGCAGGACAGAGGCATGGCACGGGTCAGGATGTGACAGGACATGGCCATGACACATGTCAGGATGTGTCAGGACATTGCAAGACATGGCAGAACGTGGCCATGGCACGGGTGAGGACATGTCAGGACGTCGTAGGACGTCGCTATAGGATGTGTCAAGACATCACAGGACATGGTAGGATGCGGGCATGGCACGGTTCGGGATGTGTCAAAACATGCCCATGGCTCGGGTCAGGACGTTTTAGGTAATCGTAGAACATGGCCGTAGGACGTGTCAGGACATGACGGGACGTGTGTATGGCATGTGTTAGGACGTGTTAGGACGTCGCACGAGTTGGCAGGACGTGGGCATGGCACGGGTAAGGACATGTTAGGACATGGCCATGGCACATGTTAGGATGTGTCAGGACACCGCAGGATATGGCAGGGCATGGCCATGGAACGGGTCAGGATGTGTTAGGACGTTGCAAGACATTATTTGACGTGGTCACTTGATGTGTCAGGAAGTCACCAAACATGGCAAGACGTTGGCATGGCATGGGTCAGGACATGTAAAGGCATGGCCATGCACTCTTTAGGATGCCACATGATGTGTCATGACATGGCAGGACATGGCAAGCTTAGCCATGGCACGACACAGGACGTGTCAAGATGTGTCAGGATGTGGCAGGACGTCGGTACATGACATGTCAAGTCGGTGTAGGTCGTGGTTATTTCACGGGTCAGAACTTGTCAGGACATCGCAGAACATGGACACAAGACATGTCAAGACGTCACAGGACATGGTAGGACCCGGGCATGTCATGGGTCAGGACATGGCCATGGCATATTTCAGGATGTCATGATATCGGAGGACATGCCAGGGCGTGGCCATGGCACGGGTTACAACGTATCAAGATGTTGAAGGACATGGCCACTGGACGTGTAAGGACATCATAAGACATGGCAGGATGTGGGCATGGCACGGGTCAGGACGTGTCAGGACATGGCCATGGCACGTTTCAGGACGTGTCAGGATGTCACAGAACATGGCATGGCATGGCCATGGCACGGGCGAGGAAATGGCCACACGATGAGTCAGGTAATGCATGAAATGGCAAGAAAAGGGCATGGCACAGGTTAGAACGTGTTAGGACACGTCCTAATCGCCTAAACATTGTTCTCTATGGGATTCAACCCCAACTCATATTTGGGTAAATTATATTGCTTCGGCCGTATCTATTGCCTTTTAGCAGTAGATTCGAATGTCACCACCATGGCACGAATCAGGATGTGTCAAGATGTTTTAGGACAACGCAGTATGGCCACAAGAATTGTCAGAATATGGCAGGACATGGGGATGGCATGCGTGAGGTCATGTCAGGACATGGCCTTGGCACATTTCAGGACATGTCAAGACGCCGCAGGACAGGGCAAGGCGTGGCCATAGAACAAGTCAGGATGTGTCAAGATGTTGATGGACGTTCTAGGACATGGCTACAGGACGTTTCAGGACATAGCAGGATATGAGAATGGCACGGGTCAGGACATATCAGGACACGACCATGGCATTTGTCAGGACGTCGCACGACATTGCATGGCATATCTATGGCACGGGTAAGGATGTGTTAGGACGTCACAGGACATGTCCACAGGACGTGTCAGGACATGGCATGTTGGCATGGCACTGGTCAGGACGTGTCAGCACATGTCCATGGCATGTGTTAGGATGTCAGAGGAGATGGGAGGGCATGACCATGGCACGAGTCGGGACGTGTCAGGCCACCGAGGACGTGGCCACAAGACGTGTCAAGAAATGGCAGGATAGGGCATGGCACAGGTCAGGATGAGTCAGGACATGGCCAAGGCACCTTTTAGGATGTGTTGGTACATCCTAATACATGCCAAGGCGTGGCCATGGCATGGGTTAGAACATGTCAAGACATCGCAGGACATGGCCACAGGACGTGTCAGGATGTCACATGACATGGTAGGGCGTGGGCATGGGACAGGTCAGGACGTTTCAGGACATGACCATGGCATATGTCGACATGTCTTAATGTTGCAGGACATGGCAGGGCGTGGCGATGGCATGGATAAGGACATGTCAGGACGTCGTAGAACGTTGCCACAAAACATCTTAGGACATTGTAAGACTTGGCCAAAGGATGTGTCAAGACGTCGCAGGATATGGCAAGACGTGGGCATGGCACGGGTCATGACGAATCAGGACATGGCCATGGCATGTGTTAGGATGTGTAAAGAAGTCGCAGGACATGGCAGGGCATGGCTATGGCACGTGGAAGGACGTGTCAGGACATCACAGGATGTGGCCATAGGACGTGTAAGGACATGGTAGGATGTGTGCATGGCACATGTCAGGACGTGTCAGCATATGGCCATGGCACGTGTCAGGACGTGCCATGACATTGCATGACATGGAAGGGCGTGACCATGGCATAGGTCAGGACATTTCAGAACATGGAAGGATGTGGGCATGGTATGGGTTAGGACGGGTCAAGACATGGCCATAACACATTTTAGCATGCATGAGGACATGGACATGGCATGTGTCAGGATGTGTGAGGACATCGTACGACATGGCAGGTCATAGTTATGGCAGGGGTATGGACGTGTCAGGACGTCGCAGGATATGGCCACAGGATGTGTCACGACATGGAATGATGTGGTCATGGAACAGGTCAAGACGTGTAAACACATGGACATGGCATGTGTCAAGATGTGTTAGGATGTCGCAAGACAAGGCAGGGTGTGACCATGCCGTGGGTCAGGACGTGTCTGGCCTTTGAGGACGTGGCTATAGGACGTGTTAGGACATTGCAGGATGTGGGCATGGCACAGGTCAAGACGTGTCATGACATGGCCATAGCTCATTTCAGGACGTGTTAGGACGTAAGAAATCATGGCACGGCGTGGCCATGGTATGGGTTAGGACGTGTCACGATTTTGCAGGATGTAGCCATAGGATGTGTCAAGACATGGCATGATGTGGTCATGGAACGGGTCAAGACGTGTCAGCACATGGCCATGGCATGGGTCAGGACGTGTCAGGATGTCGAAGGACATCGTAGGGCATGACCATGGCATGGTTCAGGACGTGTCAGGCCATCGAGAACGTAGCCACAGGACGTGTTAGGACATGGAAGGATGTGGCTATGGCACGGGTCAAAACGTGTCAGGACATGGCCATTACTCATTTCAGGACATGTTAGGATGTCACAAGACATGGCAGGGCATGGCCATGGCATGTGTCAGGATGTGTCCGGACATCGTAGGATGTGGCTATAGGACGTGTCAGGATGTCGTAGGACATGGAAAGATGTGTCAGGACATGGCCATAGCTCATTTTAGGGCGTGTTAGGACGTCACAAGACATGGCAGGGCGTGGCCATGGCATGTGTTAGGATGTGTCCGGACATCGCAGGACATGGCCATAAAAGGTGTCAGGATGTCGCAGGACATGGTAGGACGTGGGCATGGCACGGGCCAGGGCGTGTCAGGACATGGCCAAACATGATGCAATAGTAGAACTAGACAATTTTAGATAGCCAGGTGACATCTCAAATAAGGATTTGATCTCAGACCATGACCCTGCATTATTGCAAGCTTTGGGCAGTCCGAAACCTCACAAAAGTGCATTTTTATCTGCCTCAAAAATGATTCCTCAGAAGCTGAATTTTTTTGTGGCAAAGAGACATGAACCATGTAGTTCAAAGAAATTGAAAAGGCATGAACCATTGTGGATGGTTTTACAAGATGAAATTAATCAAAAAATATAGACCAATCTAATTATTGCAAGCTCCGATGAAGCAAAGAGAACATGAATTGGTAGAATATTGTTCGAAGGAGTGATAAATGTGATTTAACATGCTTTATACCTATTCTTGCCTAAGCTTTCTGCGTGAATTTCCATACATTAGTCCCAAAATTCTAACCAATTGCAGTTGATTGCAGGTTTGATCGACAAGATGAAAATGGTCACAAATCGGCTCGACAAGGAGTGAAATTTTCCAAGTGTGGAAGTCAAGTAAAGTGAAGATTAAAAAGACCCAGAGCGAACCACACTGATTTGCTACGCGGCCGCGCTGGAGATTCAGAGAGATTGGGATTATGCTCGAGACATGCACGGTTCGCGCTCACTATGACGCGGTCCACACCTGAGGAAATCTAGAGGCTAAGGAAAAGCCCACGCAATTGCGCACCAAAATAGTACGGTCCGCGCGGGTGAGATTCAGATGATCATCATTGTGGCCAATTTATCTATGTGGTCCACGACCCTTTTCTGCGTGGTCCGCGTTCCTCTATCACCGTGACCGCGCTCCCTTTTTGATCGATTTGCATCCCCAACTCTATATTGAAGACATTGAAGGCCAAGACCCAGCGCGGCCGCGCAACATATTTGCGCGGTCCGCGCCAGTCCTGTAGGGGCATTTTTGTCCAGCTTTTCTAGCCTAGTATAAATAGATTATTTTATCAATTTTAGGTCAAGTTTGGTATTGGACAGAGCTGCTGCACTCATGAGAATAGCTTTTAAGCCTATTTTGGGCAATTACTTTTTCTTTGAACGTGGATTCTTGTAGATTATCAATATAGTTAATTAATATGTTGGTATCATCTATTATTTCTTCAATTTTAGATTTTTCCATGTCTAGCTAAACCCATTAGCTAGGGTTGTGGCTTAACCCTAGTGTGGGTAATTAATGGGTTTGATTGTTTAGTGCTTGAATAATGTTGGGTGTTTGCTATTTGGGTTAATTTTATGGTATAAATTAGATTTGATGATTGCAAACACTATGTCTAGCTTACTAGGTCTTGACATTTCTTGAGAAAGAGTATCTATGATTTTAAAATTAAACCAACAAGGAATTGGGGTGGACCCATGAGAATGGTTATCCCAATTAATGGGTTAAACCTCAATAGAGTAATTACCCAACTTGAACCCTATGTTGCTTGGGCATAATGGCCTGCCCAATTGATCTTGAGAGAGTCAATTGGGCAAAAGTGAGTGCAATCATGCAACGTTTATAGCATAAGTCTCATAATCATCATTGTTGCATTAGAAATCTTTACCCGTTAGTTGACCACCTAGGTAAATGCCACGGCCCTAGTGTATTTCTCTATATTGCATACAAACTAGACTTAATATTTAAGCACAATTTAGTTCTATCTAATAGTTGTTTAAAGTGTAGTTGATAAACATAAAAAACCAAAAATGATAGAAGTAAAATTAGAAGCCAAAACGCATTTCTTGACTTTACAAAACTCAACTCCCTTCTCCAGATCCTTGTGGATATTGACCCTGATACCGCTATTGGGTAAAAGTAATTAGCGCCTAATTTTCCTAAGGTTGAGTCCTCTCTGATCACTTTTTGGCATCGTTGCCGGGGAGCTTACGGTGTTCACTATTTGTGTAGCTAGTATTGTGTTTTATTTCTCTTTCCTTTTTTTTACTAATGTTATTTGTGTCAATCCAACAAGTACACATGGATCTAACTGGGAATATCCCTCTTGACAACGTGGTCGCGGGGGAGGATGTTGATGATGTTGAACAAGAGGAACTCTAGGTACCACAAGTACTACGGAGAGGTAGAAATGTTAATGCAAATCCTAATGATCAAATTCCACCCTCCTCTGCCTCCACCAAGAGTAGCTCCAAGGGTCCTTCCGAACCAAGGTTATGCAAGTGCCATAGTCCTCCCTGAATCCCGGAGGGGAATTTTTAAATCACCAATGTTATGTTGACATTTCTCTAATAAAGAGGGTATTTTACGGATGCCTCTAATCAAAATACATACAAGCACTTGAAGGGGTTCACAGATACTTGTTGGGGGAGTAAACAAACCAATGTGTCCAAATATGCTTTGAGATTGAGGCTTTTCCCATTCTCTCTTCGGGGTAAAGCACTCGATTGGTTGGAGAGGTTACCAAATCATTCACTATATGGTGTGAATTTGGAAGACAAGTTCATTGCCAAGTTCTTTGCTCCAGGTCACATGGCGGCGCTCCGTGATGAGTTTTTGGCTTCCAAACAAGAACCAACGGACCCTTTGCATGAATATGGGAGAGATTTAGAACTGTGCTCAATGAGTGTCCAAATAATTATATGAATGATGTGATGATTCAATTAACGTTCTATAGAGGCATCAACACAACAAACCAATGTATTGTGAACCAATTGGCGGGTGGAAACTTTATGAAGCTCCCGTACGATGAAGTGTGTGAAGTGTAGATGAAATGGCCGAAACTTCTTCGGGATGGCAAAGCCGGGCAAAGGTTCCTCAAGGTGATCCTAATGTCATACATTTGCATAAAGATTTGCATGACCACAGCCAAGCCATTGCCGAAATCACAACAACAACGAATCAATTTGCGAAGGCACAATTGCAACAAGTTGAAACCCGTGCCAAGTTAATGCTATGGAAGGAGTAAATATGATTAAAAGAAGGCAAAAATGGAAACAAAAACAAGGAAATTGTTACAACTATGATGATGGTAGTGGTTATTCAAACAACTGCTATGATGAGCTAAGTGAGGATTGTCAATATGTTAACAACTACCAAGGAAATAGAGGAAACCAAGGCAACTAACAATGGCGATCTCAAAGGAATTGGAATAATCATCAAGGAGGTGGAAATTGAAATAACAATAATCAACAACAAGGCGGTGGAAATTGGAACAGGAATAACCAAAACAACAATTGGGGTAATCAAGGTAACAATGGTGGAAATTGGAGTGGAAACAACAACAACAACGGTCAAGGGGGTGAAAACAATAGTGGTCAAGGTAATCGGGGGTAGGGCTTTTAAAGGCCGCCGATGTTTCAACAACCAAACAACCTGCCACTGTATCAATCTCAAGGGCCGAGCTCTTCGGGCAATCAATTTGGGAGAATTGAGGTTATGTTTGAACAGATGATGAAGAAGAATCAAGACTCGGATGTGCAATTGGCTTCACATAACACTTCCATTCACAAATTGGAAGTGCAACTTGGACAAATTTCATAATCATTAAATACCCGCCCAAATGGTGCGCTACCTAGTGACATAGTAGTAAACCCTAAGGGTGGGCACAACAACCATGTGATGGCGGTGACCATATGGGGTGGATGAGGCGGTGATGTGCATGCCTCAAGAGAGAATCAAGTCATGGTGGATGAATATGAGTTTCCTATTGATGATATGCATACGGGGGTGTGAGCACGTGATTTTTGCACCGGGCAAATAAGTTCCAAAATTAAAAAAATATGTATTTTTGAGTGCAATTGCATGCCTTGTATGAAATTAGCTACATTTTGTGTATTTGAATAATTGGAAATTAGAAAAAAAAAATCAAAAATAGACTAAGTACTTACTTTGTTTGAATTAATTAGTTTTAAGAAGAAAATCATCAAAAATAGTTTTAAGTAGTGGAAATTAGGGAAAAATAGTAGAAAATTGCAAAACAATATTAGATAATTAGTGTAAGTAGGAAATTAAGTTTTTCTAATAATTCATAAAAGAAAAAGAAAAAAATATATATAAAAGAGGGATGTTTAAATAAGTAAAAATCAGAAAATACAAAAATATGTTGGGTATATTTGATTTGGGCCAGAAGAGTCTGAAAATTGGAGGCCCAGATGCATTAGCCCAAAGGCCAGGTCCGGTTTATAAAAGACTGGGGATCTCAGCCGTCCAATTAGGCCTGATCCAACGGCCAAGGATGTAATCCGGATCAATTCAAAAGATAAGGGTGAGATTCAATCTCCACGTTCAATCAAGTCGAATCCGACGGTGGGAATAATCAATAGAATTATTAATTAATAAAATCAAAATGGGAGTGATCACAGCCGTCAATTTGAGATGATCTAAGGGTCAAAGGCTTCGGTCTCTTGAGTGACCTAACGGCGTCGTTTAGTAACAATGCTGAGGGCTATTGATCTTAATCAAACCAATGGCCCAGATCTCCTCAAACCCCCCCGACTATATAAAGCATTGGTCTGAAGAGACCAGCCATTCTCAATCCCTACGAACCCTAGCCGCCTTGGCTTTCTTCTCCTCTCTCCCTCTTCTTCTTCGTTCAACCTTCAACAAAACCCTAGCCAGCCAATAGCGGCCACCACTCTCCACGGTGGTCGCCGGCCACCCCCAACCCCTCTCCTCTCTCTTCTCCTTCTCCTTCTCCTTCTTCTCCGACCAAGCCTCAAAACAGACCCCTTTCTCCAAAACTCCGGTCACCGGAACCTACCACCGGTGACCACCAAACAATGAGAAACCATTCCAAAACAATGCCAATCGGACTGCATTGGTTCGATCTACCTAACCCTACCACTCATTCCCTTCAAATATACCTAGAACTCCTCGTATATCCCAAGAAAGGTCGCCGGAAACCTAACTCCGGCGACTCGGAACTTTAACCTTTCAAAGATCCGTCCTTTACCATTTCCCAAACACCCTAAGCCAAACAAAACCCAAAAACACTTCACCTTGAAGTCTAAAAGGGAAACCAGAAGAGGAAAATGAGAAAAGAAAACGAAAAAAAAGAAATAAGGAGTCTGGGAGACTAAAAAGGGCAAAAAATAAAAGGGGGATAGCTCAGGGGACAAACCCTGCTAAGCTAAGTACCGTTATCCTTTCTTTGCTTCTTTACTTTTTCTGTTTGATCTGTGTTTTTCTTGTTTTGTATGTTTCTATCTGCTATTTTTCTGATACTTGTACTTCGCATGTTAGTTTTAGGGTTTTTTCTGCTTATCTTTTGTTCTTTTCTTTTTCTGTTCATCTTTCCTTGTTTCATATCTTGTGTCTTGCATATTCTGAGTCTGTTAGCACTAGGGACTTTGTTCATCTTGTTCGTTCTAAGTTCATCTGTCTGTCTATCATGTTCTTCTCCTTTAAGTTAAAAGATCCATATTTCTTCATTTTTTTCCTGGTTGGTGGCTTCTGACTTATTTCAACAGCATGACTGTTCAATCCCTTTTATGACTTTTCGCATGTTTAGTTGTTTAGTCATAGCTATTCACCTTCTATACTAGGATTATCTCGTTTGTTTGAGTTATTGTTTTGACTTGAGAGCCTGAATTGAATATCTTGCCTTTTCTTTGTCCTTTTCTCTGTTAATACTAGGCCTCTTCACTTTATTGGTCTTTGCTATATTCTTCACATGTTCATCTTTGTTAACCCTCCGTAATTGAAAAATTCTTCTCCTCTAATTCTCTTCATTTTTTTTAGTTTAACTTTAGGGTAAACAGTCTTGATTCCCATGCTTACTTAATGGCTTTTTACTTTAATGACATCCTCAATGGCCATTCACATGCATATTCAATGATTCTTTCTTCACTATCCTCTCCATGTCCTTCTGTTTCGCATACTTCATGTTGTCTATCATGACTTGCATGAAAAAATAGTTTGGTTTAGTGAGTCTAACTGGTATCATAGATCCTCCGATTCTTGTGAGCCAAGTTTAAACTACGCTTCTATGTATGTATGTGCCATGAACCTTAGAGGTTCTGAAGTTTTTGAAATGTCATATGACTTGAATTAGGAGTAATTAGGTTAGAATTGACATGGATTCATGCTTTATCACATGTAGTCTGATAATATGAGTTAATCGACTAAAATTCAACCATATCAATTGTCTCCTCTGAGTTTGGGTTGATTGATCCATTTTATTTGATCATGTGTGTTTCTGTGGGCAATGCATGTTGAGAATGATTAAGTTTTGCTAGTTTTTGTTTCTTGTGAATGTCTGATTAACTGTTTGAACCTTAAGGGATTGGTTATAGCTGCTAGTGCTAGGTTCCATAAAAATGGCTAGTTTTGAAACAGACTTAAGATTGAAAAATGAACAAAATAGGCTATTAGTCAATAATTGACCAAAGAGTGGTCAACTTTGCAAAGTTAATCAACTCTATAGGGTCCAAACATACTAGTCCACCTCAAAAGGGGCTAGTTGTGGAAAACTGATTAAGCTTGCAAATGCAGGCTTACCAAGGCTCATTTTGAGCCCTGAATCTCATATGGCTAAGTCTGCAAAGACTTTAACACAGCCTGTGATCAGTCAAAAGGCTGGGATTTCCAAAATTGGCCAAGTCTACAAATGCAGACTTGCCCAGGCTCTTTTTGAGCCCTGAACCTTAAGTGGCCAAGCCTACAAAGGCTTTGGGCCCAACTAAGTTCAGTAAATGGGTTTAATCACCCAAGCCAAGTCTCAACTTGAGACTGGCTAAATTTTAAATAGGCTCAGTACAATAATAAAGCAGGCTGGTCCTGCAATTAACTGAAAATGAAATAAAAAGGGGCTAAGTTCTAAATAGTAGAACTGGCCAGTCCTTAAATGCCAATGCAAGGACTGGCCATTGGTTAAATAAGTTCAAAAATGCTGGAAACCAGACCTAGGTAGGTCGGGTAATTCAACAGTGTCCCTAGGGGCATAAAAGAAAGCCAAAAAAGTAAATAGGTAAATAGTTTGAACCATGTGGGGTTAAGGGAGTCATTTGTACCCCTGATTTCTGCAATTTTGCAGAAGTTTAAGGGTATAATGGTCTCCCTAAAAAGGTAAATCTGTAAAAATCTTTAACCCCCAAGGTTATATTAGTAAAAGGCCACAAAAGGGAATCTTTATAACCTTCCAGCACATGCTGGAAGGGTTTTTGATAACAGATTTTGGGGGCTTAAGTGCAAGTTTTATAATTTTAAGAGGGGAGAAGTGGGATTTAATCCCAAACTTTCTCCCCAAGTCATCAGCCCTTCCCACACCTATAAATACTCCTGAAAAGAGTGAATTAAGGACTGACTTTTGAAAGAAAAGTTCAGAGATAATAACATTAATATAGCATTAGGATTTTTTTCTGCATTATTTCGAGTGAGAATTTGTTGATATCTGTCTGATACTTGTGGTTTTTGCTCGGGTATTTGCTTGGATTCCTGCTTGCTCTTGCTGTGGTTTTCTATTTCGTGGATATTCAACCTCCCTGTTGCATTTGCTGTTCGAGTCTCTTTGTTGTGGTTACTTGCTCTTAATCCCCCTAGAACTCATTGGCTTTTATCTTGCTGATCCAGGTACAATTTCTGATTCAAATGAAGCTGTAATGATGAATTGTTGAATAAAAAATGAAGTTCAAGTCCTGAATCATTTGTTGTTATGGAGTTTCAGCTTATTCTTTTCGTTTATAGCTTAATGTAGTCTAGATTTTATATTTTATGTAATGTAGTATGTATAAGTAGAAAAAAAAACAAAAATGGTGTAATAGCTAGTATATTAGTGGTAGTATAGTCATAATAGTAGATCACTTAGTAAATAGGTAAAACCTTTAAAACAAGGTCGGATAACTCTAACATGATTTGATAATAGCAATTTCGAACGACTCACATAGTGAATCAGATCTGTTGAATTGTATATAGATGCCAATAAGCTAAAAAGGAAGAATAGTTAAATGGAAGTGACAAGTTATTTGCAATTGGGTATGTGGTAATTAATGGGGTACTAACCATAGAAGATTCAGTAATATGATCTCATGTATATTCACTAACCAATTAGTCTTAGGTGATTTGGTTATCTTAAACAAGTATTTGGACGGTTTAAATAAAGCCTCACATAGTTGAACAGCTTCTTTCTTTTAATTTATAGGTTAAATAGTTTCAATGCTGGTATGAGTCATTTAGCAAAAAACAAAAGAATTAGAATAGTTGGTGCTCATATATAGGAGTTATAATCTAGAGTTAACATTGATCATCTTGTACATCAGTTTCCCTCTTTCTGATAAATAAAAGCATTATGATTTCCTTCTTATTCTTGTACGTTTGTTTTATTGTGAAGTTTGCATTTCTGCTTTAGCTATCTCAAATCGGGTCTGGGCTTGATAAATAGCATGATCCTGGACTGTGTTCGCATGTCTGCCGGGTCATTGATTCAAAGCCCAAGCTGGATCTGGGTCACTACGACCTGGATGTGTACTACGCTGCATTAAATATCATTCCAAAAATCCAGGCCCAATAATAACCGAAAAAATATGGGCCTGGAATACTTAGAACAGAAACGGCTAAGGGAAAAACATATGTAGAAAACTATAGTTAGATAAATAGGATTGGACTTTTTAACAAATAATTGGGACGAGCCTCGCACGATATTAAACAAGCGGGGCCCCCTTTAGTAACAAGATAACATAATTAGATCCGGGAAGACTAATAGTAAATTCCATAGTCTTACCCAAAATAATTCCAAGCCGATAGACCGTTTAGGGCACGATTTAATATACTTTCCTACGAACGAGTGTGCACCTGGTGCAACTCAAATCTTAAATCCCAGCAAAGCTGAAATATACCAAAAGTCACATGCGTACTAGTTACGGCGTGACTCGAGGCGTGTTTTCGCGATGTCGCAATTATATAAATAAGTAAAAGCACATATATGTTGTTAAAATCTGTAATGAGTCAAACAAGAGTCAAGAACGACGATCGAGCGACCGTGCTAAAACCACGGAATCCGGGAATGCCTAACACCTTCTCCCGGGTTAACAGAGTTCCTTATCCAGATCTTTGTTTCGCGGACATTAATAAAAGAGTCAAATTCCTCGGATTCGGGATTAACCGGTGACTTGGGACACCATTATCTATCTCAAGTTGCGACTCTGATAATTCAAAATGAAATCCCGAACCGATTGTCCTTTAAGTGGAAAAAATCCTTCCTCTATGCTATTATATCCATCTCGGATATTTGAACATCGAGGTATACCCTACAAGCACACATATTTTTGTGTCCTCTACCAGGGGTAGTAAAAAGGAAGGTGTGACAGCTCTGGCGACTCTGCTGGGAACCCAACCCTAAACTTCGGTTTCAGGGTTTAAGAACTCGAGCTTCTTAGAATTGCTGTTAGTTGATATTATTTGATTTTGCTATATGATTTGAACAACATGCTATGTGCTTTATCGCTTTGATACTATGTGGATTGTATATAAAAATTGTGCCGAAAACCCTTCTCTTCTTCACCCCGGGGATGTGCTTACTGGTTGAGACTCCCCTTTCTGTTAAGTCACCCAAAAATTAAGAAAACAGAGGCCGAATAAGTTACAAAGCCGATTGACTCCGCGAGTCACCGGTACGTAGCCCCCTCCTCGATTCGAGTTGTCCGCTTGGGTACACGGTCTAGCATTCTATGAAACTATAAGATGTTGAACATAGGTCTAGGACGATTATTAGCATCATATCTGACTTAGGGGACTCAACACAGAGGTTGGGTCCGTCTAGGACAGGTGACCCGGTATTTGAAAAAGACCGAGCATATTATGTGTTGCATTTTTATTATCCTTGATCGTTATGCGGATCGGCGAAATTCCCGAGGATAGAAAATCGTTGAAAAGAAAAAAAAAAGAGAGAGAGTTTTTTGTTGTTGAAATAAGTGGTCAATTAATCTGACCGAACTACGCAGGTTTGATTCTCGCCATTAGGTGGGATACATAGGCAACCCTTAAACGGGTCCAACCACACCTTTAGAAAAAGACCAAAAAGATTTTTTCTTTTCAAATAATCGAAGTGATTGCTATTTTTGGAAACGGCCGAATGTCTCGAAAGGACGCTGGAAGGCTGTTTTGGCAAAAATGGCCACTTCAAGAGCCATATTTCTTTAAAAAATGAAAATTCGCATTGAAAAAGATTTTTCTCTTTTCTAAATAAAATCGCCTTAATAAATGTGCAGGATGAGCACAATGTTGAATGAACATTTCTCCTTAATGAATAAAATCCCTTTGGTGCTAAGACTATGGTGGCAAGACATGGAAACAGAAAGTCAGGACTGGGTCAAAGGTTACTTGAAAGATCTCACGGGGTTATTAGACATAATTCCCGAGGCGACGTAATTAGAGCATTGGTCACATATTGGGATCCTGCACACAATGTACTACATCTTCCGGATTTTGAACTCACTCCTACTTCGGAGGAGATTGCTTTCTACATAGGGAAGAATGAGGTCCCCTTGAAAGGAAAATACCCGGTATCTCCAAGAGCAGTAACGGTGCATCGCTTTCTGGATTCTTTAAAAATTGCTAGGAATGTCCACAACGAGGATTTAGCCAACGGATTTTGCTCCCTAAACTTCATCTATAGTAGGTATGGACATATCGGGGGTTTCAACGACTCCACGAACAAGCTATGTAGCAAGTCCAACCGAGCAAAATGGGAGGAGCATCAAAGGTTGCCGGGGTAGCAAGCACTTTTGTAGTACAAGACAATTGTACTTTAGCTCCAATGATTTTAGCTGACATATACCGTGCCTTGACTGCATGCAAAGCTGGAGCCAACTTCTTTGAAGGATGCAATTTGATTTTGCAGATTTGGTTGATTGAACATCTATGCCATCATCCTTCGTTCTCAAATTATGGTCCGATCGGACGAACATGTCTGGAAGAATTTTGTACGAGAACAAAAGAAGTTAAATTGCCAGAGGGAGTAAAGGATTGGATTTTGCATCTTCGATCATTGACCGACGGCCAGATTGATTGGACATATGATTGGCTACCTCTTGATGAGGTAATTTATATGCCGACAGAAGGGTCACCTTTTTTGATCATGGGTTTAAAAAGCATCCAACCTTACGCCCCGTACAGGGCCCTGCGACAGCTGGGTAGATGTCAAGTTATACCAAAAGACGGGGACCTCAGTTCACAAGTTATAGAAATTAGTCCGGATGGGCAATTCCCGGAAGCAAAGGTCCGTCAAATTTGGAATGAATGCCAAAACTTGAAAGTAGATACTTGTGTGCAAAATAGAGCTCGAGGGGAAGTGTCGTCTGGATATTCCGCATGGTATCGACGGGGTATTGAGCACGAATGGCCTTCGAAAAGACCTCACTTGCAAGATTTGTTGGAGCAATCTAAGGAAAACCAGAATTGGGCGGCCAAAGAAAGTGAATACAAGGCCAAGATCAGCTTGTTGGAAGAACAATTGAGAAACCTCCAGTTTGAAAGTGGTTTACAGGCAGCATCCGACGAGGGAGAGAAAAAGAAGCTGAAGAAAGAAAACGAAATGCTAAAGGCTCAGGTTGCTCAAATGAAAATTGCATCCTAGACCCCCATTCGCTTAGCCCGGGATGAGAAATTGATTGAGACTCTTCGGCGCAAAGTGAATGACTACAGCTTTGACTTGGACAAGGCAGAAAAGAATTTAGTCAGGGCTCGGAAGCAAATAACCAGAGATGCTGAGGAAAGGGCCATGTTGGTTCAGCAGCTACAGGATAGGCATGAATTTGAGGTAGCTCGGCTGAGAAAGAAAATTATTTCAGCCGCGGTTAAAAGTAACAAGGTTATCTAGGATCTCGAAGAAGAGAGAGAGCATTGTTACACAACCATGGCTCGATTAGAGTTGGAGCTGCAGAAAATACAGAAGGATAACCAACATACCTTAGAAGCTCGCACTGAACAGATCAGCCAATTGCTTCAAGAAAAAAGGGTTATTCGAGAGAAGATTGTTCGTATTGCTCAATACATCACCCGAAAGAGTCAGATGTGTGAAGATATGTCCCAAGAAACCTTTATATGAGCAGTGAAGTTCTTTGTGCAACAAGTCATGTCTGATCTGGATAGGCTCCAAAAGGGATTAGCATATAGGCCCGCGGCAAGACCGAACGATGTGTCGCGGGCACTAGGAGCATTAATGTATTTTTAGGGCATGCATTTATGTTTCTTTACATTACAACATCATTTTGTAAACCAATGTTTTTGAGCTATCAATGAAAATCAAGAGTTGTTGTCAATCCTTTTTGCTTTACATTATTTCTTTTAATTACGATAGGCAAATAAATAGGAACGCAATTATGAAGTGAGGGAAAAAAAGAGAGATGATTGGTTCAAATAAGTGAAGGCCGGGATGATGCATGACGATCCAAGGAAAATGTGTTTATTCTAAAATCGGTGCATCTTATCTCTTCATGCGCTAACCACTAACGGGTGTTGATGTTTGTGAGATTCAGATTCTAGTGGCAACTGGCATTCTGGCTACTCACCCTTACAACACGAGATATAAGAAAATGACAAAAGCTGTGTCACAAGAGATTGAAGCAACAGTCATGGATCCCGCCCAGGAGGAAGAAATTGTGGACGTAGCGGGGATGAAGGAAGAGATGTACAAACTAAAATAGCTGATGGCCCAACTAATCCCAACCCAGAGCCACCCACGATGAATTCATCCTCTACATACCCTGACTATCACCACTATTATGCTTCCACTTCCCAAGTGCCACCACCTCTAACGAAACAAGTACCACCCCATCCACCCCAGGTTGCTCCAGTATATGTGGCACCTCCACCCGCCACCCTACACAAATCATCTAGTGAACCAATGTTCCATATACAAGACCCCCACTACTACCCACCCGAGCCGACCTTCCGACAGCACGAACCTCACACTCCGCTGATGGAGACGAGCGAAGAGAAGCCTGCTAAAAATGCAGGGCAGGAGGAGATGGCTAGGAAGGTGAAGAGTTTGGAGAACGCCTTTCGCAATATGCAAGGGTTGGGAGGACAAGTAAGCGTGGCATACAAGGATCTGTGTCTGTTTCCTGAAGTGCAACTTCCTGTTGGATTTAAGTTGCCGAAGTTTGATATGTACAGTGGACATGGAGACCCGGTGGCCCACCTCAGGGGATATTGCAGTAAAATGCGAGGTGCAGGGGGCAGAGATAAACTGTTGATGGCGTATTTCAGCCAAAGTTTAAGCGGTTCCGCTTTTGAGTGGTACACTCGCCAGGATCACACCAGGTGGTTCATCTGGGACGATCTCACGCAAGCATTCGTGAACCATTTTCAATACAATTTGGAAATCATACCAGATAGATTATCGCTCACGAAGATTGAGAAAAAGCCGGGAGAAAGCTTTAGGGAGTTTGGTTTTAGGTGGAGAAAACAGGCGGCGAGGGTAGATCCGCCGATGAAGGAAGGTGAAATGGAAGATTGTTTCTTGCAGGGCTTTGGAGCCTACTTATTATGGGCACCTAGTGTCAGCTATTGGGAAAAGTTTTAATGAGGTTGTGAAGATGGGAAGTTTCATTGAGGAAGGTTTAAAAACCAACAAGATCATGAGTTTTTCGGCAATTAAGGCCACAAATCAGGCCATACAGACTGGGAATGGAGGAACAATTGGGAAGAAGAAAAAAAAAGAAGTAGCAGTTGTGGAAAGCAGGCTTTGGAACCGCAACCAAAATCATCACCCACCACGACCATACCAGCCATACCCACCAAACCCATCAACCCCATACAACCCACCAACCACATATAACCCACCAGCATCATACAACCCACCGCCACCATATTACACAACAAATGCCCCGCACTACCACCACCCACAAGCCCAAACCTATCAACCACCACCGCCACATGTATGGCGAGCCCAAACCCCGCGCAATGTTTACCACACATAAAACACATACCCTTTTCCTAGAGCCTACAGAAACCCAAACAAACCCTGGCCTGACCAAGAGATGAGAAATAGAGCAAAGAAAACATTCACCCCGTTGGGGGAGTCCTATACTAGCCTCTATCACAGATTAAAGGAATTGGGAATGTTGAGCCCAATTGAGCCTAAGCTTCCAAACCCACCTCCGAGGAACATCGATCAGTCGGTCAGGTGTGAGTATTGCTTAGGAGCACCAGGACACGATACTAAGAAATGTTGGCATCTGAAGAATGCTATCCAGGATCTTATTTATAGCCGGAGGATTGAAGTGCAGGCTCCGGAGGCTCCAAACATTATGCAAAACCCACTGCCAGCTCACCATGAAATGCATATGATAGAATTGGTGCAGGATGAGAGCAGTCAGAAGCCGTCCCAGTCTGTTATGATGATTAAGGCTAGTAGCATAACGGAGAAGGAAGCTGAAAAAGGAAAAATGATTGTTGAAGAACCAGTGAAAAGGCAAATAGTGGTGGAGAATTTGAAGGTTGTAGTACCAAGCGTGAAGCCAGTATTAACAGTGAAAGGCGCGAGCGTGGAACCCGTGATTATAAGACCGGTGGTGCAGTTGCCGGTGATGAATACCAAGACTGTACCTTGGAACTACAACAAGGTAGTAGTGATTTACAAAGGGAAAGACGTATCTGGAGAAATCAATGAAACTCACGGTCTAACTCGGTCCGGGAGGTGTTTTGCCCCCCAAGAGTAAAGAAAAATGAAGGCAGTAAAAGAGAATCAGTTGAAGAAGCCTGTGTCCGAAGAAGAAGCGGAGGAGTTCCTCAAAAAGATAAAATCGCAGGATTACTCCATAGTGGAACAGTTGAGGAAAACACCCGCACAAATCTCTTTGCTCTCGTTGTTGATCCATTCGGAAGAACACAGAAAAGCTCTGATGAAGATATTGAACGAGGCGCATGTCCCGGAAATGATCTCGATTTGTCATCTCGAAAAGATTACCAACAAAATCTTCGAATCCAATAAGATTACATTCTCGGACAGTGAATTGCCTGTTAAGGGAACCGAGCATAATAGGGTGCTTTATCTCACGGTGAAAAGCGAGGAGTCAGTGGTTACCAGGGTGCTGATAGATAATGGCTCAAGTGCAAACATTTGCCTGTTGTCAACTCTTTGGAAAGCTGGATATCAGTCCGGATAGAATTCGGAGAAATAGTATAAATGTGAGAGGATTTGATGGTGGAAGTAAGAACACTTTGGGAGACATCGACTTGGAGGTGACCATTGGGCCCGTGGATTTTACAATGGAATTTCAGGTATTGGACATTGTTGTGTCTTACAATTTATTGATGGGCCGACCTTGGATCCACGCAGCCAAAGCAGTGCCGTCATCCTTGCACCAAATGGTCAAATTTGAATGGGAGCAACAAGAAGTCGTGGTGCATGGAGAGGAAAATACCTGCAATGTTGTGATGCCATTTGATGATGCTGATGGAGACAAAGGTCCTTGGGTATACCAGGTGATGGATACCATAACAGTGAACAAAATTGCTAAAGGAGAGAAACTGTCGATCCCTACGGTAGCACCTACTGCTGTGATGGTGGCCCGGGAAATGCTTAAAAACGGGAATGCACCAGGAAAAGGGCTCGGGGAAAGCTTTGCAAGGAATCACCCAACCAGTTCAGCTGCCAGTGAACAAAGACACTTTTGGCTTAGGGTTCAAACCCACCTACACCGACATCCAAAAAGCCCATAAAACCAAAAAGAAGAACTGGACCTTGCCTAAACCCATCCCCAAACTATCCGACACATTTTCCAAGCCTGGTACTAAACATCTGACATCTGTTGCGTCAAGGTACATTGAGACCCGACCCGATGAAGAGCTCTTGATGAGGTTTGAGAAGATATTTGGGGATGTGAACATGGTTGAAATGGGGGAAGGTACTAGCGGGATGGATGTGCAATTTGTGGGATCTAGTGTTATGCTCAACAACTGGGAAGCCACTCCTTTCCCGATCAGGAAGGAGTCTTGGTAGTTAGCTCTTGAAAATTCATCATCATTTTCCCGGAAAAGCAATTGTTACTTTTTGTAGTCCTCCTACCCCCCATTAAAAAGAAAAATCAAAATGTATCCCAAACTTTGTTCATTTTTTTTATCAATGAAATGTAGTTTTCTTCTTTCTTCATTTTTGCCTTATTTTTTATCTTTTCTTATGTATAGTTCTGTATGTGCTGATTCTGATGCCATGTCATGCATGAAGGATTCTCGACCCAGTTCTGACAGTCGCATTATCATACAAGAAATTGAGGAGGATAGTGAGATAGGATGTGAGGATGAGGAAGCCCTGGAGGAAATAAGTAAGGACATGAACCAATATGAGGAAAAGCCCAAACCGAATTTGAGTTAGACAGAATCCATCAATTTTGGGAGCGAAGATAATGTCCGGGAAACAAAAATTAGTGTTCATTTGGAGACACCCCTCAGGGAAGAATTGATAAGGTTGTTGCATGAATTTAAGGACATCTTTGTTTGGTCCTATGATGACATGCCCGGACTTAGTACTGACTTGGTGGTACACAAGTTGCCTATCTACCCCGAATACCGGCCAGTGAAACAAAAGTTGCGAAAATTCAAAACGGACATTAGTGTAAAGATAAAAGAAGAGGTGAATAAGCAGTTTGAGGCAAAAGTCATACGAGTCACCAAATACCCCACCTGGTTGGAGAACGTTGTTCCAGTCACAAAGAAAGATGGAAAAACCAGAGTATGTGTGGACTACAGAGACCTCAACAAAGCCAGTCTAAAGGATGATTTCCCACTACCAAACATCCACATATTGATCGACAATTGCGCCAAGCATGAGATCGGTTCATTTGTAGATTGTTATGCCGGTTATCACCAGATTCTAATGGACGAAGAAGACGCGGAGAAAACTGCTTTCATTACACCTTGGGGAACGTATTGCTACAGAGTAATGCCGTTTGGATTGAAGAATGCCGGGGCAACTTATATGAGGGCAATGACCACGATGTTTCATGACATGATGCACCAAGAAATCGAAGTGTATGTGGACGATGTCATCATAAAGTCCAAGAAGCAACATGATCACGTGAGAGATTTGAGAAAGTTTTTCCAAAGACTCCGGAGGTACAATCTTAAACTCAACCCTACGAAATGCGCCTTCGGAGTACCTTCTGGGAAGCTGCTGGGGTTCATAGTGAGTCGGCGAGGTATTGAACTAGATTCATCAAAGATCAAGTCCATCCAAAGTCTACCTCTACCGAAGAACAAGACGGAAGTGATGAGCTTATTGGGAAGGTTGAATTACATTAGCCGGTTCATCGCTCAGCTGACATCAACATGTGAGCCGATCTTCAAATTGTTAAAGAAAGATGCAGAAGTGAAGTGGACCGACGAATGTCAGGAAGCCTTCGACAAGATCAAGGAATATTTAGCCAATCCTCCAGTATTAGTTCCTCCAGAGCCGGGGCGACCTCTGATTTTGTACCTGACAGTGCTTGACAACTCCTTTGGTTGTGTGCTAGGGCAACACGATGAGACGGGCAAGAAAGAGCAAGCTATATATTACCTCAGTAAGAAGTTCACATCTTACGAGGTGAAATATACTCAGCTAGAAAGAACTTGTTGTGCATTGATCCTGGGTGGCTCAGAAATTGAAGCATTATTTGTCGGCATATACCACATACTTGATATCACGGCTGGATCCTCTGAAATACATATTTCAGAAGCCTATGCCTACAGGAAGACTTGCTAATCTGCTCACAGAATTTGATATTATCTATGTAACTCGTATGGCAATGAAGGCGTAGGCAGTTGCAGATCACTTGACAGGGAATCCAATGGATGATGAATATGAGCCATTAAAGACATATTTTCCGGATTAGAAGGCAATGAATGTCGAAGAAATATAACAGGGTGAAAAGCCAGGATGGAAGATGTATTTCGATGGAGCCGTCAAAAGTAAGGGAGTTGGTATCGGAGCAGTAATCATTTCAGAAATGGGTCAACACTATCCCGTCACAGCTCAGCTTTGATTTTTCTGTACCAACAACATGGCCGAATATGAGGCGTGTATCTTGGGATTATGGATGGCAATAGATAAGGGTATTCAAGAGATTTTGGTCGTGGGTGACTCGGATCTTCTGGTACACCAAATCCAGGGAGAATGGGAGACAAGAGATTTGAAATTGATACCTTACCGGCATTATTTGCATGAGTTGTCCCAAAGATTCCAGTTCATAGAATTCAAACACATCCCAAGAATGCACAATGAGGTTGCAGATGCTTTGGCCACACTGTCCTCCATGTTACATCATTCGGATAAAACCTATATAGATCCACTCCATATCCAGGTGCGTGATCAGAATGCCTACTGCTTTGATGTGGAAGGAGAATTGGATGGAGAACCGTGGAATCATGACATCAGGGAATACTTAAAGGCAGGCAGATACCCGGAGCAGGCCACTGGAGATCAGAAAAGAGCTATCAGACGCTTGGCTAACGGTTTTTTCCTCAGTGGAGGAGTTATATATAAGAGAACACTAGAACTGGGGTTATTGAGGTGTGTGGATGCACAACAAGCTGATGAGATTATGATTGAAGTACATGCTGGAGCCTGTGGACCCCATATGAGCGGATATGTCCTAGCAAAGAAGATTCTGAGAGCCGGGTATTATTGGCTCACCATGGAGCGTGATTGTATCGGGTACGTGAGAAAATGTCACCAATGCCAAGTACATGGAAATCTAATTCACTCTCCGCCTTATGAATTGCATACGATGTCTGCACCCTGGCCATGTGTCGCCTGGGGCATGGATGTTATTGGACCGATAGAGCCAGCAGCTTCCAATGGGCATAGATTCATTTTGGTTTCAATTGATTATTTCACCAAGTGGGTTGAGGCAAAGACATTCAAGGCAGTGACAAAGAAAGCGGTGGTGGACTTTGTGCATGAAAATATCATATGCCGGTTTGGAATTCCCAAGGTGATCATCACAGATAATGGAGCCAATCTAAATAGTCACCTCATGGCGGAAGTTTGCAAGAGATTTAAGATCACACATCGCAATTCCACACCTTATAGGCCAAAGGCGAATGGGGCAGTAGAAGCGGCTAATAAGAATATCAAGAAGATCCTAAGGAAAATGGTGGAGGAATGCAGGCAATGGCATGAAAAGTTACCTTTTGCTCTTATGGGTTATCGCACGACAATGCGTACTTCTATTGGAACCACACCTTATTCATTGGTGTATGGGACGGAGGCTGTTATACCCACAGAAATAGAAATACCGTCACTACGGATCATAGCTGAGGCTGGAATAGATGACGAAGAATGGGTAAAAGCCCGGCTGGAACAACTAAGTTTGATTGATGAAAAGAGATTGGCCGCAGTTTGCCATGGGCAGTTGTATCAATAGAGAATGGCCAGAGCATACAATAAGAAGGTGCGTCCTCGGAAGTTTGAAGTTGGACAACTCGTATTGAGGCATATCTTACCGCATTGGGCCGAGGCAAAGGGCAAGTTTGCGCCACATTGGGAGGGACCATTTGTGGTATCGCGGGTGTTGTCCAATGGGGCATTATATTTAACAGATGTTGAAGGAAAATGCGTAGAGACTGCTATCAATTCAAATGTGGTCAAAAGATACTATGTATGACTCCTTTTCAATTGTATGATTGTATTTTGTTGTGATTTTGGAATTGAAATGACGAAGGCATTTTATTCTCTATCCAAACATTTTATCCATTGACACCCCCTTTGAGCCATGATTAATATATTCTTTCATACCCCTCTCTCGGAATCGCTTATAGCGCAATAAGGAAAGTGAAGATTGAAATTGACGAAATGAAAAATGATGAACGAATGAAAAAAAAAAGAAAAAAAACTGGAAAAAGTCAAATGAAATTCATTTAACTGATGACGTTGAATAAACTACGTCTGACTTGATCCCGAAAGGGTACGTAGGCAGCCTCGCTGAGGTTCAGTCACGACAAAGAAAAATCCAAAAATTCCCCACATATTGAAACTGGGGCAGAAGTTATGTTGAATAATTCCGAGAGTTGTAAATATTTTGAACCCTCGTAAATTTTTGAGCCTTTATACCTTTCTTTCTTTAACCCATCCAAAAGCCACGTTACGGTCCAAAGAAAGACCTTCTGATCAATTCCAAAATGATAACAGATGTAATGAAGGAAGAGCAAGACATTGAACAACACCCGTGGTATAAGAAAACAAAAAGATAAAAGAAAAAATGAAAAAATGAAAATGAGAGAGTCTCATCAGTGAAAACCTTAACCGGCACTGTGAGGCGATTGTGAGTTCGAGGGAAATAAAATGAGAGAGTCTTTCTGGTGAAAACCTTTAATGGCACTGCAGGGCGATTGTGAGGTTGAGAATAAATGAGAGAGTCCTATTGGTGAAAACCTTTCGAGGCACCGTAGGGCAATTATGAGGATTACCAAGAAAAGAGAAAAGGCAACAAAAAATAGTATCGGTTTGGGTTGAGTGTAATCCAGAATCAGAATAATGATTGGAACGAACTGGGTCGGAGTTTAAATATATGGCATGGTCAGCGGAATCAGCCAACAACGCCCAGGTAAGTTCTATCATCTCTCCGAAACACCCTTACCCTCTTTCATTTTTCTACATTTCATTGTTTGCCTTTTTGAGAGCTAACTACCAACTCCTGATGACGAAAGCTGAAACAACACTAGATCAGAAAGAAATGAAGAGTTGGGGAGAAAATAAAGAAGTTTGGAAAACATGGCCAAAGGAAAAGAAAACAAAACAAAAAGGAAAAAGTAAGAAAATACAAAAAGAGTTTGCAAGACATAGGCAGCCGAAAAACCACGCAGTGGGAGAAAAAGCAAAAAAGAGGAAAGCAATAAGGGGCAGGGACGGCAGATGCCAGTTGCCAGCAGTTTATATCTAATAAATTTTGTTTCATGATTCATATAGGAACAAATTTGTCACTAATCACTTTAAAGTGAATGTGACCAATGTGGAAAAATAGAAAAACACCAAAAGAGTAAGTTTGACAATAAGTGGAGAAATTCACAGGTGGAAGACAATCAGTCAAAGTAAAATACCAAAAAACAAGAGGAAGGTAGCATCTTTAAGATCTATTCCCCGGTTATCAAACCGAGGGAATATTTTTCTGCATTTCATGCATTTTTAATTTCTGTCAAGGCGCCCACCTATCTAACGAGGGAATACTTTTCTGCACTGCATTTCATACATTTTCAATTTCTGTCCATGCGCCCACCTATCTAACGAGGGAATACTTTTCTGCACTGCATTTCATGCATTTTCAATTTCTGTCCAGGCGCCCACCTATCTGACGAGGGAATACTTTTCTGCACTACATTTCATGCATTTTCAATTTCTGTCCGGGCGCCCACCTATCTAACGAGGGAATACTTTTCTGCACTGCATTTCATGCATTTTTAATTTCTGTCCAGGCGCCCACCTATCTAACGAGAGAATACTTTTTTGCACAGCATTTCATGCATTTTTTAATTTCTGTCCAGGCGCCCACCTATCTAACGAGGGAATACTTTTCTGCATTGCATTTCATGCATTTTTCAATTTCTGTCCAGGCGCCCACCTATCTAACGAGGGAATACTTTTCTGCACTGCATTTCATGCATTTTCAATTTCTGTCCAGGCGCCCACCTTTCTAACGAGGGAATACTTTTCTGCACTGCATTTCATGCATTTTCAATTTCTGTCCAGGTGCCCACCTATCTAACGAGGGAATACTTTTCAGTATTGCATTTCATGCATTTTCAATTTCTGTCCAGGCGCCCACCTATCTAACGAGGGAATACATTTCTGCACTGCATTTCATGCATTTTTAATTTCTGTCCAGGCGCCCACCTATCTAACGAGGGAATACTTTTCTGCACTGCATTTCATGCATTTTTAATTTATGTCCAGGCGCCCACCTATCTAACGAGGGAATACTTTTCTGCACTGCATTTCATGCATTTTTAATTTCTGTCAAGGCGCCCACCTATCTAACGAGGGAATACTTTTCTGCACTGCATTTCATGCATTTTAATTTCTGTCCAGGCGCCCACCTATCTAACAAGGGAATACAGTTTTGCATATTTACTTCCTGCAATTTTTGGTTTTATGATTAGCTAAAAGCCCACACTGGGGCAGAAGAAAAGTTTGTTGTTTTTGTTTTGTTTTGAGCATGCTTCAGCTCGAGGACAAGAAGTATCATTGAAAATCAAAAAAAAAGGGAAAAGCAAGAAAAGAAAATCAACAAAAAAAAAGAGTCGGCATCACAGAAAATCAAGAAAAAGAGAAGGAGAAGCAAACAAAAGCTAGATTAGGAACAATTGTAATTGTAGGATCATAGTTTAGAATATCTTCATCATTTTACATTTCCTCCCCCGGTGTAAAAAGGAGTAAGTCGGCAAGTCTCAACAGTGTCAATGCAACAGTGAGTCTGGTAGTTTTTTAACTACTAGACCTTCCCGAACTACACTGACCTGATTCATGTTTAGCCTAGGATATGTAGGCAACCTCTAAAGCAGGGTGCGGTCAAAAGGTCTTCCAAAAATGCTTTCACGGAATATGCCAATGTGCAAAAATCTCTCATTACTGCTCACTTGTCTTTGCACTGAAACTCTTCGTGTTCCCAAGCAAAGAGGGGCACCTGTGAGCACATGATTTTTGCACCGGGCAAATAAGTTCCAAAATTAAAAAACTATGTATTTTTGAGTGCAATTGCATGCCTTGTTTGAAATTAGCTACATTTTGTGTGTTTGAATAATTGGAAATTAGAAAAAAAAAACAAAAATAGGTTAAGTACTTACTTTGTTTGAATTAATTAGTTTTAAGAAGATAATCATCAAAAATAGTTTTATGTAGTGGAAATTAGGGAACAATAGTAGAAAAATTGCAAAAAAATATTAGATAATTAGTGTAAGTAGGAAATTAAGTTTTTCTAATAATTCATAAAAGATAAAGAAAAAAAATATATATAAAAGAGGGATGTTTAAATAATTAAAAATCAGAAAATACAAAAATATGTTTGGTATATTTGATTTAGGCTAGAAGAGTCTGAAAATTGGAGGCCCAGATGCATTAGCCCAAAGGCCAGGTCCGGTTTATAAAAGACTGGGGATCCCAGTGGTCCAATTAGGCTTGATCCAACGGCCAAGGATGTAATCCGGATCAATTCAAAAGATAAGGGTGAGATTCAATCTCCACCGTTCAATCAAGTTGAATCCGACGGTGGGAATAATCAGTAGAATTATTAATTAATAAAATAAAAATGGGAGTGATCACAGCCGTCAATTTGAGATGATCTAAGGGTCAAAGGCTTCGGTCTCTTGAGTGAACTAACGGCGTCGTTTTAGTAATAATGCCAAGGGCTGTTGATCTTCATCAAACCAACGGCCCAGATCTCCTCAAACCCCCCGACTATATAAAGCATTGGTATGAAGAGACCGGTCATTCTCAATCCCTCAGAACCCTAGCCGCCTTGGATTTCTTCTCCCCTCTCCCTCTTCTTCTTCGTTCAACCTTCAGCAAAACCCTAGCTGGCCAATGGCGGCCACCACTCTCCACGGTGGTCGCCGGCCACCCCCAACCCCTCTCCTCTCTCCTCTCCTTCTCATTGTCCTTCTTCTCCGACCAAGCCTCAAAACAGACCCCTTCTCCAAAACTCCGGTCACCGGAACCTACCACCGGTGACCACCAAACAATGAGAAACCATTCCAAACCAATGCCAATCGGACCGCCTTGGTCCGATCTACCCAACCCTACCACTCATTCCCTTCAAATATAGCTGGAACTCCTCGAATATACCAAGAAAGGTCGCCGGAAACCTAACTCCCGCGACTCGGAACTTTAACCTTTCAAAGATTCGTCCTTAACCCTTTCCCAAACACCCTAATCCAAACAAAACCCAAAAAGACTTCACCTTGAAGCCCAAAAG
Source organism: Nicotiana noctiflora (assembly GCA_032618575.1). Taxonomy (NCBI): domain Eukaryota; kingdom Viridiplantae; phylum Streptophyta; class Magnoliopsida; order Solanales; family Solanaceae; genus Nicotiana; species Nicotiana noctiflora. Next base: position 225,592 of record JASVEL010002632.1, read on the forward strand.
GGAACCAGAAGAGGAAAATGAGAAAAGAAAAACGAAAAAAAAAAAGAAATAAGGAGTCTGGGAGACTGAAAAGGGCGAAAAATGAAAGGGGGAAAGCTCAAGGGACAAACCCTACTAAGCTAAGTACCCTTATCCTTTCTTTGCTTCTTTACTTTTTATGTTTGATCTGTGTTTTTCTTGTTTTGTATATTTCTATCTGCTATTTTTCTGATTCTTGTACTTCGCATGTTAGTTTTAGGGTTTTTTCTGCTTATCTTTTGTTCTTTTCTTTTTCTGTTCATCTTTCCTTGTTTCATATCTTGTGTCTTGCATATTCTGAGTCTGTTAGCACTAGGGACTTTGTTCATCTTGTTCGTTCTAAGTTCATCTGTCTGTCTATCATGTTCTTCTCCTTTAAGTTAAAAGATCCATATTTCTTCATTTTTTTCCTGGTTGGTGGCTTCTGACTTATTTCAACAGCATGACTGTTCAATCCCTTTTATGACTTTTCGCATGTTTAGTTGTTTAGTCATAGCTATTCACCTTCTATACTAGGATTATCTCGTTTGTTTGAGTTATTGTTTTGACTTGAGAGCCTGACTTGAATATCTTGCCTTTTCTTTGTCCTTTTCTCTGTTAATACTAGGCCTCTTCACTTTATTGGTCTTTGCTATTGTCTTCACATGTTCATCTTTGTTAACCCTCCAGTAGTTGAAAAATTCTTCTCCTCTGATTCTCTTCATTTTTTTTAGTTTAACTTTAGGGTAAACAGTCTTGATTCTCATGCTTACTTAATGGCTTTTTACTTTAATGACATCCTCAATGGCCATTCACATGCATATTCAATGATTCTTTCTTCACTATCCTCTCCATGTCCTTCTGTTTTGCATACTTCATGTTGTCTATCATGACTTGCATGAAAAAATGGTTTGGTTTAGTTGGTCTAACTGGTATCATAGATCCTCTGATTCTTGTGAGCCATGTTTAAACTACGCTTCGGTGTATGTCTGTGCCATGAACCTTAGAGGTTCTGAAGTTTTTCAAATGTCATATGACTTGAATTAGGAGTAATTAGGTCAGAATTGACATGGATTCATACTGTAGTCTGATAATATGAGTTAATCGCCTAAAATTCAACCATATAAATTGTCTCCTCTGATTTTGGGTTGATTGATCCATTTTATTTGATCATGTGTGTTTCTGTGGGCAATGCATGTTGAGAATGATTAAGTTTTGCTAGTTTTTGTTTCTTGTGAATGTCTGATTAACTGTTTGATCCTTAGGGGATTGGTTATAGCTGCTAGTGCTAGGTTCCATAAAAATGGCTAGTTTTGAAACAGACTTAAGATTGAAAAATGAACAAAATAGGCTATTAGTCAATAATTGACCAAAGAGTGGTCAACTTTGCAAAGTTGATCAACTCTATAAGGCCCAAACACACTAGTCCACCTCAAAAGGGGCTAGTTGTGCAAAACTGGTTAAGCTTGCAAATGCAGGCTTACCAAGGCTCATTTTGAGCCCTGAATCTCAGGTGTAAGTTTGCAAAGACTTTAGCATAGCCTGTGATCAGTCAAAAGGCTGGGATTTCCAAAATTGGCCAAGTCTGCAAATGCAGACTTGCCCAGGCTCTTTTTGAGCCCTGAACCATAAGTGGCCAAGCCTACAAAGGCTTTGGGCCCAACTAAGTTCAGTAAATGGGTTTAATCACCCAAGCCAAGTCTCAACTTGAGACTGGCTAAATTTTAAATAGGCTCAGTACAATAATAAAGCAGGCTGGTCCTGCAATTAACTGAAAATGAAATAAAAAGGGGCTAAGTTCTAAATAGTAGAACTGGCCAGTCCTTAAATACCAATGGAAAGACTGGTCATTGGTTAAATAAGTTCAATAATGCTGGAAACCAGACCTAGGTAGGTCGGGTAATTCAGCAGTGTCCCTAGGGGCATAAAAGGAAGCCAAAAAGGTAAATAGGTAAATAGTTTGAACCATGTGGGGTTAAGGGAGTCATTTGTACCCCTGATTTCTGCAATTTTGCAGAAGTTTAAAGGGTATAATGGTCTCCCTAAAAAGGCAAATCTATAAAAATCTTTAACCCCCAAGGTTATATTAGTAAAAGGCCCCAAAAGGGAATCTTTAGAACCTTCCAGCACATGCTGGAAGGGTTTTTGGATAACAGATTTTGGGGGCTTAAGTGCAAGTTTTATAATTGTAAGAGGGGAGCAGTGGGATTTAATCCCAAACTTTCTCCCCAAGTCATCAACCCTTCCCACACCCATAAATACTCCTGAAAAGAGTGAATTAAGGGATGTCTTTTGAAAGAAAAGTTCAGAGATAATAACATTAATATAGCAATAGGCTTTTTTTTCTACATTATTTCGAGTGAGAATTTGTTGATATCCGTCTGATACTTGTGGTTTTTACTCGGCTATTTGCTTGGATTCCTGCTTGCTCTTGCTGTGGTTTTCTATTTCGTGGATATTCAACCTCCCTGTTGCATTTGCTGTTCGAGTCTCTTTGTTGTGGTTACTTGCTCTTAATCCCCCTAGAACTCATTGGCTTTTATCTTGCTGATCCAGGTACAATTTCTGATTCAAATGAAGCTGTAATGATGAATTGTTGAATAAAAAATGAAGTTCAAGTCCTGAATCATTTGTTGTTATGGAGTTTCAGCTTATTCTTTTCGTTTATAGCTTAATGTAGTCTAGATTTTATATTTTATGTAATGTAGTATGTATAAGTAGAAAAACAAAAACAAAAATTGTGTAATAGCTAGTATATTAGTGGTAGTATAGTCATAATAGTAGATCACTTAGTAAATAGGTAAAACCTTTAAAACAAGGTCGGATAACTCTAACATGATTTGATAATAGCAATTTCGAACGACTCACATAGTGAATCAGATCTGTTGAATTGTATATAGATGCCAATAAGCTAAAAAGGAAGAATAGTTAAATGGAAGTGACAAGTTATTTGCAATTGGGTATGTGGTAATTAATGGGGTACTAACCATAGAAGATTCAGTAATATGATCTCATGTATATTCACTAACCAATTAGTCTTAGGTGATTTGGTTATCTTAAACAAGTATTTGGACGGTTTAAATAAAGCCTCACATAGTTGAACAGCTTCTTTCTTTTAATTTATAGGTTAAATAGTTTCAATGCTGGTATGAGTCATTTAGCAGAAAACAAAAGAATTAGAATAGTTGGTGCTCACATATAGGAGTTATAATCTAGAGTTAACATTGATCATCTTGTACATCAGTTTCCCTCTTTCTGATAAATAAAAGCATTCTGATTTCCTTCTTATTCTTGTATGTTTGTTTTATTGTGAAGTTTGCATTTCCGCTTTAGCTATCTCAAATCGGGTCTGGGCTTGATAAATAGCGTGAGCCTGGACTGTGTTTGCATGTCTGCCGGGTCATTAATTCAAAGCCCAAGCTGGATCTGGGTCACTAAGAACTCGATGTGTTCTATGCTGCATTAAATATCATTCCAAAAATCCAGGCCCAATAACAACAGAAATAATATGGGCCTGGAATACTTAGTACTAGAAACGGCTAAGGGAAAAACATATATTGAAAAAAAAAGTTAGATCAATAGGATTGGACTTTTTAACAAATAATTGGGACGAGCCTCGCACGATATTAAACAAGCGGGGCCCCCTTTAAGTAACAAGATAACATAATTAGATCCGGGAAGACTAATAGTAAATTCCATAGTCTTACCCAAAATAATTCCAAGCCGATAGACCGTTTAGGGCACGATTTAATGTACTTTCCTCTGAACGAGTGTGCACCTGGTGCAACTCAAATCTTAAATCCCTGCAAAGCTGAAATATACCAAAAGTCACAGGCGTACTGGTTGCGATGTGACTCGAGGCGTGTTTTCGCGATGTCGCAATTCTATAAATAAGTAAAAGCACATATATGTTGTTAAAATCTGTAATGAGTCAAACAAGAGTCAAGAACGACGATCGAGCGACCGTGCTAAAACCACGGAATCCGGGAATGCCTAACACCTTCTCCCGGGTTAACAGAGTTCCTTATCCAGATCTTTGTTTCGCGGACATCAATAAAAGAGTCAAATTCCTCGGATTCGGGATTAACCGGTGACTTGGGACACCATTATTTTCTCAAGTTGCGACACTGATATTTCAAAACAAAATCCCGAACCGATTGTCCTTTAAGTGGAAAAACTCCTTCCTCTATGCTATTATATCCGTCTTGGGTATTTGAACATCGAGGTATACCCTACAAGCACACATATTTTTGTGTCGTCTGCGGGGGTAGTAAAAAGGGAGGTGTGACAGGGGTTTGATGATATTATGGAACCAAGTGCAAGAAATGTAGTGAGAATTAACATTCATGAGGCTGAGAAGGAGACTCAAGAGAAAGCGAACCCTTCTAGGGAACATTTAATAGATATGCCCAAGCCGGATGTGCCCAAAGCCAAGGCACCCTTGCCTAGGCCTCCTCCGCCCTACCCTAATTGTTTTGCCAAACAAAAGAGTGATAACCAATTTAAGAAATTCATTGAGATGATGAAAAGTTTGACTATCAATGTGTCTTTGGTGATGGCACTCGAGCAAATGCAAAGATATGCGAAATTCATGAAAGATTTGGTTACAAAGAAAAGATTAATGGAGTGTGAGACAATCAAAATGACCCATCAAGTGAGCACAATTCTGAACACCATGGCTCCTAAACTTGAGGGACCCCAGTGCATTCACTATCCCATGCACTATAAGAAGCACCGACTTTGCAAAAGCCCTTTGTGAATTAGGGGCGAGCATCAACTTAATGCCATATTCGATGTTCAAAACTTTGGGAATTGGGCAACCTCGCCCAACTTTAATGAGGCTCCAAACGGGGGATAGGACTATCTAGCGGCCTTTGGGGATAATTAAGGATGTCCTTGTTAAAGTTGAAAAGTTCATCTTGCCGGCCGACTTCGTGGTTCTTGATTGTGAGGTGGATTTTAAAGTCACAATTATCCTTGGAATGCCTTTCCTAGCAATAGGGAGGGCTTTGGTTGATGTCGAGGCAGGAGAGTTGACCTTCCAAGTTGGTTGTGAAAAAGTAGTGTTCCATGTGTGCAAATCTATGAGGCAACCAAATAGTACCAAAGTGTGCTCGTTTGTTGACATTGCTATGGCGGTGATAGTGGATGACACGAGCGCAATGATTAATGCTAAAGATCCATTTGAAGCGGTGATTTTAAACATGGAGGCTAATGATGATGCCGGGATAATTGAATGCGTAAATGCTTTGCATGGTATGGGCTGATACTCCTATGATCCTAGGAAGTTATCATTGGACCTTGAAAATTGTAAAACCCCTCCAACAAAGCCATCTATGGAGGAGCCACCGGTGTTGGAGTTGAAACCACTTCCTCCTCACCTCATGTATGAATACTTGGGTCCTAATTTCTCTTGGAATGTTATTCTTTCATCTTGTTAACTAACTTGTAGGTGGATGCCACTTTGGTGGTTCTACAAAAGTGCAGTGGGCAATTGGATGGATGTTGGCAGATATTCGGGGTATAAGCCCCACTTTTTGCATGCATAAGATCATTTTGGAGGAAGATGCAAGGTCATCACTTGAACACCTAAGAAGACTAAATGAAGCTATGCAAGAGGTAGTCAAAAAAGGATATTATCAAGTGGTTGTATGCCGGTGTAGTCTACCTAATATCAAATAGGTCATGGACCTCCCCGGTCCAATGTGTTCCAAAGAAGGGGGGATGACAGTTGTCAGGAATGCAAACAATTAATTGATTCCGACCCATACGGTCATGGATTAAAGGGAGTGAATGGATTATAGAAAGCTCAACAAGGTCACTAGGAAGGATCATTTCCCTCTACCATTCTTGGACCAAATGCTTGATCGTTTAGCAGGCCAGGCTTATGATTGCTTCCTTGGTGGCTACTCGTGGTATAATCAGATTCTTATTGCCCAGAGGAATTAGGAAAAAACAACATTCACTTGTCCATATGGCACATTCTCCTTCTCAAGGATACCTTTTTGACTTTATAATGATCCGACGATCTTCCAAAAGATGCATGATGGCAATCTTCACTGACATGGTGGAGGAAATTCTGGAGGTCTTCATGGACGATTTTAGTGTGGTGTGGGCTAATTTGAAGAATGCCTAGTGAACTTTGAAAAGGTGTTGAAAGGATGTGGGGAGACCAATCTTGTAATAAATTAGGAGAAATGTCACTTCATGGTGCAAGAGGGAATTGTATTGGGGCACAAAATTTCAAAGAATGGTATTGAAGTCTACAAGGAAAAGATAGATGTTATCTCAAGTCTTCCTCCACCTACTTCTATAAAGGGGGTGAGAAGTTTCTTAGGCCACGCGGGGTTCTATCGGTGCTTCATCAGGATTTTTCAAAAGTTGTGAACCCGTTGTCCAAACTATTGGAAAAAGATGTGAAGTTCGTGTTTGATGAGAAGTCTATAGAGTCATTTGAATTATTGAAACATAAATTGACCACCACCCAACTGGGAATTTCCTTTAGAGTTGATGTGTGACGCGAGTGATGTACCAGTTGGTGCGGTGCTTGGCCAAAGAATTAACAAAATATTCCATCTTGTGTACTACACAAGCAAGACGATAAATGAGGCTCAAAAGAACTATACAATCACCAAGAAGGATTTTCTAGCTATTATGTTTGCCATCGAAAAGTTCCGACCATACCTTATGGGGCCAAGGTAATTATCCATACCGATCATGCCGCCCTTAGGTATTTGATGACAAAAAAAAGACTCGAAGGTGCGGTTAATGAGATGGGTATTATTCTTGAAAAAATTTTATCTAGAGATTATGGATAGAAAAGGAAGTGAAAACCAAGTCGCAGATCACTTTTTCCGTCTAGAGGAAGAATGAAGACCAAGCAATGATGTTGAGATCAATGACGATTTCCCGGATGAACATCTTTTTGCGGTGTCTTTGCATGATATTCCATGGTTTGCCAATGTGGCCAATTATCTTGTGACCGGTATAGTCCCGTATGAGCTCTCTTCTAACCAAAGGAATAAGCTTAAGCGGGATAGTTTGGATTACAATTGAGACGAGCCCTACTTGTTCAAAATTTGCACCGATAGTGTGATTCGTCATTGTGTCCTGGAAGAAGAAAAATTAAGCATATTGGAAGCTTGCCACTCTTCTCCTTATGGTGGAAATCATTGGGGAGTGAGGACGGCATCAAAGGTTCTAAGTTGTGGCTTTTATTGGCCGACTTTATTTCAAGATGCAAGCGATTTGGTAAAAAAGTGTGATGCATGTCAACAAGATGGCGGGATGTCTAAAAAGGATGAGATGCCTCTTAACACCATTCTAGAGATTGGTATTTTTGATGTGTGAGGCATTGATTTCATGGGCCCATTTGTAAGGTCTTGTGGGAACACGTATATTCTTGTGGCGGTGGATTATCTCTCCAAGTGGGTTGATGTCGTGGCTCTTCCCAACAATGAAGCTCGGAGTGTCGTGGCATTTTTGCTAGGTTTAGAACCCCTCGTGCTATCATAAGTGATGTGGGGTCCTATATTTACAACGAGGCCTTTGATTCTTTGCTCACTAAATATGGAGTTAACCACAAGGTGACCACCCCATACCATCCTCAAGCTAGTGGCCAAGTGGATGTTTCAAATCGGTAAATTAAGAGTATTTTTCCCAAAACAGTGAATGCAAATCGGACAAATTTGTCAAAGAAGTTGGATGATGCTCTTTGGGCTTATCGGATGGCGTATAAGACTCTAATTGGTATGTCCCCACATCGATTGGTGTTTGGTAAGGCTTGTCATCTCCCGGTGAAACTAGATTATAAGGCGATGTGGTCTTTAAAAAGGTTGAATTTGGAATGGGATGTTGCGGCCAACATCCAAGTGGAGCAATTGAATGAACTTGACGAGTTTAGATTCCATGCTTACTCCAGCTCATCCTTGTATAAGGACAAGATGAAGTACCTGAATAATAAGTATGCTTGGGGTAAAGAATTCAATGTAGGAGACATGGTTCTTATTTTCAATTCTCGGCTAAGGTTATTTCCTGGGATGCTCAAATCCAAATGGAGTGGTCCATTTAAATTGGTCTTCGTAACTCCTTTTGGTGCCCATGATCTTAGAAACCAAAAGTGTTTAGGGTAAATGGGCATCGTTTCAAGCACTATTTGGGGAAGATTGATGACAGCCACGTGGTGGCGCTTATTCATTTGAAGTGAGATGATGGTAACATGCATCATGCACGACGTTAAATCAGGCGCTTCTTGGGAGGCAACCCATGTCTTTTTCTTTATTTTTCATTTTCTGTTGTAGAGTAGGATTTTTGATTTCATGGTTTTTGAGATATTGCAGGGTTGATGTTACACCAGTGAATGACAAAAGAGCCAAAAATTAAGGTCTCTGAAGTTTGCATGCGTTGTCGCGCACTGAATTAGTGCGCTCCGCGCACGCTGCTTAAAAGTGAACTACATCTTTGAAGTCAGCTGCGCGGTCTGCATCCATTTTTGTGCGGTCCATGCAAGAGAAGCCCAAATTAACATGCTCTCTGAAGTTTTCCCATGTGCCGCATGACAAATTAGCGCGATCCGCGTGCTGGAAATCGAGCGTGGCCCGCGGCCATTTCTGCACGGTCGCGCTGCTGGGTAAGTAAAGGGGTCCCATAGTGTTTTCTATAAATAAGAACCCCAGGACTCATTTTAACCTTTTCGCCAAATTTTCTACCTGTGATCTCAATTTTTCACTATGCATCAAAACAACTTGCTTCAAGTAGTTGAAACTTTTACAACCCTTGGTAACATTTCTCACTACTCTCATTCATAGTTAATTTCTGATCCTTTTTATTTGCTTCCTACTAGTATAACTTTTTATTTTCCTCCTTCCCTCTTAGTTTTAATTGTGTAGGTAGATTGTGTGTGTTTTTGTGAAATATAGGGCATGAATTTTTTATTAATAACTGAGTAGGGACTATTAGGACTAATGAATTCATTTAAAAATTGGACTAAAATGTAAAATCCCACGCTTAATTAAATGTTGGCCCTACGCGGCCGCATGTCATTATTGTGCGGTCCGCGCTTCCCCCTACTGTGTGTTGAATTTTTTCTGCGTGGTCCGTGCCTGCCCATCTTGGCCGCGGTCCAAACCAGTGTGGACCGCGCTTGCAAGGTTTAGAGAGATCTATTTTGAAGTTATTCATCAGCACGGTCTGCGTCCTTTTTTGTGCGGTCCGTGCTCATCCAATGTGGCCACAATCCAAAGTAGTGTGGACCGCATTGGTGAGATTACGAGAAGGTTTTTAGTGGAGCACCTTGAGCATGGTCCGCGCTCCAGTTTTATGCAGTCCATGCAATGCCAGCGCGTCCGCGTAACATTTTTTGTGGTCCGCGCCTATTCTGGTTTGTAACCTTAATCATACACTGTGCATTATTGTTGTACCCAATCCACTGCCTATGCTTAAACTTACAATGTTACTCTTCTGTGCAGATCATGGTGAAGAAAAGAGGTGGAAAGGAACAACAACCCAGGAGGGGTGGTTCCTCCTATGGGTGAAAAGGGAAGCGGGTTGTCAAAATCACTCCTCAAGCTCAAGAGAACATAAAGAAAACCCATAAGATAATACGAGAAGATGATAAAGCTGCTTCGCGGACATCAGGGAGTGATTACGCACCCTCAAAAAGTATCATTTTGGAGTCCGCGCCAACACATATGTGTATCCCACTTTAGCTGCATGATTGACCGTCAGCTTCTCTCCACCTCCAAAAGGCCAGTAAATATAGTTTTGGACTCGTCTGATGAGTCCATAGCTAAGACTGATGAAGAATACACCACCTCCCTCTCAACTTCACTATATACGGTGAGGTAGGTGAGCCCCAAGTTGAAGGTGTTGCAGGACAAGGAAGCCGGAAGCATGGGCTGATTGTTTTGTAAGTAAAATTGCCTTCCACAGGTTTCAGGAGTGGTGGCCTAAGAGGAAATATATCCCCGAGAGGCATTTTACTGATTCTGATCTTCTTCCTCTCAACCCTCATGTTCAAGCACAATTCCGAACTAGAGAGGTTTGTGGTTTCTTCAAGGAGTGTTGTGTTGTCGCCAATGAACACATGGTAAAGGAATTTTATTGTAATGTGCATCATATAGTAAGGGACTCCAAGGCTACTCATGTGAGGGATAAAATACTGATTTTTGATGGGAGGTCTTTGAATGGCTTTCTGGGGTACAATGAAGAGGACGAATCTTAATACCTCGAAAAGCTTCCAATGAAAAAAGAGGTTCGCCCTTGGTTGGCACAACATTTGGATGCCCCGGGTACAATTCCAATTTGGCTACAGGAAGGGGAGAAGATTTTGAGAAATACTTTTAACTTTTAAGCCAAGGGTTGGTTGGCCTTCGCGTGTAGCAGGCTTGACCCCACTACCCATGATCACACTGTTCCCATTGCCCGAGCAGTTTTGGTGGCATCTATTATGTCCAAATTTCCTCTGACTGTGGGCAACATCATGTCCCGGGTGATTTCTACGATCGGCCAGGAGGCCAACACCAACTACCCCTTCCCAAACACTATTTCCCTATACTTTAAAGAATTGAATATGAAGAAGAAAAGGTATGATGTCAAGGTAGATTCGGTGGCCCACTACTCATGGTATAGTCAATTGGGTCCCGACAACCCGAAGATGTCCAAGAAGCCCCAGGCATCTACCTCCACCACACCTGGCCAGTCTAAGGAGCCTGTGGTCATTGAGCAGCCCATTGAGCCTTCCAGCATCGCTCCTATCCCTAATTTAACTGTTCCCCTAAGTTCATTTCTGCTATTGTGGGTTGCCGGGAGAGTCGGTTCCGAAAATTTGAGCATTTTGGGACACTTAGTCCCCAAATAAGAGCTTTGAAACTAGAAAATGGTCCATAGCCGGAACAGTGTTAAGACGATCTCCGAACGGAAATCCGATGGTTCCATTAGCTCCGTTAGGTGATTTCGGGGTTAGGAGCGCGTTCGGAATGTATTTTGGAGGTCCGTAGCTCAATTAGGCTTGAAATGCCGAAGGTTGAAATTTTGGCGAATCCGATCGATAGGTGAGATTTTGATCCGGGGTCGGAATGGAATTCCGACAATTTCTGTAGCTTCGTTATGTGATTTTGGATATGTCCGCAAATTTTCAGGTCATTCGGACGTCGTTTGGGCGGGTTTTTGATCGAATGTGCAATTCGAAAAGTTTTAAGAAACTTAGGCTTGAATTCGTGTGTAATTGGTGATTTTGATGTTTAGGATGGTGTTTTTATGATTGGAACAAGTTCGTATCGTGTTTTGGAGTATGTTGGTGGTTTTCGTTGGGGCCCCGGGGGCCTCGGGATGAATTCGGACCATCAAACGGGCATATGGAACTTTGAAAAATCTGCAGAAATTGCAGCAGCAGTGCAGCAGAACACTGGCCTTCGCGTTCGCGAGTCCAGGGACGCGTTCGCGAAGGGCTGGTTTAGGTGGTCATCGCGTTCGCGATGGGTCTTGACGCGTTCGCGTAGGTCGGGCTGGAGAAGCATCGCGTTCGCGTGGGGTAAGGACGCGAACGCGAAGGGTCAGGGATTTTTTCTTCAACGCGGACGCGTGAAGTGCATCGCGTTCGCGAAAGTCAAATGGGTAAAGCATCGCGGACGCGTGGGCTTGGGACGCGAACGCGAAGGGTAAAACTTCAGTCAGAAAATATTAAAACCAGAACAGTCAACCCGCGACCCCCATACACTAAAACGCCATTTTTGAGCTCCAAGAGAGGAATTTGAAGGGGAAACGCTGGGATTTCATCGGGAAATCATCGGGGGTAAGTTCCTTGACCTTAATTCGTTAGTTTATCACGAAATCCTTGATTATTTCACTGAAAATGGGAGATTAAAGGTGGGTTTGAACCCTAGGCCTAAAATTAGGAAATCTTTGATTTGAATGGGCAAACGGAGTCCGATTTCGATAAATTTTATATGCACGGACTCGTATTGAGATAAGGAACCCGAATATATAATTTTCGTGATTTTTCGATAAGCGTACCGAGAGTCGGGTTTTGGCAACTTGTGGGTTTTGGTGAATTTTGAGTTAATTTGATTGGGTAATGCCCAATTGGCCTATATTGATGTGATTCTATTGATTTTTATCAGATTCTACTCTTGTGGAGGCCGACATTCGTGGCAAGAGGGTTATTACTTAGCGGTTTTGTGCCGGAATTGAGGTAAGTGGCTTGTCTAACCTCGTGTGGGGGAACTTTCACCCCTAGGATATTATGTGATAGTTTAAATGCCTTGTACGCGAGGTGACGGGCGTGTACATGCGCTGGTTGTTGTAACACACACTTTACTTGAATTGTCCGATTAGTGATATTCCTGCTCTTAGTCTGATAAAAGCGTTACCATTACCCGGTATTAGTTAGAAAAGCATGATTAACTAGGATTCAACATGTTTAATTGCCTAGCTGATTTACTTGAATTCTTGATAAATTGTTGGCACTAATTTCGGTGAAGTTGTAATTTAACATTATATTCTCTCTGTGTGTTTTCTTATTTGATGTGTTGGTGGACTGCGGGTTCAATTCCCGGAGATCCCAGGGCTGTGGGTTCGATTCCCAGAGACCCGGAGTGATATTGTTTGTGGACTGCGGGTTCGATTCTCGGAGACCTAGGGCTGTGGGTTCGATTCCCAGAGACCCGGCGTGATATTGGTAGGGACTACGGGTTCGATTCCCGAGATCCTGAGTTATTGGTAGGGACTACGGGTTCGATTCCCGGAGATCCTGAGTTATTGTGATACTATTGAGACATGGGCTGCGGGTTCGATTCCCGGAGACCCAGAGGTACTGAGAATGGGACTGTGGGTTCAATTCCCACAGATCCTGGACTTGTTTATTGAGTTGGTTATTTGTTATTAGCTTGATTGTAGACAGTTTCAGTAAATGTTGTTATTTTGGAAATTTTGTTGTTATCTGTTAAACTGTTTATTTTGTTATCATCATATTATTATTGTTCTCAGTAGGGCCCTGACCTTCCTCGTCACTACTCCATCGAGGTTAGGCTTGGCACTTACTGAGTACCGCCGTGGTGTACTCATGCTACTCTTCTGCACACTTTTGTTGTGCAGATCCGGGTACATCAGAGGAGGCTCGTACTAGGTGATTCCGCAGCTTTCTGGGAGACTTCGAGGTATGATCTGCTACATCCGCGGATCCGGAGGCTTCCCTTCTATTCTAGTATTTCTAGTTGACATTTTTCCTCATTTCGTTGTTAGAAACTCTTTATACATAGAGCCCCAGTTGTATTTCTCTTTTAGTCTGTGTTACCGTGGGGTTCCGGATCTTGGTAGTGTTTTATTTATTTTGTGACGGATGTATGTGCCAAGCGGCACGGATTACATATCTTTTATGTTATTTTCCGCTATTTCCTATTTAAGTGTTTAAAATTTATGGATTCCGCAACGTGTTAGGCTTACCTAGTCGTGGGGACTGGGTGCCATCACGACATGTTCACAATTGGTGAACCAGGGTCATGACAAGTAGGTATTAAAGCTCTAGGTTCATAGGAGTCACGGGACACAGACCGGTTATTTAGAGTCTCGCCGATCGATACGGAGACGTCCGTATTTATCTACGAGGGGCTATGTAACTGTTTAGGAAAAATCTTCATTTCTTTTGAATTTCTTGTCATGTGATGTTTTGACACCAATTCTTAACTTCTGTCTTCTATTCTCTCACGGATGGTGAAGACACATGGTACACGCGAGGATCAGGCACCCGCGCCCCCTGCTGTCGCCACCAGAGGCCGGGGCCGGGGTAGAGGCCGGGGCTGGGGTAGAGGCCCAGGATGCGCCCGAGGTGCAGCCACAACACCCACGCGCGCTGTCATTGAGGCACCACCGGTGGATCAGGTTGGAGCACATGCACCTGGTACACCAGGAGACCCTGGCTCAGTTCATGAGCATGTATACCACTTTAGCCCAGGCAGGACTGCTTCCTCTTGTTGCAGCCACATCTCAGGTCGGGGGAGGGGCCCAGACTCCCGTAGCCGTTACACCGGAGCAGCGTGTGCCAGTGGGACATGTTCCGGATGTTTTGGTTATGCCTCCTGCCGCCCCAGCACAACCAGGAGGTGGACCAGCTGCCTCTGAGGACGAGCAGCGTAGATTGGAGAGGTTCAAGAAATATGACCCTCCAGTGTTTAGTGGTCTGGTTTCAGATGATGCATTGGGTTTTCTAGAGGAGTGTCATCGTATTCTCCGTACTATGGGGATTGTGGAGACCAGCGGGGTTTCCTTCACTGCTTTTCAGTTTCGTGGGGCCGCTTATGATTGGTGGCGCACGTATGAGTTGGATAGTCCAGAGGAGTCTGCTTCATTGACCTGGACGCAGTTTTCAGATCTATTTTTGAGGGAGTTTGTTCCCCAGAGCCTTAGCGATTCTTAGCGCTCGGAGTTTGAGCGGTTGCCACAGGGCTCCATGTCAGTATCGGAGTATGCCATCAGTTTCACCCGTCTGGCCAGGCATGCACCGGCCTTGGTAGCCACGGTTCGGGAGAGAGTGCGGAGATTTATTGAGGGCCCGATTCCGCCTATCCGATCCAGCATGGCCAGAGAGTTGGAGACAGATATATCTTATCAGCAGGCAGTTAGCATTGCCGGGAGGATCGAGAGTATGCTCCCTAGGAGCGTGGAGATAGAGAGGCCAAGAGGTCTCGTGCAGTCGGGCCATTTCTCCGGTGCCCGCACTTCGGCCAGCCCGGTCGTTTTGGCGGGGATATTCCGGTCGTCCGATGACACTCGGCATTGCCCGCGGCCGGTAGCACTCCAGGTCTTTCCAGCACCACCGGAGCCTTATTATGCTCCCCGGCTTCCGATGCACCTCGCGCGGGGTCCTTCCAGGGGTCGGACTAGTGGGGTTGAGGCCGGTCAGTCACAGCCACCGCGTCCTCTCACAGCTTGTTTTGAGTGCGGGGATACTCGCCACCCGGTTAGGGAGTGCCCCGGGCGTAGGAGGGAGCACCTCACCGCCTTCGCAGCGATCGGCCGTGGCTCTCGTGGTCGGCGCAGGCTATCATTCCAGCCTCAGCTGCTATTCCACCTGCCCGGCCGGCCAGGGGCGGGGGTCCATGGTTCTAGAGGCCGCCCTCGAGAGGGGGACGAGCCGGATTCTATGCTATTCCCGATCGCGCCGCGGCTGTTGCATCCGACTTTGTTATCACGGTATTATTCTCGTTAGTCACGGGGAGGCATCGGTTCTATTCGACCTCGGTTCCACCTTTTCATATGTGTCTTCATACTTTGCTTCTCATCCGGGTGTGCCTCGGGATTCTTTGAGTGCCCCCATTTATGTTTCCACTCCGGTGGGTGATTCTTTGGCAGTGGACCGCGTATATCGGTCGTGTTTGATTACTATTTGTGATTTTGAGACCAGAGCGGATTTATTGTTGCTTGGGATGGTCGATTTTGATATTATTCTGGGCATGGACTGGCTGTCGCCCCATTATGCTATTCTTGATTGTCACGCCAAGACCGTGACGCTGGCTATGCCAGGCATTCCACGTATTGAGTGGAGTGGTACCCTAGATCACACCCCCAGCCGTGTTATTTCTTTTCTCAGAGCTCGGCGTATGGTTGAGAAGGGGTGTGCTGCTTATCTAGCCTATGTGCGGGACGTCGGTATTGACACTCCCTCTATTGATTCTGTTCATGTGGTACGTGACTTTGCTGATGTATTTCCAGCTGATCTTCCAGGCATGCCGCCCGACAGAGATATTGACTTTGCTATTGACTTGTTGCCGGGCACTCAGCCCATTTCTATTCCACCGTACCGTATGGCTCCTCCTGAATTAAAGGAGTTGAAGGATCAGTTACAGGAGTTATTAGGCAAGGGTTTTATTCGACCCAGTGTTTCGCCTTGGGGTGCTCCCGTATTGTTTGTGAAGAAAAAGGACGGTTCTATGCGTATGTGTATTGACTATCGTCAGCCGAATAAGGTTACAGTGAAGAACCGGTATCCTTTGCCCCGTATTGATGATTTATTTGACCAGTTACAGGGCGCACAGGTGTTTTCTAAGATTGATTTGCACTCTGGGTATCACCAGCTGAAGATTCGGGAGCCAGATATCCCGAAGACTGCCTTCAGGACCCGGTATGGTCACTATGAGTTCCTCGTGATGTCTTTTGGGTTGACTAATGCTCCAGCAGCATTTATGCATTTGATGCACAGTGTGTTCAGGCCTTATCCGGACTCGTTCGTGATTGTCTTCATTGATGATATTCTAGTATATTCTCGGAGCCGGGAAGAGCACGAGCAGCATTTGAGGATAGTGCTTCAGATTCTGAGGGAGAAGCAGCTTTATGCCAAGTTCTCTAAATGTGAATTTTGGTTGAGTTCGGTGGCATTTTTGGGCCACGTGGTGTCGAGTGATGGTATTCGAGTAGATCCGAGAAAGGTGGAGGCCGTGCAGAGTTGGCCCAGACCCTCCTCCGCTACTGAGATACGCAGTTTCCTTGGTTTGGCGGGCTACTACCGTCGTTTCGTAGAGGGGTTCTCTTCGATTGCAGCACCTATGACTAGATTGACCCAAAAGGGTGCCCCTTTTCGGTGGACAGACGAGTGTGAGGCGAGCTTTCAGAAGCTCAAGACAGCGTTGACTTCGGCCCCTATATTGATGTTGCCTACAGGTACGGGGTCCTATACCGTATATTGTGATGCCTCACGAGTTGGACTCGGTGCGGTATTGATGCAGGACGGTAGGGTGATTGCCTACGCGTCGAGACAGCTGAAGGTGCATGAGAAGAATTACCCTGTTCATGATTTGGAGCTAGCTGCCATCGTTCACGCCTTGAAAATTTGGCGTCATTATTTATATGGGGTTCCTTCTGAGATCTACACCGATCACCGGAGCTTGCAGCACTTGCTTAAGCAGAAGGACCTGAATATGCGTCAGAGGAGATGGTTGGAACTACTGAAGGACTATGATATTACTATTCTCTATCATCCGGGCAAGGCTAATATGGTTGCTGATGCCTCGAGTCGTCGGGCAGAGAGTTTGGGGAGTTTAGCATATCTACCAGCTTCGGAGAGGCCTATGGCGATGGATGTTCAGGCTTTGGCCAGGCAGTTGGTTAGACTGGATCTTTCGGAGCCCAGCCGGGTTTTAGCTTGTGTGGTTTCTCGGTCTTCTCTATTTGACCGCATCAGGGAGCGTCAGTTCGACGACCCTCATTTGCTTGTCCTTCGGGATAGAGTTCGGCGTGGTGATGCTCGAGATGTTACCATCGGGGATGATGGAGTTATGAGGATGCAGGGGCGTATCCGTGTGCCCAATGTAGATGATCTTCGAGAGCTGATTCTAGCAGAGGCCCATAGTTCGCGGTATTCCATCCATCCGGGTGCCGCGAAGATGTATCAGGACTTGAAACAGCATTACTGGTGGAGGCGGATGAAGAGGGATATAGTTGATTATGTTTCTAGATGCCTCAACCGCCAGCAGGTGAAGTATGAGCATCAGCGCCCGGGTGGATTGATGCAGCGGATTGAGATTCCAGAGTGGAAATGGGAGCGCATCACCATGGACTTTGTATCTGGGCTTCCACGGACTATTAGGAAGTTTGATTCTATTTGGGTTATTGTGGATCGGCTGACCAAGTCCGCCCATTTTATACCGGTGAGCACTACTTATTCATCGGAGCGACCGGCGGAGATCTATATCAAGGAGATAGTTCGGCTGCATGGTATTCCAGTTTCCATCATTTCAGATAGAGGCACTCGGTTCACTTCACGGTTCTGGAGAGCTGTACAGCAGGAGTTAGGTACTCGGGTGGAGCTGAGCACAGCATTTCACCCCCAGACTGATGGGCAGTCCGAGCGCACTATTCGGATTTTGGAGGATATGCTCCGTGCGTGCGTGATTGAGTTTGGAGGTTCATGGGATCACTTCTTGCCACCTGGCGGAGTTTGCTTATAACAACAGCTACCAGTCTAGTATTCAGATGGCACCGTACGAGGCCCTATATGGTAGGAGGTGCGTGTCTCCCGTGGGTTGGTTTGAGCCGGGCGAGGCCAGGTTGCTAGGTACTGATATGGTTCAGGAGGCTATGGACAAGGTCAAGGTGATTCAGGACAGACTTCGTGCGGCCCAGTCTAGACAGAAGAGTTATGCGGACAAGAAGGTTCGCGATGTGGCTTTTATGGTGGGTGAGCGGGTTCTGCTTCGAGTCTCGCCCATGAAGGGCGTTATGAGGTTTGGGAAGAAAGGGAAGCTGAGTCCTAGATTTATTGGCCCTTTTGAGATTTTGAGGCGTGTTGGGGAGGTTGCTTATGAGTTGGCCTTACCTCCCGGCCTAGCCGGAGTTCACCCCGTATTTCATGTCTCCATGCTCCGGAGATACCATGGTGACCCGTCGCACGTGTTGGATTTCACATCTGTTCAGCTAGACAAGGATCTTTCTTATGTTGAGGAGCCAGTAGCCATTCTAGACAGGCAAGTCAGAAAGCTAAGGTCAAAGAACATCGCTTCGGTAAAGGTTCGGTGGCGGGGCCAGCCGGTCGAGGAGGCGACTTGGGAGACCGAGCAGGATATGCGCAGCCAGTACCCTCATCTTTTCACTACTCCAGGTATGTTTTCATGCTCGTTCGAGGACGAACGAATCTTTAAGTGTGGGAAGATGTAACGACCCGACCGGTCGTTTTAGAAAATTATGCCCCAATCCCTAATTTAACTATTCTCCTAAGTTCATTTCTGCTATTGTGGGTTGCCGGGAGAGTCGGTTCTGAAAATTTGAGCATTTTGGGACACTTAGTCCCTAAATAAGAGCTTTGAAACTAGAAAACGGTCCGTAGCCGGAAGAGTGTTAAGACGATCTCGGAACGGAAATCCGATGGTTCCATTAGCTCCGTTAGGTGATTTCGGGGTTAGGAGCGCGTTCGGAATGTATTTTGGAGGTCCGTAGCTCAATTAGGCTTGAAATGCCGAAGGTTGAAATTTTGGCGAATCCGATCGATAGGTGAGATTTTGATCCGGGGGTCGGAATGGAATTCCGACAATTTCCTGTAGCTTCGTTATGTGATTTTGGATATGTCCGCAAATTTTCAGGTCATTCGGACGTCGTTTGGGCGGGTTTTTGATCGAATGTGCAATTCGAAAAGTTTTAAGAAACTTAGGCTTGAATTCGTGTGTAATTGGTGATTTTGATGTTTAGGATGGTGTTTTTATGATTGGAACAAGTTCGTATCGTGTTTTGGAGTATGTTGGTGGTTTTCGTTGGGGCCCTGGGGGCCTCGGGATGAATTCGGACCATCAAACGGGCATATGGAACTTTGAAAAATCTGCAGAAATTGCAGCAGCAGTGCAGCAGAACACTGGCCTTCGCGTTCGCGAGTCCAGGGACGCGTTCGCGAAGGGCTGGTTTAGGTGGTCATCGCGTTCGCGATGGGTCTTGACGCGTTCGCGTAGGTCAGTCTGGAGAAGCATCGCGTTCGCGTGGGGTAAGGACGCGAACGCGTAGCTCAATCTTGGAGGCAGGGATTTTTTCTTCAACGCGGACGCGTGAAGTGCATCGCGTTCGCGAAAGTCAAATGGGTAAAGCATCGCGGACGCGTGGGCTTGGGACGCGAACGCGAAGGGTAAAACTTCAGTCAGAAAATATTAAAACCAGAACAGTCAACCCGCGACCCCCATACACTAAAACGCCATTTTTGAGCTCCAAGAGAGGAATTTGAAGGGGAAACGCTGGGATTTCATCGGGAAATCATCGGGGGTAAGTTCCTTGACCTTAATTCGTTAGTTTATCACGAAATCCTTGATTATTTCACTGAAAATGGGAGATTAAAGGTGGGTTTGAACCCTAGGCCTAAAATTAGGAAATCTTTGATTTGAATGGGCAAACGGAGTCCGATTTCGATAAATTTTATATGCACGGACTCGTATTGAGATAAGGAACCCGAATATATAATTTTCGTGATTTTTCGATAAGCGTACCGAGAGTCGGGTTTTGGCAACTTGTGGGTTTTGGTGAATTTTGAGTTAATTTGATTGGGTAATGCCCAATTGGCCTATATTGATGTGATTCTATTGATTTTTATCAGATTCTACTCTTGTGGAGGCCGACATTCGTGGCAAGAGGGTTATTACTTAGCGGTTTTGTGCCGGAATTGAGGTAAGTGGCTTGTCTAACCTCGTGTGGGGGAACTTTCACCCCTAGGATATTATGTGATAGTTTAAATGCCTTGTACGCGAGGTGACGGGCGTGTACATGCGCTGGTTGTTGTAACACACGCTTTACTTGAATTGTCCGATTAGTGATATTCCTGCTCTTAGCTGATAAAAGCGTTACCATTACCCGGTATTAGTTAGAAAAGCATGATTAACTAGGATTCAACATGTTTAATTGCCTAGCTGATTTACTTGAATTCTTGATAAATTGTTGGCACTAATTTCGGTGAAGTTGTAATTTAACATTATATTCTCTCTGTGTGTTTTCTTATTTGATGTGTTGGTGGACTGCGGGTTCAATTCCCGGAGATCCCAGGGCTGTGGGTTCGATTCCCAGAGACCCGAAGTGATATTGTTTGTGGACTGCGGGTTCGATTCCCGGAGACCTAGGGCTGTGGGTTCGATTCCCAGAGACCCGGCGTGATATTGGTAGGGACTACGGGTTCGATTCCCGAGATCCTGAGTTATTGGTAGGGACTACGGGTTCGATTCCCGGAGATCCTGAGTTATTGTGATACTATTGAGACATGGGCTGCGGGTTCGTTTCCCGGAGACCCAGGGGTACTGAGAATGGGACTGTGGGTTCAATTCCCACAGATCCTGGACTTGTTTATAGAGTTGGTTATTTGTTATTAGCTTGATTGTAGACAGTTTCAGTAAATGTTGTTATTTTGGAAATTTTGTTGTTATCTCTTAAACTGTTTATTTTGCTATCATCATATTATTATTGTTCTCAGTAGGGCCCTGACCTTCCTCGTCACTACTCCATCGAGGTTAGGCTTGGCACTTACCGAGTACCGCCGTGGTGTACTCATGCTACTCTTCTGCACACTTTTGTTGTGCAGATCCAGGTACATCAGAGCAGGCTCGTACTAGGTGATTCTGCAGCTTTCCTGGGAGACTTCGAGGTATGATCTGCTACATCCGCGGATCCGGAGGCTTCCCTTCTATTCTAGTATTTCTAGTTGACATTTTTCCTCATTTCGTTGTTAGAAACTCTTTATACATAGAGCCCCAGTTGTATTTCTCTTTTAGTCTGTGTTACCGTGGGGTTCCGGATCTTGGTAGTGTTTTATTTATTTTGTGACGGATGTATGTGCCAAGCGGCACGGATTACATATCTTTTATGTTATTTTCCGCTATTTCCTATTTAAGTGTTTAAAATTTATGGATTCCGCAACGTGTTAGGCTTACCTAGTCGTGGGGACTGGGTGCCATCACGACATGTTCTCTAAGGAGCCTGTGGTCATTGAGCAGCCCATTGAGCCTTCCAGCATCGCTACTACCGGTGAGTCACTGCGTCTGGGTCCTTCTACTATTGCTGGTCAATCTATCTAAGTGGACCCGAATGTCCCTTCATCTAAGACTCACTGGTTCACGGCTCAATAGCTTGCTTAGTCTGTTGCGAGTTTGAACAATTGGATGTCATCTGTGACATCTAAGTTGTCAAACTTGGCCACCGTAGTCCAGGCACATTCTACTCCTACCGTAGTTGAGATCCCTCCTTCCATTGACGAGACACTAAAGAAGATCCTAACCAACTAGGAAAAGATGATGGCGCAGTAGGATGCCTTGACTAAGGCATTGGGGTCACACAACATAGCATTAGGAAAGCTCTCTAAGTAGCATATGAAGCTAAGGAAGCAAAAGGCTTCCAACGAGTCGGTGACCAAGTTGAGGGAGGATGTGGATAAGATGCTAGCGGATCAGATTCCACTTGACTTGTTCCTTGGGGATCCAGCAGTAGATCCGGCACTAGTTCAGCCCCAGCAGGAGAAGACCCCCAGGCCGAGAAAGAAGAGGAAACTGCCCAGCACTTAGGAAGTTGTGATAGAGGTCGCCCAGGTTCTGGATAGTTCATCAAGGGCCCTTCTAGTGGTTCAGGCTATCCCAGATCTAGCACATGTCCCAGCAGTTGAGCACCAGTAGGTCAGAGACCAGTCTGACGTCCCGGGTACTACAGAGGACCCTGAGATGACAGGAGATAGTCCATATGTGGAGCGGGTTTGAGGGGCCTTTTCTATATCCTTTGTGATGTTTGTTTTTGTTGAGCTTATTTTGCTAAGTTGGCATTGGGGACAATGCTAGCTTTTGTTCGTAGGAGTGCGCCCTACTATTTTGATCTTGATACAATGGATGATTGTATATATTTTCTTTACATTTGCCACAGTCGTAGTTAATAGATGGTTTGTATATAACTTTTCATTTAGGATGTTTTTCAACATTATGTAGATATTCACTTACCCAAGTTGTATATTCTACTTCCCATTTGTACATATTCATTTGATTTTTCATTTTTACTTTCTAGGTTATCCATTTTCATTACACATTTTCCTTTTTAGTTATAAAGTTAGGCTCGCAGCCTTTGTGTATTGTTTTAATTTTTGCAATAAGCCCTTGGTTTTATTAATGCAATGGTTCTTTCTAAGGGTAGAGTGTTGTGCGAACCATGTGGCTCTTCCCAATGATAGATGGCGTGACAGCCTTCTTAAGGGTTTGAGTCTATTTTTTATTTTTCCTTTGGTTTTCAAGATTTAGTAGTTAATGGTACCTCAGGCAAAGCTTCACTTCATCCTAACACACTTGCATTTGATCCCATGGTCGAAGACATGGTGTTGTGTCTAGGATGGTGAAAGTCGTGGCCTTGAGACTCTTGTGTTGACCAAACTTTCATCACGTGGTCAATGTAGGCCATTGTGTGCTTGAATCGTAACTAAGGTTGTTGAGGGTCCTCGACTCCGTCTTTAGCAATCCTTGAGTGTGTGGTGACAATTTTAATTGTGAGCCTAAGTACCGAGCCAATGGTCTAGAACTTGCCCAGAATGTATGTTGAGGCAAAATCTTAGGTGAAACTTGACTTAAGAAGTGATTATAGGCCATCTTTGATCCAAACTACCTAATTTGAACAATTCCCATGACCTACCAATGAAATAATCCCTAGTTAACCCGTTTTGAGCCTTAAACCTTCTCTTTTCATGAACTAAAGGTACAAGCCTATACACGTTTTTAATGGAACCCTCTCTTGGCACCCAAATCTTCTGTTTAGTAATGGAAAATGTCTATGTTTGGGGGAGACACAAGAAAGGCACCAATATTGTAAAAAGGCACAAAAAGACAAGGGAGGCAATGAATAAGAGAAAAAGTCAAAAAGAAAGGCAAAAAGTGAATGAGAACCAACAAGGGAATTCAAGGACAACAAAGTGAAAAAGATGTGAAAAAGGTGAACAAAAAGGAGAAATGTTTGAATTGCAAAGAATGAAAGAGTGACAATGTGTCTCTCTAACCCCTTGAAAGAAGAAATACTCAAATGAGTCAAGAAAGTATGCCAAAATGAATCAAAAGAAGTGCTTAAGGGAAGATTGAACACAATTGTACAAACATATGTCCTGCCTTTGCCCAAAAGCCTTCATAATGACCCCTCAAAAGGCCTACATGATCTTGAGTTGAGGGAAGCCTTCATCAGTGGATACTTACATGAGGGGCAAGCATATGGTACTTAAAGCTGGACTTATGGCCTTTTCTTTGAGAGAGATGAGTGAAAGTCCATCCACATGAGTTAATGTGTCAATACGCTTAATGGAAAGGTTAACTTAGGGAAAGCTGAGGATGTACGAGTTTGGCTTCCACAACGACCAAAGTAATTGAGAAAATTTCATTGATAAATATATGTCAACTCTTTATGCTCTTGTGTCACATGTGATCCACAATTTTTAAAAGCTTAAATGTGTTAATGATGCTTTCTCATTGAGGGAAATTGTTAGTCCCAACTGACGTTTGTTGAGGTTACTTTAGGATATGATGGATTTAACTGGTTGTTTTCAAATGTGGGGTAGGTCTTATTTTATTTGCTTGAGGACAAGCACAAGTGTAAGTTTGGGAGAGTTGATAACTGTTATTTTAATATGATTTATACCCATTCTTGCCTAAGCTTTGTGCATGAATTGCCACACATTAGTCCCAAAATGCTAAAAAATTGCACTTGATTGCTGGTTTGATCGACAAGATGACAATTGTCACAAATCGGCTCGACAAGGAGTTAAATATGCCAAGTGTGGAAGTCAAGTAAAGTGAAGATTAAAAAGAGACAGCACAGACAGCATTGATTGCTACACGACCACGCTAGAGATTTAGAGAGATTGGGATTATGCTCGAGACCTACATGCTCCGCTCTTACTCTGATGCGCTTCGCGCCTCAAGAACACCAGAGGCTAAGGAAAAGCCCACGTGGACGCGCACCAAAACACTGTGGTCCGTGTGGGTGAGATTCAAAGGATCATCATTGTGGCCAATTTATCTGCGCGGTCCGCACCCCATTTCTACGCAGTACGTGTTCCTCTGTCAACACGGCCGTGCTCCTTTTTTGTGCGATCCGCGTCCCTAGCTGCATATTGAAGACATTTAAGTCCAAGATTCTGTGCAGTCGCGCAACATTTCTACACGATCCACGCTAGTTCCGTAGGGGCATTTTTGTCCAGTTTTTCTAGCCTAGTTTAAATAGATTATTTTATCAATTTTAGGTCATGTTTTGTACTTGACAGAGTTGCTGCACTCGTGAGAATAGAGTTTAAGCCTATTTTGGGCAATTTCTTCTTCTTTGAACGTTGAAACTTGTAGATTATCAATATAGTTAATTAATATGTTGGTTTTATCTATTACTTCTTCAATTTCTGCTTTTTCCATGTCTAGCTTAACCCATTAGCTAGGGTTGTGGCTCAACCCTAGTGTGGGTAATTAATGGGTGTGATTGTTTAGTGCTTGAATGATGTTGGGTATTTGCTATCTGGGTTAATTTTATGGTTTAAATTGGATTTGGTGGATGCAAACACTAAGTTTAGCTTAGTGGGTCTTGACACTTCTTGAGCAAGAGTAACTATGATTTCTAAATTAACCCAAAAAGGAATTAGGGTGGACCCATGAGAATGGTAGTCCCAATTAACGGGTTAAACCTCGACAGAGTAATTACCAACTTGAACACTAAGTTGCTTGGGCATAATGGCCTACCCAATTGATCTCGAGAGAGTCAATTGGGCGAAATCACTATCTCTACTTAGTGGTGTGAGAGTGAGTGCAATCATGCAATGGTTATAGCATAAGTCCCTTAATCATCATTCTTGTATTAGGAATCTTTACCCGTTAGTTGACCACCTAGGTAAATGCCGTGGCCCTAGTTTATGGGCATGACTCGGGTCAGTACATGTTAAGACATGGCCATGGCACGGGTCAAGACTTGTTAGGATGTCACAGAACGTGGCCAAAGGACGTGTTAGGATGTCGCCGGACATGGCAAGATGTGGGCATGTCACGGGCCAAGACGTGTCAGGACATGTCCATGGCATGCTTTAGGATGTGTTAGGACGTCGTAGGTTATGCCAAGGCATGGCCATGGCATGTGTCAGGACGTTGCAGGATGAGGCCACAAGAATTGTCAGGCCATCACAGGACATGGCAGGACGTAAGCATGACATGGGTGAGGACGTGTCAGGAAATTGGAGGACGTGGCCACATATTAGAGGACATGGCAAGATGTAAGCATGGCATGGGTTAGGACATGTCGGGACATGGCCATGACATGTTTCAGGATGTGTCAGTATGTCGTAGGACACGGTAGGGTATGGCCATGGAACGGGTCGGGACGTGTCAGGGCGTGGCCACATGATATGTCAGGACATGGTAGGACGTGGGCATGGCACGGTTTAGGATGAGTTAGGACATGGCCATGGAACGTTTAAAGGTATGTCAGGATGTCGCACAAAATGGAAAGGCGTGGCCATGGCACGGGTCATTACATTGCAGGAAACGACAACAAGATTTGTTAGGACGTTGAATGACATGGCAGGACAAAGGCATGGCACGGGTCAGGATGTGTCAGGACATGGTCGGGGTATACCTTACAAGCGTATTTGTATGCTTAAGTGGGGTAGCAAAATGGAGGTGTGACAATGTCAAGACATCGTAGGACGTGGCTATAGGACGTGCCAAGATGTCGTAGGACATGGTAGGACGAGGGCATGGCACGGGTCAAGACATGTCAAACCATGCCCATGGCACAGGTCAGGATGTTTCAGGTCATCGCAGGACATGGCCGTAGGATGTGTCAGGACGTGGCAGGACGTGGGCACGTCATGTGTTAGGACGTGTCAGGACGTCGCACGAGATGGCAGGACGTGGGCATGGCACAGGTTAGGACGTGTTAGGACATGGCCATGGCACATTTTAGGATGTGTCAGGTCACTGCAGGACATGGCAGGGCATGGCCATGCAACGGGTCAGGACGTGTTAGGACGTTGCAAGACATTGTTGGATGTGGTCACTTGATGTGTCAAGACGTCACATGACATGGTAGGACGTTAGCATGGCATGGGTCAGGACATGTAAAGGCATAGCCATGCACTCTTTAGGATGCCACATGACATGTCAGGACATGGCCGAACATGGCAGGCTAAGCCATGGTCATGGTCATTGCATGGGCCAGAACGAGTCAGGACGTCGCATAACATGGCCACAAGACGTGTCAGGACGTTGTAGGACATGGTAGGATGTGGGCATGTCATGGGTCAGGACATGGCCATTGCACGTTTCAAGATGTGTCAAGATATCGCAGGACATGCCAGGGCATGGCCATGGCACGGGTTTTGACGTGTCAGGATGTTGCAGGACATGGCCACAAGACATGTCAGGACGTCGTAAGACATGGCAGGATATGGGCATGGAACGGGTCAAGACGTGTCAGGACATGGCCATGGTACATTTCGGGACGTGTCAGGATGTCACATAACATGGCATAGCGTGGCCATGGCACGGGTCAGGAAGTGGCAACATCATGAGTAAGGTAATGTAGGAAATGGCAGGAAAATGGCATGTCACATGTCAAGACGTGTTAGGACATGGCCATGGCACATGTCGGGACGGCGTAGGACATGTTAGGGCATGGCCATGGCATGTTTCAAGATGTGTCAGGACGTCGCAAGATATAGCAGGGCGTGGCCAAGGCACAGGTCAGGATGTCTTAGGACACTACAGGACGTGGCTACAGGACGTGTCAAGACGTCACAGGACATGGAAGAACGTGGGTATGGCATGGTTCAGGAAGTGTCAAGACATGGCCATGGTACGGGACAAGACGTGTCAGGACAGTGCAAGATATGGCCACAAGATGTGTCAGGACATAGCAGAATGTGGGCGAAGGTTGCTTGGTGGGCCGGGCCAAACAAGATGGGCTCTGGTGTACCAAACAACCCAATCACTCGAGACGATGGCCTCTAATCGCAACAATTTCCCACGATAACCAAATATTACTGAAAAACCATTCTCTTTAACGAAACTCTTGTTTCCAATATCTTCATATACTCCACACGGCAGTTGAAACACGCGATATATGTCATCCATGCATGATTCCATTTCCCTTTTAACTGATACCATAATAGATTTCGAAGCCAAACCTCGATATTACATTTCTAACCAACTCCAATCACATATGCCCGCACTCATTAAGCCACGACGAGCACAACACATGCCCCAATAAGAAATGCTTGAACATACTCAAATCATGACAACTACCTCAACAAAAGAGCTGTAATTCAAATTCCGTAATAATATCACAACACATAACTGAGATCTCGTATCACATCATAGAATTAGAGTACCTGAATTCTCCTCGAAAGGTCATAACATCATATGGCATTGACACAACTTATGATTCCATCCAAACACTATTACCCATGAAGCACCTCAAGTCATCTCATCATGCTCAAAACGATCAGCCACGCACAGATCTAGGTCTGAACTCAAGCAATCAATCTCACCCACGGTGAAACAATTAATATACGCCATCACATCTTGTAAGGACACAACCGATGCGCCATTTGCCGAGCGACACCCAACACTGACTTTCCTCAGAGACTAGGAAGTATTGTACACAAGGTAACCTATAGAAAAACTATGTCCCATATTATATTGTTGCGGCGTGCAACCTGCTCAAAAATGACTTACCCGTGGTGGCGTGCCACCCGATCTAGATACCATATCCGTGGCGGCGTGCAACCCGACCCAAATAACCCGTGGCGGAATGCCACCCGATCCACGCGTAAATCTCGCAAAAGGAAATGCACACCGAATCAAATTGCTCATTACAATAAACATATATATAGGCTCAAGCTTGGCCACAAGAAATGCATCCTACAAAGTTTCCCCAATACCGGAACTGGATCAATAGTAGAAACCTTTGTACTTATATCCGCCACGAAGGCCCAACTGACGAAGCAATACCTACCAGCCGTCCGCTAGGGCTGGGTACAACTACCCTACTGGAGCATACTCTGATGCACTCTGCTAAGCAATTTGTGCCATTCCCGACATAGTCCATATCACATTAGTCTAGGTGACTTAACTTACGAAACCCAGTATGAAATCAAGTCTCATAACCCAAACTCATCATATCAAGCTAAGAGAGAGCCACTAGGGCTTCCAATTTCCAATGATCGCCAAACGGTGCTGATACACACGATATATAACTATTGCATAAGCGAATTACGAGAACTTATAGTCTCCTTCACCTATATAACACATGAATCACCATGCATGATTCCACACTCCACTTGTACGAATACATAACACACATCAAGCATCCATGCATACCACAAACGTCATTCAGAAATTTCCCTATACCATTAACAACTCAACCATCACTGTCAATCCAACAAGAGGATACCACAATACCACTGGACATTATCAGTTTACATTACCTCGCCTTTTTGATCATATACTCTACCAAATCATTAGAATAGCAGTACTATTTTTCCTTAATCACCAGAAAGATCGATTCTTAGATCACCTGCAGTTGCCCGCGCTACTCAATAATTTTTAATGACTTCCCATATATTATGAACTGATCTCAAAGCCTTGAACATGCCATTATCAACTTTCCATAACACATTGCACATACCATACCACACTATGATAACATGGAAACTTCTATCCCTTTTTTATGCCACAAACATCAACGCACTCAACTAGCCAAGGACCTTCATGATCCCATATAGAAGAAAACTCATTACACATTCCCAGCTTCGCATACCAAAAGAAAATACACTCATTTTGAAACCACGGTAGAACACATCACAAACTCTTTCTTCCAATTCATTGCATAAGTTTAACTGTCAGGACTGAGTCCTTTGACCCACATCGAGCTATGCAACTGCCAGCACTCAAGAGCTTGGTTGCACCATAGCTGCAACAGTCATTACTTCGTACACATACCAGGAGTTAATCGTTTCTTTATCATACCGTTTCAATTTATTAACAAGTTGTTCCATTTAATCAATTTCCTTTCTGAATCATCTTTAACTTAGTACTAGCCTTTACTGTAGCACTACATTATCTCAACTCATGTTACCACACGAGACTCATACACAAGACTACACGGTCTAAGGATCACATGCCGCTCAATACTCTCTCAATGTTTCCCAGAAGTACCACATTCTACAATACTTTATTTTGAAGATCTTCTTGCAATTCTTTTGAATTCGTTATCATTACTCTCCAATATAGATACATAGAATCTCATCATTCACATATCATTACACAAGTCTTGATTCATTTTAATGAAACCACCGTCTTTAGCCATATATACAATCTTAATACACCTTACTATTACCAGCAAAATCTTGAACACCGCAAAACCTTTCTCGGGCGTCATTCACCTTTATTCAATTATCATTCAACTGTCTTATTGGACAGAACCACTCGTACCTTGTTAGAACTCCAGCACTGTAGCACATGATTACATACAGATGTATTTAGCTATCTTTCTTTCCTATACACCAAACATTCTTTATCGGCAGCAGTTCAAACCATCCTATTATTTCTTCATATCTACGAAGCACCATAACCTTTATCAGAATTTCCCAACATACTTAGAGACAGAATCAACATAGCACACAACAGTGCAATCAGTTAATCAATAACAACCTCCCCAACTTGGCTCGGAGCCATACATCAAAGCACTTTTAGCCGCTCATAGCATTCTTTACTCAAATGATGCCACAATGTTATGGTGAGATTAAACTCAAGTCATTTACAAGCTTGACAAAGACTCGAATCATCAGAGACCTTAACTCTTCTGCAATTCTTGCATTTATACACACGCCACAGTTAAGCCTACTCTCTTTAGGTGACAAAAATCTTTTCAAAGTCCCAAAATTTTCAAAAATTTCGGCAGAGTTACCTTTGTAAATTGGCCTATCCACCTGCCAGAGAATCACCAAACCATTCTAAATACATCCACAACTCAACAAGACATCACAATGTATTTCAACAACATTAAATCTCAGTACTATACGAATCATATTATCATAATTTATACCTGAACCTGCGCTACACCTGCTCGCATCATAACATATATCAAATACTGTTCAATTACACATCTGAATCCACCCACCTACTTTGCATCAATCTAGTATTTCAGTACAACACGTTCCACCGGGATATACATAGCATAATCACTTTAGTCTTCTTGAGTCTAAACTCGTTTTACTACACGTAAGGCACTTTACCTTCCAACTAAGAGATACTATAAATATTCACCAAGCCCATAGCTCACGGCTACACAACAGATTACACTAAGGATCTAACACTTGACAACTCGTACATTATTAAGCTGCCATTTCCACAGTTAGGGACAATACCGATCATATAAGTTTCATAATACTAGCTCACAAAATCCGCACCTTGGTGCTCATGTCATAGACAAAGATCTGTCCTCAAGTCCTCCCGACTGGCCCAACATGAACTCACAGAGAACATATCTTGCCCCTCGATTGGGGAATCACAAGCCATCAAGGCAATCATATTACTGAGCGATTGATGTGTACACAGACATGTGGAAAGAATTTCAAGAATTATATCTCAAGCTGAATCAAGTACGCACGATAAGAATTCCAAGAAATGTAAAGTGTTTCCTAAATGTTTGAAGCCTCCTGAGGATAAGTACAGGCGTCTACGTACCGATCCACAAGACTCTACCAACCGGCTCAAGACTCATGAGGCCTAGTAACCTAGGCTCTAATACCAACTTGTCACGACCCCAATCCCGGTTGTGATGGCGCCCAACACAACTGCTAGGCAAGCCCGACCATTTACATTATCATCCCGAGCATGAATCTCATATCAATTACCTGAATATTAGTATCAACAATAAAACTAAACTGAATAATCACCCAAAGATCTAGGGTCACGAGTCTAGAACCTCTAACATGATCGGATACAATATCTAAACCAAATACTCAAGTCTGAATAATGTGTATACAAAGGAAAACTGGAATAAGAAGAGATGCCAGGTCCTGCGAACGCCAGCACCTACCT
Source organism: Nicotiana noctiflora (assembly GCA_032618575.1). Taxonomy (NCBI): domain Eukaryota; kingdom Viridiplantae; phylum Streptophyta; class Magnoliopsida; order Solanales; family Solanaceae; genus Nicotiana; species Nicotiana noctiflora. Next base: position 257,130 of record JASVEL010002632.1, read on the forward strand.
CGGCAACTCGGATAAATACTGATAAAAGCTGGAGTGCTCATATATCCCTCTCGTGTACCTAAATCTACACACAAAGGTGCAGGGAGTAGGGGTGAGTACTAAGTACTTAGTGAGTAATAAATATATACAAGTAGCTGAAAGTAAGAAATCCATAGAATACCACATAATGAAGCTAAACTACAGTCTGATTCCTCCTACGAACTAGCAACAACAACAGTACATTACTACTATTAGAGATAATTCACGGACAAAGATGCAATGCAAAGCACATAACCGCTACGGCGTGTAGCCCGATCCATTTAACGTCGACGGCGCTCACTGGGGTGTGTACAGACTCCGGAGGGGCTCCTACAGCCCAAGCGCAATACTGCTGCGGCGTGCAGCCCGATCCTCATATAAACCGCTGCGGCGTGCAGCCCGATCCATCCTCAGTCCACATAAATCAGATAAGTCACAAAAACAGTTCATTTTTCTTAATTCCAGTTCCCAGTTCATAATTTATGAAAAATACTTTAACTTTTATTTAATTTGCAAAAACCGATGACTTAACATTTCAATAGTGTGATTTCAATTTCTAGGACTGAGATCAGTGATTTAAGCAAATATACCTATCATATAAATATTATCCCCTAAGGATACTACAGGTCGGCACAAGGCCCCAAACAAGGCTTACAGCCCACAAATATGTCAAACACAGTGTATTTCCATCACTAATAGCATATTATCTATATCCGGGATGGACCAAGTCTCAATCCCCAGTCACAATCAATCCCGCACCTGCCACGGGGTGCGAGCCACGCCCTACTAGCGTCACAATGTGCTAAGCCGGGGTTTCGAACCCTCAGGCTACCATATACACAAACTACTCACCTCTAGCCATTCGAAGACTCGTCCGCGATGCCTTTTCCTTTTGAATTTGCCGCCTCGTGCGTAGAATCCAGTCAAACCACAACAATTATGTCAATTACGGGTCAAAGAATCATAACCCAATTCAATTTATACGAAATACACGATAATACACCAAGTTGGTAAAACCCGACTTTTGGTACGCTTCTCAAAAAATTACGAAAGTTACATATTCGGAATCCTCGTCTCAACACGAGTCTAAGCATATAAAATTTACCAAAATCGGAGTTCAAATGGCCTTTCAAAAGTCAAATACTCGTTTTCAAAACCTAGGCCTTAATTCTTCACAATTTCAACCCAATTTCATGAAGTTTGATGTCAATTCTATCATATAATTGTCTTTTTGAGTCAAGAAACTTATCTCCGATGTTACCCAGTCGATTCCTCTCTTCACAACACCCAAAACCCTCTCTTCACGAAGTGAAATTTGTGAAATAATGATTAGGGCCGCGACTGGTTTTTAATTAATTTGTTTCTGCACAGACGTCCCTTCTATGCGATCGCAATGGCCCTATGCGATCGCATAGAGTTAAATTTTCCTGCCAATTTCCCCTTCTATGCGATCGCAATGCATCTCCGCGATCGCATAGCACAATCTTCCAGGCCTCATCTTTTCTTCTCTGCGATCGCAGCACTGGGTATGCGATCGCAATGTGTAGTCTGATAAGCCTATGCGATCGCACCCCTTGCTATGCGATCGCATAGCCCATTTTCTCACACCCTCCAGACCCTTCTATGCGATCGTAATGACTATACGATTGCATAGAGCAATCACTGACTGAAATATTTTATGTTGCAACTTTTTAATCAAAACTTGCCCGTTGGCCATCCGAAATGATCCCGAGACCCCCGGGACCTCAACCAAAGCCACCAATATATCACATTACCTCATTCAAACTTGCTCATAACATAAAAACACCATCGTAAACATCAAAATCACCATTTTCACACGGATTCAAGCCTAAGTTTCTTCAAAACTTCCGAAACTAACATTAGATCCAAAACCCGACCTAAACACCTCAGAATGACCTGAAATTTTGCACGCATATCCAAGATCACTTGACGGAGCTACTGCAGCTGTCGGAATTCCATTCTGAGCCCCGGATCAAAATCTCACCTACCATTCGGATTTTGCCAAAATTCAACCTTAGCCAATTCAAGCCTAAAACTACACCGGACTTCCGAATTCGATTCCGATTGCTCTCCTAAGTCATAAATGATCCCCCGAAACTAGTCAAATCATCAGATTTCCATTTCGAGCTGTCTAACTCATCGGTCAACCTTTGGTTGACTTTTCCAACCTATTCTTCTCATAAAGAGGTTTATGGCCTCATTTTTATCTAAATTTCTTCCGATTTGCTTCTAACTTTCCGAACACATACAAATTAGCATATTGAAGTGTTAAATGAAGAAAATGGGGCGATAACTCCCGTAACGACGGATCAGAATCATTTGCCATTTAACCAAAACTCTGAATGGAAATTTGAATATTGTTGAATTTCAATCAAATAACCTCATAATTCAGATTTCAAGCACAACATATCAGATTTTACATAAGAAGCCTAATCAGAATATTTTAATGTTAAAGACTAATGGAAAAACCTAAAGTGCTCGAGCATACATAGTCAACTGTAATATCCAGGATTAACAAAGACTAGTGAAGCATGTTATAACAAAGAATATTAGAAAAGCGAATAGAAACATAATCATAGAAGATAAAATGGAGATAAGTCGAATAAAATCTAACATGCAAACATTCAAAATATAACAGAAAATAACACAAAATATGTTCACCAACCAAAAAATAGAAAAAATAGAGGGTCGGGGACTTAGCTCGCAGGATTTGTCTCCTGAGCTTCCCATTTTGTTTCCTTTTTTGTTCTTTTTCTTTTCTTTTCTTTTTCAGTTTTTTTCTTTTTTTTGAGTTTCATTTTCTTTTATTTCAGGCTTCAGACTTCAAGCTTGAAGTCTTTTATTGGGTTTTAACAATAGAGATAGGTTTAGAGATGTAAAAAAGAGGGTTTTTGGTATGGGGTTTGGTTTGAGTCGACCGAAGTTAGGGTTCCGGCGGCTCTTTTTGGATATTCGAACAGTTTGAGGAGGATTCGATGGAAGCGATTTATGTAGGGTTGTAGATCAAGATTAGGGGGTCTTGGGGTGTTGACATGGAGACCGGTGTCAAAGATTAGTGGTCATCGAAGAAGAAATCCGGTGACCGGATTTTCAAGATTTGGGGGTTTTGGGATTTTCTTGGTTTTCTATGGTTGCTTTGGGTAGAAGAATATGAGAAGAGTGGTTTGGGGTTTGAGAATGGCCGGAGACAGCCATGAAAGGTGGCCAGTCTCCCTGGGCGCCGAGGTCAAGAAGAGAGGAAGAAGAAGCCTGAAGGCGGCTAGGGTTAGGAAGAAGATGAAATGGTCGGTCTCTTGAAAAACCGAGCCTTTTATATGCGTAACACTTGATTAATTCCTGGCCAGAGGATCATTGTCAATCAACGGCAGGGATCTAATATTAAAAACGACGCCGCTTAGTTTAAGTAGGTTCTTTGATCTCTTCCGTTGGATCGAATGGATGAACGACTCAGATTTAACATCAAAACCCAATTGAATTAATTAGATTTTCGGATTAATTCTCAGTTGTTGTATTAAATAAATGGATGGCTGAGATTGTTTGTCACTTAATAACTGGACCAGACTTTTTAAATTGTTTGGGCCAATTGTATCTGGGCCTGTACAAATGGCCAGATGTGTATTTTTTGTATTTTTTGATGTATTTCTAATATTTTGATGTATTTTCTTGTTATATTTCTCTCTCTATTTTTATATTATTTTCCAATTAATTAGATTCTTTTAATTTCCTGTTTCTCCAATTTTTCTGATATTTTTTGACATTTGTTGCTATTTTTTCTTATTTTTCGACACACACAGACACACACTGTCACGCCCCAAATATATATATATATGTATTGTTGTTAATTTCCTTTAATTATCTCTTATTTGTAACAACTATACTCAATATTTTTTTTATTTTCTAATTTTTATTTTTAAACTACCATAAAAATATGTGTACTGTGGCCACAGGACGTGTCAGGACATGGCAGGACGTGGGCATGGCACGGGTCAAGACGTGTTAGGACATGGCCATTATATGTTTTAAGAAGTGTCAGGATATCGCAGGGCATAACAGGGCGTGGCCTTGGCATGGGTCAAGATGTGGCCACAGGAAGTATCGAGACGTCACAGGACATGGAAGGACAAGGGCATGGCACGGGTCAGGACGTGTCAAAACGTCATAGGACATGGAAGGACGTGGGCATGGCACAAGTTAGGACATGTCAGAACATGGCCATGGCACGTTTCCAAACATGTTAGGACGTCGCAGGACATGGCACAACATGACCATGGCACAAGTTAGGACGTGTCAGGACGTGGCCACAGGACGTGTCAGGGTATTGTAAGACTTTGACATGGCACATATTAGGACGAATCAGGACGTGGCCATTGCGCATTCCGGATGTGTCATGATGCCACACGACATGGCAGGGCGTGGCCATGGCACGAGTCAAGACATTGCAGGATATCGCATGACATGGCCGGACAAGGGCATGGCACGGGTCAGGACGTGTCAGGACATGGCCATGACACATATTAGGATGTTGCATGACATGGTAGGGCGTGGCCATGGCCCTAGTGAGGATGTGTCAAGACGTCGCAGGACGTGCCTACAGGACGTGTCAAGACGTTGCAGGACATGGCAGGACGAGGGCATGCCATGGTTCAGGACGTGTCAAGACATGGACATGGCACGGGTCAATACATGTCAGGACGTCGTAGGACGTAGCCACAGGAAGTGTCATGTGGTGGCATGACATGGGCATGGAAAGGGTCAGGACGTGTCAGGAGATGGCCAATGCAATTGTAAGGACGTCTCAGGACATCGCACGAGATAGCGGGATGAGGGCACGACACGGGTCAGGACGTGTCAGGACATGGCAATGGAACGTGTTAGGATATGTTAGGACGCCGTAGGACATGGCAGAGCAATGGCCATGGCACGGGTCAGGACATGTTAGGACATTGCATGACATCATTAGACGTAGCCACTAGACATATCAGGACATCGCAAGACATGGTAGGATGTGGGCATGGCACGTGTCAGTACAAGTGAGGACATAGCCATGGAATCTTTAGGATGCCACTTGACGTGTCAGGACAAGGCAGGGCATGGCCATGGAATGGGTCAGGACGTGTCAAGACATGTTAGGACATGGCAGGATCGCAAGTCATAGTTATGACACAGGTCAGGACATCACAGGACGTGCCCACAAGACGTGTCAGGGATGTCACAAGACACGGCAGGAAGTAGGTATGGCAACGATCAAGACGTGTTAAGACATGGCCATGGCACATTTTAGGACTTGTTAGGACGTTGCAGGATATGGCAAGGCATGGCCATGGCACGGGTCAGGATGAGTCAGTACGTCACAGAATGTGGCATAGGACGTGTTAGGACGTTGCAAGACATAGCAGGACGTGGGCATGGCACAGGTTAGAACATGTCAAGACATGGCCATGGCAGATTTTGGGACATGTCAGGATGTCGCATGACATGGCATGGGTCAGGATGTGGCCACATAATATGGTAGGAAGTGTAGGAAATGGAAGGAAAAGGGCATGGCACATGTTAGGACATGACCATGGCACATATCATGACGTGTCAGGACGTCACAGGACATGGCAGGGCGTGGCCTAGTCAAAAGTCAGGATGTGTCACGACATTGCAGGACGAGGTTACAGGACGTGTCAAGACATCACAATACATGGAAGGTCAAGGGCACGGCACGAGTCAGGACGTGTCAAGACATGGCCATGGCACGGGTTAGGAAGTGTCAGGACATTGCAGGATATGGCTACGGGACGTGTCATGCAATGATAGGACGTGGGCATTAAACGGGTCAAGACGTGTTAGCACATTGGCACGTGTCAGGACATGTCAGGACGTCGTAGGACATGTCAGGGCGTGGCCATGGCAGAGGTCAGGACCTGTCAGTACATGGCCATGGCAATTGTCAGGACGTGTCAGGATGTCGCAGCACATGGCAAGACGTAGGCATGGCATGGGTCAAGACGTGTCAGGACATGGCTATGGCACATGTCAGGATGCCGTAGGACAATATAAGGCATGGCTATGGCACGAGTTAGGATGTGTCAGGGCATCACAGGACGTCTTTGGATTGTGTCTGGACATCGTAGGACATGATCATGGCACGGGTGAGGACGTGTGAGCACATGGCCATTCCCTCTTCAGGATGCCACATGACATGCCGGGACATGGTAGGACATGGTAGGGCGTGGCCATGGCATGGGTCAGGACGTGTCAAGATGTGGCAGAACGTGGCCACATGACGTGTCAAGTTATTGCAGGTCGTGTGCATGGCATGGGTAAGGATGTGTCGGGACATCATATAATGTGGCCACAAGAAGTGTCAGGACATCACAGGACATGGCTAGACGTGAGCATTTCTTAGGCCAAGACGTGTTAGGACATGGCCAAGGCACCTTTCAGGATGTGTCAGGATGTCACAAGACATGCCAGGGCATCTCCATGGCACGGGTCAAGATGTTGTAGGACGTGGGCACAGGATGTGTTAGGATGTCGCAGGACGCGGCAGGACGTAGGCATGGCACAGGTCAGGACGTGTCAGGACATGGCCATGGCACATCTCAGGACGTGTCAGGATATTGCAATATATGGCAGGGCGAGGCCATGGCATGTGCCAGGACGTGTAAGGACATGGCCATGGCATGTGTATGGACGTCGCAGAACATGGTAGGGCATGTCCAAGGCATGGGTCAGGACATCGCAGGACATGTCAGGATGTTGCAGGACATTACAGAAGATGCACTACTTGCACGATGATCCTCCATTTATTGTCTAAAGCCATCAGCTGCCATGAGCATGCATGACATGTTCGTGCAAGTTCTTGATTGAAATCGGTTGTTGGGTGTTAGGTGTGTCATCACTTGTGGCAGCGGATGGCTTTAGATAATGATTTCACTACTAAATGTGGAGCATCATGCACTAGACATTGAGTTGTTCTACACTGCTCAATATCTAGTGCTAGCCAATGCTTAGCAACATTTCAAGCGCAATGATGGTAGTGGTCATTGGTGGCGGTGGTGGAAAGTAGCCGTGGTTCGAGCGGTAGGGACCGGCGATAGTTAGTCGATGCTTGATGGTTGGCGCTGGCAGTTTGAAGTCGGATCACATATGGCGGTTGCAGCTCTGAACGTTCCTCATGATTAATGGTGGTTGGTCATCCATATGATTTTATAAAAATATGATGTATTTAACCTATTTTTTATTACTTTTTATGCATTTTTTTGTAATTTAAAATAATTTTTATGTTAGTTCTTTATAAAAACAATTACTCTTTTATGTGTAATATTATTACTAGATGTATTGGAAGTTTTCTCCATTGTTTTTCCTATTTTTATATTAGTTTTCCTATTTTTTACTATGTTTCCAAGTATTTTTTGTTTTATAATAAAAATAAAAATAAAAATAAAAAATTTGTAAAAAATATCATTTACAATGTTTAAAAGTCATTTGTGAATATATTAGCTAAGTTGTACATCGGTTTGTGCTATTTGGTGTTGTACAATTCTATTATGATTCTCTGGACAAAACATGTCTACTCCTGAAACTTGGTTTTTTATTTTAAGCATATATAAGGGGGGGGGGGCAGAGGTGTTGAAAGGCACCTCAAGGTGCCGGCTGCCAGGCAGTGCGGGCACGCATGGGGACGCTGGCATGGGGCATGGGCATAGGGGGCATGCATGCTTGTCCGTGCTACGTCCCCAAAGATCACAAACCACGCCGGCAAGTACTCGTGTGGGCTCGTAGCATGCCTGGCAGTGACACCGCTCATGGCAAACATTGACTTTTGACAACAAAAGGTGGAACATCATGCAAGTAGTACCGCAAGGTGCCGTGCGCAACGGGCGAAGCTTAGTAAGTGCCGATGGCTAGTGGATGTTGCGGGCAAAATGGGGAGGTGACAACGCTCGTGGCGGCAAATGGATTTTAGCAATGGAATGGCAAAGCAACGTGCAAGTAGCGCCGTAAGGGGCCATGCACATGGGGTGAAACTTAGTAAGTTGCCGATTGCCATTGGTTGTAGCGGGTTGTGTCTGGCATCACTTGTGGAAACTGATGGCTTTAGACAATGAGATGATAGTCGTGCAAGTAGCGCCGCAAGGAACCGTGCGCATGGGGCGATGTACACTAGATGTTGATTGCCATCGGGTGTTTTGGGCGACATCACTCATTGTGGTTGATGGCTTTTGCAATGGAACGGCAAAGCGTCGTGCAAGTAGCGCCGTGAGGTGCCATGTGCATGGGGAGAATCTTAGTATGTTGCCTATTGCCATTGGTTGTTGTGGGTTAGGTCTATAAACTCCCCCCACCGACGCCCATGCGCCTGTGGCGTTTGATGTCTTTTGACAACGAACGACAGAGCATCGTGCAAGTAGCGCCGCAAGGTGCTATGCGCATGGGTCAAAGCTCAGTAGATGTCCATTGCCATCAGTTGTTGCAGGCAACATCGGGAGGCGACATCGCTCGTGACGGTTGATGGTTTTTGCAATGGAACAACAATGCATCATGCAAGTAGCAACGAAAGGTGTCGTGCCTATGGTGCGAAGCTTAGTAAATTGCCGATTGCCATTAGTTGTTGTGGGCTATCTCTGGCATTGCTTCACCCCCCTATTCGTGCTTTGTGGGGCTTGTCTTGGATTTGCAACGTTGGCCTCGGCAACAACACATGGCTGTTGTTGGCTTGTATCGGCAAGTCAAGTGTTCGTTTCACGAGCCGTGCATATGGGGCGAAGCTTAGTAAATTTTCGATTTCCATTGGTTGTTGTGGGTTGTGTCTGGTATTGCTTCAACCCCCTAATCATGCTTTGCGGGGCTTGTCTTGGCTGGGCAATGTTGGCATCGACAACAACAGAAGGCTGCACGTCGCGTGTTGGGGCTGTTGTTGGCTTGTATAGGCATTGCAAGTGTTCGTGCGGCAAATGAGTGGTGTTTGGATTGTGTGGCTAGGTTGGATCCCTGTACATGGCCATGTCGTAGGCGTTGTTTACGAGTAAGGTTGTTTGGGAATGCAGCCCAAATCGGGTGGTAAATTCCATCCAAGGCTAAATACAGGTGAGAAACCAATAGCGAACAAGTACCGCAAGGGAAAGATGAAAAGAACTTTGAAAAGAGAGTCATATGGGGGCCGGCGATGGACCCCGGTCGGATGAGCAATAGTGTAGAGCCGGTCTGCCGATCGACTCTAGGCATGAACCAGTGTGGATTGGTGGGGGAGGGGTCAAATCCTAGGCTTTTGATACTCTCGTGTACCGCTATCTCCTTTATTATGGTAGGCAGCGTGCACCTCTAGCGTGCCTCGGCATCTGCGCGCTCCGGATTCTGGCCTGTGGCTGCCCATTCAGCCCGTCTTAAAACACTGACCAAAGAGTATATCATGTGTGCGAGTCAACGGGCGAGTAAACCTGTAAGGTGTAAGGAAGCTAATTGGTAGGATCCCCCTGAGGGGTGCACCGCCGATCGACCTTGATATTCTGTGAAGGGTTCGAGTGTGGGATACCTGTCGGGACCCAAAAGATGGTAAACTATTCCATAGCGAGGCAGAGCCAGAGGAAACGCTGGTGGAAGCCCATAGCGATATTGACATGCAAATCGTTCGTCTGACTTGGGTATTGGGGCGAAAGACTTATCGAACCGTCTGATAACTAGTTCCCTCTGAAGTTTCCCTCAAGATAGCTAGAGCTCGCGTGCAAGTCCTATCAGGTAAAGCCAATGATTAGAGGAATCGTGTGCGCAACGCGCTCGACCTATTCTCAAACTTTAAATAGGCAGGACAGCGCGACTACTTTGTTGAGCAGCGCCACGGAATCAAGAGCTCTAAGTCGGCCATTTTTGGAAAGCAGAACTAGTGATGCGGGATGAACCGAAAGCCAGGTTATGGTGCCAAACTATGCGCTACCCTAGATCCCACAAAGGGTATCGATCGATTAAGATAGTAGGACAGTCGTGATAGAAGTCAAAATCCACTAAGGAGTGTGTAACAACTCACCTGCTGAATCAACTAGCCCTAAAAATGTATGTCGCTTAAGCGCGCGACATACACCCGTCCATCGGCGCATGTGACATAACACGATGAGTAGGAGGGTGCAGTGGTCGTTGCAAAACCTTGTGCGTGAGCCAAGGCAGAGCGGTTATCGGTGCAGATCTTGGTGATAGTAGACAATATTCAAATGAGAACTTTGAAAGCTGAAGAGGGAAAAGGTTCCACGTGAACGACACTTGCACATGGGTTAGTCGATCCTAAGTGTAGGGGGAACCCCGACAGATAGCACATTTTGCACGTACTCCGAAAGGGAATAAGACTAAATTCATGAACCGGGACGTGGCGATTGACGGCAATGTTAGGAAATCCGGACGCATCGGCGGTACGTCAAGAAGAGTTATCTTTTCTATTTAACAGCCTGCCCACTATAGAAACAATTCAATCGGAGGTAGGGTCCAGCTACTGTAAGAGCACCGCAAGTCGCATTGTTTTCGGTGCACCACCGATGGCCCGACCGTACTCATAACTATATCATGTCTCCAAGGTGAATAGCCTCTGGTCGATGGAATAATCTAGGCAAGGGAAGTCGGCAAACTAGATTCGTAACATCGGGAAAAGGATTAGCTCTGAGGTCAGGATGCCACATGACGTGTTAGGACATGGTAGAACATGGTAGGGAGTGGCTATGGCACGGGTCAAGACATATCAGGACGTGTCCACAGGTCATGTCAAGACGTCACAGGTCGTGGGTATGGCATGGGTCAGGACTTGTGAGGATTATGCTGGACATGGCAAGGCGTGGCTATGTCACGGGTAAGGACATGTGAGGACATTGTAGGACTTGGCCACAATACGTCATAAAACATGGAAGGGTGTGTCCATGGCATGGGTCAGGACATGTCAAAATGTCATAGGATGTTGACACAGGACATATTAGGACATGGAAGGACGTGGGCTTGGCACAGGTCAGGACGTGTCAGGACATGGCCATGGCATATTTCAGGATGTGTCAGAATGTCACATGACATGGTAGGGCGTATCCATGGCATGGGTGAGGACGTGTCAGGACATTGGAGGATGTGGCCACAGGACGTGTCATCACGTCACAGGACATGGAAAGACATGTGCATGGCACGTGTCAGGACATGTCAGGACATGGCCATGATACCTTTTCAAACATGTCAGGACGTCGCAGGACATGGCAAGGCGCGGCCATGGCACGTGTCATGACGTGGCCACAGGACGGGTCAGGACATGGCATGACGTGGGCATGACACGAGTGAGGACGCGTCAAGACATGACCATGGCACATTTTAGGACGTATCAGGATGTCATAGGACATGGCAGGGCATGGCCACGACACGGTTTAGGATATCGGATGACGTGGCCACAGGATATGTCAGAATGTCGCAGGACATGGCAGGACAAGGGCATGGCATGGGTCGGGACGTGTTAAGACATGGCCATGGCACGTATCAGGATGTTGAAAGACATGGCGGGGCATGGCCAAAGCTCAGAGAACGAGTCAGGTCTTTGCATTATGTCACAGGACGTGGCTACAGGGCGTGTAAAGACGTCGCATGACATGGCAGGACGAGGGCATGGCACGGGTCAAGACATGTCATGATGTTGTAGGACATGGACACAGGATGTGTCATGATGTCGTAGGACGTGACCATAGGACGTGTCAGGACATGGCAAAATGTGGGCGTGGCACGAGTCAGGACGTGTCAGGATATGGCCATGGCAATTGTTAGGATATTCCATGATGTCGTAGGACATGGTAGGACGTGGGCATGGCATTGGTCAGGTCGTGTCAGAACATGGCTGTGGCACGTGTCAGGATCTGTTAGGATGCAGCAGTACATGGTAGGGTATGGCCATGGCACGAGTCAAGATGTGTTAGGACGTCATTGGACGTGGACACTAGACCTGTCAGGACGTTGCAGGACATGGCAGGACATGGGTATGGCATGGGTCACAACATGTGAGGACATGGCGATGAATTTCAAGATCCCATATGATGTGTCAGGATATGGAATTATATGGCAGGGCTTAGCCGTGGTACATGTTAGGATGTGTCAGGACGTGTCCACATGACGTGTCAAGTTAACGTGTCAGAACATCGCAGGACATGGCAGAACGTTGCCATGTGACAGGTCAAGACGTGTTAGGACATGGCCATGGCATGGTTTAGGATGTATTAGGACATCACAGGACATGCAAGGGCGTGGCTAGGGCATGGGTCAGGACGTGTCAAGATGTTGCACGATATGGCCATAGGACGTGTCAGGACGTCGTAGGACATGGCAGGATGTAGGCATGGCACATGTCAGAACGTGTCAAGACATGGCCATGACACAGTTTAGGACATGTCAGACATCACAAGAAATGGCATGGGAAGGCCCTGGCATGGGTCTTGATGTGTTAGGACATCATAGGACATAGCCATAGGACGTTTTAGGACAAGGCAGGACGTGGGCATGGAAAGGGTCAGGACGTCGCATGACATGTCAGGACGTCACAGGACATGGCAAGATACGGGCATAACACGGGTCAGTACATGTTAATACATGGCCATGGCACGGGTTAGGACTTGTCAGGACGTCGCAGGACGTGGCCACAGGGCGTGTCAGGTTGTCGTAGGACATGGAAAGATGTGGGCATGTCATGGGTCAGGACATGTCAGGATATGTCCACGGCACATTTTAGGACGTGTCAGGACATCATAGGACATGCCAAGGCATGGCCATGGCATGTATCAGGATATTGCAGGACGTGGCCACAAGAATTGTCAGGCCATCGTAGGAAATGGCAGGACGTGAGCATGGCATGGGTCAAGACATGTCAAGACATGGCCATGGCATGTTTCTGAACATGTCAGGACATCGCAGGACATGGCAGGGGTTGGCCATGGCATGGGTCGGGACGTGTGCCACATGATATGTCAGGACATGGTAGGACGTGAGCATGGCACGGTTTAGGATATATCAGGACATGGCCATGGCACATTTAAGGGCATGTCAGGATGTTGCAGGGCATAAAATGGCATGGCAATGGAACGGGTCAAGACATCGCAGGATGTGGCCATAAGATTTGTTAGGATGTTGCATGACATGGCAGGATAAGAGCATGGCACGGGTCAGGACATGTTCAGGACATGGCCATGACACGTGTCAGGATGTGTCAGGACGTTGCAAGACATGGCAGGGCGTGGCCTTGGAACGGGTGAGGACGTGTCAGGACGTCGTAGGACATGGCTATAGAACGTGTCAAGATGTCACAGGACATGGTAGGATGCAGGCATGGCATGGTTCAGGACGTGTCAAAACATGCCCATGGCACGGGTTAGGACGTTTTAGGTCATCGCAGGACATGGCCGTAGGACGTGTCAGGACATGATAGGACGTGGGCATGGCATGTGTTAGGATGTGTCAGGATGTCACACGAGATGGAAGGATGTGGGCATCGCACGGGTCAGGACGTGTTAGGACATGGCCATGGCACATGTTAGGATGTGTCAAGACACCGCAGGATATGGCAGGGTATGGCCATGGAACGGGTCAGGACGTGTTAGGACGCTGCAAGACGTTATTTGACGTGGTCACTTGATGTGTTAGGAAGTCACAAGACATGGCAAGACGTTCGCATGGCATGGGTCAGGACATGTAATGGCATGGCCATGCACTCTTCAGGATGCCATATGACATGTCAGGACATGGAAGGACATGGCAAGCTTAGCCATGGCATGGCATAGGACGTGTCAAGACGCGTCAGGATGTGGTAGGACGTCGGTACATGACATGTCAAGTCGGCGTAGGTCGTGGTTATTTCACGGGTCAGAACTTGTCAGGACGTCGCAGAACATGGCCACAAGACATGTTAAGATGTCGCAGGACATGGCAGGACGGGGGCATGTCAGGGTCACGACATGGCCATGCCACATTTTAGGATGTCTTGATATCGCAAAACATGCCAGGGCGTGGCCATGGCATGGGTTACGACGTATCAATATGTTGCAGGACATGGCCATAGGACGTGTAAGGACGTCGTAAGACATGGCAGGATATGGGCATGGCATGGGTCAGGACGTGTCAGGACATGGCCATGGCACGTTTCAGGACGTGTCAGGATGTCATAGAACATGGCATGGCATGGCCATGGCACGGGTGAGGAACTGGCCACATGATGAGTCAGGTAATGCATGAAATGGCAGGAAAAGGGCATGGCACAGGTTAGGACGTGTTAGGACATGCCCACGTCCTAATCGCCTACACATTGCTCTCTATGGGATTCAAACCCAACTCATATTTGGGTAAATTATATTGCTTCGACTGTATCTATTGCTTTTTAGCAATAGATTCGGACGTCACTGCCATGGCACGAATCAGGATGTGTCAAGATGTTTTAGGATAGTGCAGTATGGCCACAAGAATTGTCAGGATATGGCAGGACATGGGGATGGCATGCGTGAGGTCATGTCAGGACATGGCCTTGGCACATTTCAGGACATGTCAAGACGCCGCAGGACAGGGCAAGGCGTGGCCATAGAACAAGTCAGGATGTGTCAAGATGTTGATGGACGTTCTAGGACATGGCTACAGGACGTTTCAGGACATAGCAGGATATGAGAATGGCACGGGTCAGGACATATCAGGACACGACCATGGCATTTGTCAGGACGTCGCACGACATTGCATGGCATATCTATGGCACGGGTAAGGATGTTTTAGGACGTCACAGGACATGTCAGGACATGGCATGTTGGCATGGCACGGGTCAGGACGTGTCAGCACATGACCATGGCACGTGTCAGGACGTCGGAGGACATGGGAGGGCATGACCATGGTACGAGTCGGGATATGTCAGGCCACCGAGGACGTGGCCACAAGACGTGTCAAGAAATGGCAGAATAGGGCATGGCACAGGTCGGGATATGTTAGGACATGGTCATGGAACCTTTTAGGATGTGTTAGGACATCCCAATACATGGCAAGGCATGGCCATAGCATGGGTTAGAACATGTCAGGACATCGTAGGACGTGGCCACAGGACATGTTAGGATGTCACATGACATGGTAGGGCCTGGACATTTCAGGACATGACCATGGCACATGTCGACATGTCATGATGTTGCAGGACATGGCAGGGCGTGGCGATGGCATGGGTAAGGACGTGTCAGGACGTCGTAGAACGTTGCCACAGGACATGTTAGGACATTGTAGGACTTGGCCAAAGGATGTGTCAAGACGTCGCAGGACATGGAAAGACATGGGCATGGCACGGATCATGACGAATCAGGACATGGCCATGGCATGTGTTAGGATGTGTAAAGAAGTCGCAGGACATGGCAGGGCATGGCTATGGCACGTGGAAGGACGTGTCAGGACATCACAGGATGTGGCCATAGGACGTGTAAGGACATGGTAGGATGTGTGCATGGCACATGTCAGGACGTGTCAGCATATGGCCATGGCACGTGTCAGGACGTGCCATGACATTGCATGACATGGAAGGGCGTGACCATGGCATGGGTCAGGACATGTCAGAACGTGGAAGGATGTAGGCATGGTATGGGTCAGGACGGGTCAGGACATGGCTAACACATTTTACCATGCATGAGGACATCGACATGGCATGTGCCAGGACGTGTGAGGACATCGTACGACATGGCAGGTCATAACTATGGCATGGGTATGGACGTGTCAGGACGTCGCAGGATATGGCCATAGGATGTGTCACGACATGGCATGATGTGGTCATGGAACGGGTCAAGACGTGTCAGCACATGGACATGGCATGTGTCAAGATGTGTCAGGATGTCGCAAGACATGGTAGGGTGTGACCATGGCATGGGTCAGGACGTGTCTGGCCTTCAAGGACGTGGCTATAAGACGTGTTAGGACATTGCAGGATGTGGGCATGGCATGGGTCTAGCCGTGTCATGATATGGCCATAGCTCATTTCAAGACGTGTTAGGACGTAAGAAATCATGGCACATCATGGCCATGGTATGGGTTAGGATGTGTCACAATGTTGCAGGATGTAGCCACAACATGTGTCAGGACATGGCACGATGTGGTCATGGAACGGGTCAAGACGTGTCAGCACATGGCCATGGCACGGGTCAGGACGTGTCGGGATGTCGAAGGACATGGCAGGGCGTGACCATGGCATGGTTTAGGACGTGTTAGGCCATCGAGGACGTAGCCACAGGATGTGGGCATGGCACGGGTCAAGACGTGTCAGGACATGGCCATAGCTTATTTCAGGACATGTTAGGACATCACAAGACATGGCAGGCCGTGGCCATGGCATGTGTCAGGGTGTGTCCGGACATCGCAGGACGTGGCCATAGGACGTGTCAGGATGTCATAGGACATGGTAAGATGTGTCAGGACATGGCCATAGCTCATTTTAGGGCGTGTTAGGACGTCACAAGACATGGCAGGGCGTGGCCATGGCATGTGTTAGGATGTGTCCGGACATCGCAGGACATGGCCATAAAAGGTGTCAGGATGTCGCAGGACATGGTAGGACGTGGGCATGGCACGGGCCAGGACATGTCAGGACATGGCCAAACATGATGCAACAGTAGAACTACACAATGTTTGATAGCCAGGTGATATCTCAAATAAGGATTTGATCTCAGACCATGACCCTGCATTATTGGAAGCTTTGGACAGTCCGCAACCTCACAAAAGTGCATTTTTATCTGCCTCAAAAATGACTCCTCAGAAGCTGAAATTTTCTGTGGCAAAGAGACATGAACCATGTAGTGCAAAGAAATTGAAAAGGCATGAACCATTGTGGATGGTTATAGAAGATGAAATTAATCAAAAACTTTAGACCAATCTAATTATTGCAAGCTCCGACGAAGCAAAAAGAACATGAATTGGTAGAATATTGTTCGAAGGAGTGATAACTGTGATTTAACATGCTTTATACCTATTCCCTAAGCTTTCTGCATGAATTGCCATACATTAGTCCCAAAATTCTAAGAAATTGCACTTGATTGCAGGTTTGATCGATAAGATGAAAATGGTCACAAATCGGCTCGACAAGGAGTGAAATTTTCCAAGTGTGGAAGTCAAGTAAAGTGAAGATTAAAAAGACCCAGAGCGAACCACACTGATTTGCTACGCGGCCGCGCTGGAGATTCAGAGAGATTGGGATTATGCTCGAGACATGCACGGTTCGCGCTCACTATGACGCGGTCCACACCTGAGGAAATCTAGAGGCTAAGGAAAAGCCAACGAGATTGTGCACCAAAAAAGTACGGTCCACGAGGGTGAGAATCAGAGGATCATCATTGTGGCCAATTTATCTATGCGGTCCACGACCCATTTTTGCGTGGTTCGCGTTCCTCTATCACCGTGACCGTGATCCCTTTTTGCTGGATTTGCATCCCCAACTCCATATTGGAGACATTGAAGGCCAAGACCCAGCGCGGCCGCGCAACATATATGTGCGGTCCGCACCAGTCCTGTAGGGGCATTTTTGTCCGGCTATTATAGCCTAGTATAAATAGATTATTTTATCAATTTTAGGTCAAGTTTGGTATTGGACAGAGCTGCTGCACTCATGAGAATAGCTTTTAAGCCTATTTTGGGCAATTACTTTTTCTTTGAACGTGGATTCTTGTAGATTATCAATATAGTTAATTAATATGTCATGTTAGGACGTCGCAGGACGTGTCAGGACATTGTAGGACATGGCAGGACGTGCGCTACTTGCTCGACGATCCGCCATTCATTGTCTATAGCAATCCGCTGCCATGAGCGATGCCATGCTTTGTAGGTTTCGTGCAAGTTGACAATTGCCATCGGCTGTTGCGGGTTGTGTCTGGCATCGCTCATGGCAGCTGATGGCTTTCAGGCCATGGCCATGGCACGTGTCAGGACGTGTCTCCACGCCGCTCCACGCCGCTCGATGTCTAGTGCTAGCCAAATGCTTAGCAACATTTCAAGCGCAATGATAGTAGTGGTCATTGGTGGCGGTGATGGAAAGTAGCGGTGGTTTGCGGTAGCGACCGGCGACGGTTGGTAGACGCTTGGTGGTTGGCGCCGGTGATTTTTGCCCTAGGCAAATAAATTCCAATATTAAAATAAATAATATTTTTTGTTTGCAATTATGTGTTTGATTGAAATAAAGTGTATGTTTGTGATTGAAACAATTAGAAATTAAAATTAGAAAATTAAAAAATAGGTTAATTAGAAAATGTCATAAAAATAAAGGAATTTAAAGAAAATAAACAAAAAATACAAATATACCGGAAATTAAAGAAAAATAGCAAAAAATGTCAAAAAATACCAGAAAAATTAGAGAAAACAAGAAATTAATAATTGAAAAAGAATATAAAGAGAAAAATTTAAATACGACACGAAAATACATAAACAAATAATTAAAATACACAAAAAATACATAAAATACAATAACTAGGCCAAGGTGTCAAGCCCAAAACACCTCAGCCCAAGAGATTACAATATCCGGTCCAATTTTATAAGAATTAAATCCCGGTCGTCTGTGTAATTGATCCAACAGTCGATTTGGAACCCCTGTAATTAAACCAAACGACAGTTAATCTTGGTCGTCCATTTAGAATGATCTAACGGAGACTAAATTGTCTCCATGTAACACTTGAACGATGCCGTTTTAGATCCTTGGATCCTGGCTGTTGATCAAGAATGATCCAAGGGCCAGGACCAACCAAGCCATGCAGGGTATTTAAGTCATGGTCTCTTTAGAGACCGTCCATTTCATTTGCCCTAACCCTAGCCGCCCTTACCCGTCTCCCTCTTCACCTCTTCGTCTTCTTCATCTCCGTTCATGGAGACTGGCCGGCTCCAATGGCCGTGTCTGGCCACCCCTGACCCCAAAACCTTTCTCTTCTACCTTCTTCACATGAAACCACCTTAAAACCAAAAGAAACCTAGAAGAAATCCTATGTTCTTCAAAACACGGCCACCAGAATTTTCTCCAGTGAAGTAATCGGTCTGTGTCCCATGACTCCTATGAACCTACAGCTCTGATACCAACTTGTCACGACCCTAGTTCACCAATCGTGAACATGTCATGATGGAACCCAGTCCCCACGACTAGGTAAGCCTAACACGTTGCGGAATATACAAGTTTATGAACATTTAATAAGAAATAGCGGAAAAATAATATAAAAGGAATGTAATCCGTGCCGCTTGGCACATACACCCGTCAAATACACTGTATAAAACACCACCAAGACCCGGAATCCCACGGG
This sequence comes from Nicotiana noctiflora, assembly GCA_032618575.1. NCBI lineage: Eukaryota > Viridiplantae > Streptophyta > Magnoliopsida > Solanales > Solanaceae > Nicotiana > Nicotiana noctiflora. The sequence goes on from JASVEL010002632.1 coordinate 276,431, forward strand.
TAACACAGACTAAAAGAGAATATACAACTGTGGCTCTATGTGTAAAGAGTATCTAACAACGAAGAAGGAAAAACATCTACTAATACTATCAGAATAGAAGGAAGGCCCCCGGATCCGCGGACGTAGCAGATCATACCTCGAGGTCTCCCAAAGTGCTGCTGAATCACCTGGTATGTGCCTGACCTGATGTACCTGGATCTGCACAACAAAAGTGTGCAGAAGAGTAGCATGAGTACACCACGGCGGTACTCAGTAAGTGCCAAGCCTAACCTCGATGGAGTAGTGACGAGGAAGGTCAGGGCCCTACTGAGAGAAAACAATTTCAAAATGATGATAACAATAATATTAAGCACTTTAACTGATAATAATTCCGAAATAACAACAATAAAGTGATTATTACAACCGTCTACAATTAAACTAACAACAAGTAACCAACTCAATAAAACAAGTCCAGCACCTGTGGGAATCGAACCTACAGTCCCATTTACAGTACCTCTGGGTCTCCGGGAATCGAACCCACAGCCCATGTCTCAATAGATCTCGGGATCTCCGGGAATCGAACCCGCAGTCCACATTTCAATAAATCTCAGGATCTCCGGGAATCGAACCCGCAGTCCATATTTCAATAAATCTCGGGATCTCCGAGAATCGAACCCGCAGTCCACATTTCAATAAATCTCAGGATCTCCGGCAATCGAACCCGCAGTCCACATTTCAATAACCTCAGGATCTCCGGGAATCGAACCCGCAGTCCACATTTCAATAATCTCAGGATCTCCGGGAATCGAACCCGCAGTCCACAACAATACCACTCCGGGTCTCTGGGAATCGAACCCACAGCCCTGGGATCTCCGGGAATTGAACCCGCAGTCCACAAACACAGCAAGTAAAGGAATACACAGAGAGAAGTATAATATGCTTAACTATAACTTCGCCGATAAACGGCGCCAGCGATTACCAAGAAAACTCAAGTAAGACAATTAGGCAACTAGACAGTTAAATAATATCTAATCATGCTTTTCTAACTGCTACCGGGTAGGAATATCGAATTTTACAGCTAAAAACAGGAATATCACTCATTGAACATTTTAAGTAAAGTATGTGTTCAACAACCGGCGCATGTACACGCCCGTCACCTCGCGTACAAGGCATTTAAAGTATCACATAATATCCTAGGGGTGAAAGTCCCCCACACGAGGTTAGACAAGCCACTTACCTCAATTCCGGTACAAAACCGCTAAGAAATAACCCTCTTGCCGCGAATGTCGGCCTCCGCAAGTGTAGTATCTGATAAAAATCAATAGAATCACATCAAAATAGGCCAATTGGGCATTACCCAATCAAAATAACTCAAAATACACCAAAACCCACAAGTTGCCAAAACTCGACTTTCGATACGCTTATCGAAAAATCACGAAAATTATATTTTCGCGTTCCTTATCTCAATACGAGTCCGTGCATATAAAATTTATCAAAATCGGACTCCGTTTGCCCATTCAAATCAAAGATTTTCTAACAATTACGCATGGGCTCAAACCCACCTTTAATCTTCCAATTTCAGTGAAATAATCACGATTTCATGATAAACCAACGAATTAAGGTCAAGAAACTTACCCCCGATGATTTCCCGATGATATCCCAGCGTTTCCCCTTCAAAATTCTCTCTTGGAGCTCAACAATGGCGGTTTTGGTGTGTTAGGCCGCGACTGAAATGTTCTGGACTTAAAGTCACTGCCAGGCCATTTTACTCTACGCGATCGCAGCACTGGGCTTGCGATCGCGATGCACAAAATATGGGCGGCCTTATTTTCCTCTATGCGATCGCGTGATCCTGGACGCGATCGCAGTGAACAACTCAGCGACCCTACGCGATCGCAAATGACATGAACGCGATCGCGAAGAACAAACTCGTTCGGCTCCCCAAACTACCCTACGCGATCGCATACTCCCTCACGCGATCGCGATGCTTACTCTCCCAGACTTACGCGATCGCACCCTCCACCTTGCGATCGCAGAACTCCGGGCTTTTCCCTTACGCGATCGCATCCTAGGCATCGCGATCGCGATGCATTACCACCACACCTTACGCGATCGCGTGGCCATCTCCGCGATCGCGGAGAGCAAAATTGCTCTGCAATTATTGCAGCAGAAACAGCAGTGCCTTTTGGCACAAATTGGTCCGTTTGGACCCCCGAATTCATCCCGAGGCTCCCGGGACCCCAACAAAAACCACCAACATACTCCAAAACACGATACGAACTCATTCAAATCATAAAAACACGTATAACAACATCAAAACCCATAATTCACATCGAATTCAAGCCTAAATTTCTTAAAACTTTCCGAATTGCACATTCGATCTAAAACCCGACCAAACGACGTCCGAATGACCTGAAAATTTGCGGACATATCCAAATTCACATAACGAAGCTACAGAAATTGTCGGAATTCCATTCCGACCCCGGATCAAAATCTCACCTATCGTTCGGATTCGCCAAAATTTCAACCTTCGGCATTTCAAGCCTAATTGAGCTAAGGACCTCCAAAATACATTCCGAACGCGCTCCCAACCCCGAAATCACCCAGTGGAGCTAATGGAACCATCGGATTTCCGTTCCGAGATCGTCTTAACACTGTTCCGGTTACAGAGCATTTTTTATCTTTAAAGCTCTCATTTAGGGACTAAGTGTCCCAAAATACTCCAAATTTCAGGGCCGACTCTCCCGGCAAACCACAATAGCAGAAATGTACTTAGGGAAATAGTTAAATTAGGGATTGGGGCATAATTTTCTAAAACGACCGGCCGGGTCGTTACATCTTCCCACCCTTAAAAGATTCGTTCGTCCTCGAACGAGCATAGAAAACATACCCGGAGTAGTGAAAAGATGAGGGTACTGGCTGCGCATATCCTGCTCGATCTCCCAAGTCGCCTCCTCGACCGGCTGGCCCCGCCACTGAACCTTTACCGAAGCGATATTCTTTGACCTTAGCTTTCTGACTTGCCTGTCTAGAATAGTTACTGGCTCCTCAACATAAGACAGATCTTTGTCTAGCTGAACAGGAGTGAAATCCAACACATGCGACGGGTCACCATGGTACCTCCGGAGCATGGAGACATGAAATACGGGGTGAACTCCAGCTAGACTAGGAGGTAAGGCTAACTCATAGGCAACCTCCCTAATACGCCTCAAAATCTCAAAAGGGCCAATAAATCTGGGACTCAGCTTCCCTTTATTCCCAAACCTCATAACGCCCTTCATGGGCGAGACTCGAAGCAGAACCCGCTCACCAACCATAAAAGCGACATCGCGAACCTTCTTGTCCGCATAACTCTTCTGTCTAGACTGGGCTGCACGAAGTCTGTCCTGAATCACCTTGACCTTGTCCATAGCCTCCTGAACCATATCAGTACCTAGCAACATGGCCTCGCCCGGCTCAAACCAACCCACGGGAGACCTGCACCTCCTACCATATAGGGCCTCGTACGGTGCCATCTCAATACTAGACTGGTAGCTGTTGTTATAAGCAAACTCCGCCAGTGGCAAGAAGTGATCCCATGAACCTCCAAACTCAATCACGCACGCACGGAGCATTTCCTCCAAAATCTGAATAGTGCGCTCGGACTGCCCATCAGTCTGGGGGTGAAATGCTGTGCTCAGCTCTACCCGAGTACCTAACTCCTGCTGTACGGCTCTCCAGAACCGTGAAGTGAACTGAGTGCCTCTATCTGAAATGATGGAAACTGGAATACCATGCAGCCGAACTATCTCCCTGATATAGATCTCCGCCAGTCGCTCCGATGAATATGTAGTGCTCACCGGTATAAAATGGGCGGACTTGGTCAGCCGATCCACAATGACCCAAATGGAATCAAACTTCCTAACCGTCCGTGGAAGTCCAGATACAAAGTCCATGGTAATGCGCTCCCATTTCCACTCGGGAATCTCGATCCGTTGCATCAATCCACCCGGACGCTGATGCTCATACTTCACCTGCTGGCGGTTGAGGCATCTAGAAACATAATCAACTATATCCCTCTTCATCCGCCTCCACCGGTAATGTTGTTTCAAGTCCTGATACATCTTCGCGGCTCCCGGATGGTTGGAATACCGCGAGCTATGGGCCTCTGCTAGAATCAGCTCTCGGAGATCATCCACATTAGGCACACAGTATGCCCCCGCATCCTCATAACTCCATCATCCCCGATGGAAACATCTCAAGCATCACCACGCCGAACTCTATCCCGAAGGACGAGCAAATAAGGGTCGTCGAACTGACACTCCCCGATGCGGTCAAATAGAGAAGACCGGAAACCACACATGCCAGAATCTGGGTCGGGCTCCGAAAGATCCAATCTAACAAACCGCCTGGCTAAAGCCTGAACATCCATCGCCATAGGCCTCTCCGAAACTGGTAGATATGCTAAACTCCCCAAACTCTCTCCCCGACGACTCAAGGCATCGGCAACCACATTAGCCTTGCCCGTATGATAGAGAATAGTAATATCATAGTCCTTTAGTAGCTCCAACCATCTCCTCTCACGCATATTCAGGTCCTTCTGCTTAAGCAAGTGCTGCAAGCTCCGGTGATCAGTGTAGATCTCACAAGGGACCCCATATAAGTAATGACGCCAAATCTTCAAGGCGTGAACAATGGCAGCTAGCTCCAAATCATGAACAGGGTAATTCTTCTCATGCACCTTCAGTTGTCTCGACGCGTAGGCAATCACCCTACCGTCCTGCATCAATACCGCGCCGAGTCCAACTCGTGAGGCATCACAATATACGGTA
>JASVEL010002633.1:0-35736 GCA_032618575.1 Nicotiana noctiflora
CAGACAAAACCTCGCGATCGCGATGCACCCAAACATTGCCTTACGCGATCGCGAAGAACAAATTGTTTGCAATCTTATTGCAGCAGAATCAGCTGTGCATTTTGGCACGAAATGGTCCGTTTGGACCCCCGGATTCACCCCGAGGCCCCCGGGACCCCAACGAAAACCACCAACCTACTCCAAAACACGATACGAACTTGTTCCAAACACACCCTTAAACACGAAAATCACCAAATCAAAGCGAATTCAAGCCTAAATTTCATCCAAAACTTCTGAAACCTACATGCAATCAAAAACCCGAACAAACAATGTCCGAATGAACTGAAAATTTGCAGACATATGCAAAATCACCTAAGGAAGCTACTGCAACTGTCAGAATTCCATTCCGACTCCCGGATCAAAAACTCACATATCGATCGGATTTCCAAAAATTTCAAACTTCGGCATTTCCAGCCTAATTGAGCTACAGACCTCCATAATACATTCCGAACGCGCTCCCAACCCCGAAATCACCTAACGGAGCTAATGGAACCATCGAATTTCCGTTCCGATGTCGTCTTAACACTGTTGCGAATACGAACCATTTTTCAACTATAAAGCTCTCATTTAGGGACTAAGTGTCCTAAAACACTCCAAATTCTAGAACCGAACCTCCCGGCAAACTACAATAGCAGAAATGAACTTAGGGGAACAGTTAAATTGGGGAATGGAGCGTAAATTTCAAAAACTTTCGGCCGGGTCGTTACACATTTAATATATTTAAATGTCCACATACCAATAATATGGGAACATAAGTCCATTTGTCTATAATACAAGTTTTCATGATATATTATTGATAAATTATACATACTACTTCAAGGTAACCACTTATAATTTATATTCCGATTTAAATTAACACTAATACATTATATATGGTTCACGATACTTAATTTATATGTTAGAGATATACTATAATGGGTTTATGTATAATTTAGTATAGACGGCAGATTATTGTAGTAAGGACGAATGATGTATTAAGTATATGTATACTATTCTTATACTGTATAATTATAGTTAAATGAATATAGTTATAATATCATACAACTGTATAAATATTACAAATAAATAATATGAACTCATTTCTCAAATTAACATGAATATATCCATCATTACTCATTAATAATTTATTCTTATAAATTACATATGTGAATTAATGTGAATGAATACAATCCCGATCGTGAACTATAATGGATATCCATACTAATGATATCATGAACCATTAGTACACCGTGAAATCAATTATGATTATTATAAATATATTGGACTTATGCTATTACATAATAGCATATAGTACTCATAATAAAAAGTATAGATTATGACGATAAAGCATATTAAATATGGACAACCTCTTATGTGGTTGTCTATAACATAAGTCCAATTCGTACTTAATTCAAGTCATAATAATTAATTCAAGTCATAATATCATATGGTATAGACATATGCTATTATGATATAGCATAATAGCATATCCTTGGTGGGAACAACGTCTATTTATGCCACAGTAAGATATATACGTAATATCAGTACTTATATCATTCCGTCTATGAATATTAAATGTCCATATACCAATAATTCCTGACAGTAAATAAATCATTCCAGGGATGATCGTCGTAACGTCATAAACGTATATTAACAAATGTTAATATGAATGACTACAATGATAAATAATTTATCATAGGACTAATACACTGAAATATAAATATGATTAGTAAATTCACATTGTACATAATGCGTACTTAATTTATCATTGTATTTAATATATTAGTTAGTGATTTAATACGATTGTGACCATCCCTATCAATATTAGGCTGTACTAGGACGTCATGTTATTTCGATTGTGGAATTTCTATGTTATGACAATACTATTAATTGTCAACTTATATTTGTGACAAATTAATATTTTTGGATTAAATATCCTTTTATACATAGATATTTAATATTGTAATAGTTACCTCCACACAAAAAGATGTATACGATTGCTAAATTCATTAATTTAAGTTACATATATTTACGTACATATATTCCTGAATATATTATATCTAATGGTTGTGAGTTTGTATATAAATTGACCACGCGGTCAATTACCTAAAATGTAGCAATCGTATAAACCCACAATCATGGGTTGATATTAATACTATGTTCATTCAGTCTAACCATGAACGATAACTTAGAGTGTGTTTGGTATGAAGGAAAACATTTTCTGGAAAATGTTTTCCAATTTTCCCATGTTTGGTTGGCTTAAATATTTTGGAAAACATTTTCCTTATGAATTCATTTTCCTCCAATTGGAGGAAAATATTTTCCTTATCAAAGAAGGGAAAACATTTTCCAAAGCTCCTTCTCAACCATTCTCACCCTCACCAACCCACCCTACCCCTCTCCAAAAAACAGTTTTTTTTTAGAAAAATTTCAGTTTTTCCGTTACCATCCACCCTACTACCCCTCCACCCCACCCCGCAAAAAATTTTTTTTTACCAACCCACCCCACCCCCTCTCCAAAAAATAGTTTTTTTTTAGAAAAATTTCAGTTTTTCCGTTACCATCCACCCTACTACCCCTCCACCCCACTCCGCAAAAAAATTTCTTTTACCTTAATTTTTTTTTCTATAATTTTAAATTTCTGTTTTCTTATTTTTTTGCACCACCCACCCCCACTCCCTACCCCTCCCCCAACCCCCACCCTCCCCCCACACCCCCCACAAAAAAATTACCTTTTTTTTTGTAATTTAAATTTTTATATTTTTTCGATTTACAATATTGGGCATGAATATATAAATACATATGTAACATATTCATATTCCATAACGTCACATAATTGAAATCATATTCATTCACATTGACATGGGGCAATCTTAGTATAAATTTATATGTATGATATACTCATATATACTAAGTTCATTATTATATATGAATAATTCCATTACCAATTGGACTCATCATAAATTATATTTTTATAATGAGTCCAATTGGTAATGGAATAATATATAGTTAGTCATGTAAAAAATATCATAAGTCTATTAGTTGACTTATTAGTCAATGAGCATACGAATATTTTATTCACATATTCGTATAAGTACTAAGGTTCAATGTCACAATTGAACCTAAATTATTTATACGATATATGAATAATTAACTCATTTTTAAATTATTCATACTGAGTTAATAATAATTTAATTTATTCTTATAAATTACAAATTTAATCATGTTACATATGAGTATATATAATAACATGATTTATTAGCATGTTTCGTATATATTGACCAATATATCTCTTATTGGACATAACCACAATATATTCATTCACATTCATTATCTCAATCATAGGATCGTGATTGTTATTTAGTAATTGAAATAATGATAATAAATCATGTTACTATAGGATTGACACTAATATACAGAGTCATTAGTGTTGATAAATAACTGGACATAAGTCTATTAATTGTGGACAAATAAATATACTAATTAATGTTCATACGTCTATGATTATAAGCCAAGAGAACTATTATAAGAAGGGCTCATTAATACTAATTTGTATACTGATCAAACCTATAAGTATAATTCCCGTTACTCAATACCATAAGTCCAATGGTTGACAAATTAGTTTATGATTCAACTGTGACGACCCGGCCCGTCGTCATGGGACTTACCACCCCGTTACCTTGTATTTATATGTTTCATGCTTTTATATCGGTGTTAGAGTCTATCGGGTGAGTTAGGAGTGATTCTAGTCGAAAATGAGGCAAAAAGCCTTTTGGAAGGAAGCTTTAATATGGAAAGTCAACATGGAGTTGACTATTTAGTTAAAGGAATCAGAATCAGATTCTGATGATTTGGTTAGTTCCGGGAGCAGATTTGTGACTTAGGGGAGCGATCGGAATTGAATTTGGAGGTCCGGTGTAGAAATAGGCTTGAATTGGCTAAGGTTGAATTTTGGCGATATCCGAACGGTAGGTGAGATTTTGATCCGGAGTCGGAATGGAATTCCGACAATTTCTGTAGCTTAGTTATGTTATTTTGGATATGTTTACAAATTTTCAGGTCATTCGGAGGTCGTTTGGTCGGGTTTTCGATCGAATGTTGATTGCAAAAGTTTAAATGAAAACTTAGGCTTGAATTGCTTGAATTCAATGTTTTTCCGTGTTTAAGGGAGTGTTTTTATCATTGGAACAAGTTTGTATAGTGCTATGGAGTATGTTGGTAGTTTTCGTTGGGGTCCCGGGGGCCCCGAGAAGATTTCGGGAGATTAAACGGAAGAATTTCAGGAATTATGCAGGTCTGGGATTTTAAGCTTCTCGTGTTTTCGCTTCTGCGGGTGGGGGACCGCAGAAGCGGATGCGCAGGTGCGGAGTAATTCTCGCAGAAGCGAGATTGGGTTGAGATGGGCAGCTCCGCAGAAGCGGCCAAGGATGTGCAGGAGCGGGGTCGCAGAAGCGAGCCCATGATCGCAGGAGCGGAAAGGGCAGGCCGGTGGAGTTCCGCAGAAGCGGAGCCCTGTTTGCTTATGCGGTCTCGCAGGTGCGAGACCTGGACCGCAGAAGCGGAACTAGGTGGCTAGATAAAAAGTCGCAGAAGCAACGAGCTGATCGTAGAAGCGAACTCGCAGGTGTGAGTCCAAGGTCGCAGATGCGAAAATCGCATCTGTGATAAGAAATAGAAGGGGTAAAATTTCATAAGTCATAAAACATTTAGGGCTCGGAATTAAAAGACGACTTGGGCGATTTTGAAGGGAAATTCAAGGAGATTCTTCAGGTAATCAATTATTGACTCAAATTATGGTTTTACATTGATAAATTAAGCAATTTACACTTGAAAATGGAGGTAAGAGGGTGTATTAATGGGGGAATTTGGCCCCAAGCCAAGGTTTTGATAAATCAAGGATTTGAATGGGCAAACGGAGTCCGATGTTGGTAAATTTTACATGCATAGACTCGTGTTGAGACGAGGATTCCGAATATGAGATTTTCGTAATTTTTCGAGAAGCGTACCAAAAATCAGATATTGACAACTTTGTGGGTTTTGGTGCAAATTGAGTTATTTTGAATGGGTTGTGTATAATTAGCCTATATTGATGTATTCTCAATGATTTTGAACAGATTCGGCATTTGAGGTGGTTGAATTGCGAGGCAAGCGCAAGGCGGACTAAAGTTCCTACCGGACAGAGGTGAGTGGTGGTAGTAAATAATATACTGAGGGTTTGAAACTCTGTATTTGCACTATACAGTGCTTTGATGAGATGAGACACGCGTCATGTTACGGGCGTGGTGACATTGTGATTGGGGAATTGGACTTGGTCCTTTCCGACTAATAGTGTATTGTGCATTATGACTGTGAATGAATTATAACTGTGTAATTGGGCTAGTAGCCATGTTTGGGGCCTTGTGCCGATCTATAGAGCATTAGTGAATCTATAGAGCCAGGTGATGCCTATGTCATGTTGAAAACTTACACTCAGCCGTAAAATTAGTTGTATAGCATATCGTGGGTTAGTACTAGATGTGTACTGTGAGATAGACTACCTAGGGTGGAAATTCCTTGATTTAGCTGAGTGGGGATGAAAGGCCAAGTCTATATTGACTGAGATAGGGTCGAGTAACCACTGTGAGATGTTATATATATATCTATATTGGATCGGACTGCACGCTGCAGTGATGTACATGTGGATCGGACTGCACGCCGCAGTTATATATACAAGTGGGACGGATTGCACGCAGTACTATTATTGCGCTTGTGCTGTAGGAGCCGTTTCGGAGTCTGAGTCTGCACACATTCTCAGTGGGCGCTGGAGTATATTATGTGATCGGGCTGCACGCCGCAGCAGTATAATTATATACGTTTATATATATGTTGGATCGGATTGCACGCCACAGTAATAGATGTATGGATCGGGCTGCACGCCGCAACATCATTGCGCTTGGGCCCATGGAGCCCCTCCGAAGTCTATAAACACCCCCAGTGAGCATCGTCGACATTAAATGGAGCGGGCTGCACGCCTCAGCGTTATATGTATTGGAGAGGGCTGCACGCCGCATCATTATACTTATACATATCCATATATGTACCTATATACTTATACATTATAGACATACGTATACATTTATATACATTGGGTCGGTTGTACACCGTAGCGGTACGAGTGAGGACTAGGTCAGTGTGGGGCCTTGTTGAGATAGATCTGGACTGGAGATGAGGGTATTCACCGTAGTGATGACTTACTTGTGAGGTTGCCCTTAGAACTGTTTAGTGATAGTATCGGTGTTCTTATTTTCAGTTATTGTTTATTATTATTACTCACTAAGTTGAAATATACTCACCCCACTCCCCTGCACTTTTTGTGCCGATTCACAGGTGCCAGAGAGCAGTTGAGCTGTCGTAGCTACTTATTTATTTCTATTCCGCGGAGACTACGAAGTAGTTGCCGACGTCCGTAGAACCTGTTCTCTCCTTCTTTATCATTTTATCGTCTTCATTTTTGCCTAGACCTGTTTGTATTGGATGTTTCATCTGTAGAGGCTCAGACTCGTGACACCATAATTTGGTTGGGACCGTATTTTGTATGTTTCTATTTCCACGTTTATCATTTTGATATGAAAATATGCTATTTAAGTTTAGTTGATCATCTGTAATTAATAATTGGCTGGTTTAATGGATAACATGGCCGGGCTTGCCTAGCATTGTGTTGGGCGCCATCACGACCGGGGTTTGGGTCGTGACAAGTTGGTATCAGAGCCTAGGTTAACAGGTCTCGCAAGTCATGAGCCGGTTTAGTAGAGTCTCGTGGATCGGTACGGGGACGCCTGTACTTATCCTCGGGAGGCTGCAAACCTTTTAGGAAAGCTTCAATTCTTGAAATTCTTGTCGTGCGATTTTTTTGTTGATTCAAATTGAACTTTGACATTATATTCTCTCGCAGATGGCGAGAACTCGAGCTTCCGGATGAGGTGGACGACCACCACTACCACCTAGTAGAGGCCGTGGACACGGCCGTGGTCGTGGCGGAGGTAGGGTAGCTGACCCACAGCCTCCAGTTGCTGAGGCTCCAGCAGCATCAATTTAGGCACCAACTCAGATATTAGTAGTTTGCACTGGCCTGGCACAAGCGGTTTCAGGTACCACCGCAGCAGCTGCATCAAGGACCGGGGGTGGTCATCAGACCCCCGCAGCACGCACTCAAGAGCTAGCAGTGCAGGGCCTGCAGACACATGAGACTCCTCCAGTTCAGCCTGTGGTTCCAGCACGGCCGGCAGATCAGGTTCAAGGGGACAGGGTCCCAGCTATGACTGACGACGAGCAGCATCGTCTTGAGAGGTTCAGCAGATTATCTTCTCCAGTGTTCACTGGTGCTCCGGGCGAGGACGCCCAAGGTTTTATGGACAAGTGCCGTCGGATGCTCCGTACGGCAGGGATCTTGGAGTCCAGCGGTGTATCCTTCACTACCTTTTAGTTTCAGGGGCTAGCCTTTGCTTGGTGGGAGGCCTATGAGCGCCGCAGACTAGCAGGGGCAGCACCACTATCATGGCCAGAGTTCTCCACTATGTTCTAGGAGAAGTGGGTGCCTCGATCTTAGAGAGAGGAAATGCGTAGGCAGTTTGAGGGTCTCCGCCATGGAGACATGTCAGTGTTAGAGTATGAGATCAGATTTACAGGTCATATCAGCAGAGGGGACAACCCTCAACATCTGGCCCTTCTACTTCAGCACCCGCCCCGCCGGCTAGGGGTGAGGGTCAGTCCGCTAGGGGTCGCCCTCGAGGGGGAGGCCTGATCAGGCAGACAGGCTAGATGCTATGCTCTTCAGGGCCGATCTGAGGCCGTAGCTTCTGATGCCATCATTACAGTTATTATTTTAATCTTCCATAAAGATGCCTCAATATTGTTCGATCCTGGTTCTACTTATTCTTATGTATCTACTTATTTTGCTCCTCATTTGGGCACAACCCGAGGGTGTCTTGCATTGCTAGTGCATGTATCTACCCCGGTGGTGGACACTATTGTTGCGGACCATGTATACCGGTCCTGTCTGGTCACTATTGGGAGTTTGGAGACCCGAGTGGACCTATTGCTTCTCAGCATGATTGATTTTGATGTTATATTGGGCATGGATTGGCTATCTCCATGTCATGCTATTCTGGACTGTCATGCTAAGACAGTCACTTTGGCTATGCCGGGCATTCAGAGGATCGAGTGGCATGGCACGACTGATTATCTACTCAGCAGGGTAATATCTTTCCTTAAGGCCCAACGAATGGTTGGGAAGGGATGTCTTTCTTATTTGGCATTTGTGCGGGAGGTCGGAGTTGAGACTCCCAGTATTGATTCTGTTCCCATTGTACGGGACTTTCCTGATGTATTTCCCTTAGACCTGCCGGGCATGCCGCCGGACAGGGACATTGATTTCGAGATCGATTTGGTGCCAGGCACTCAGCCTTTTTCTATTCCTCCATATCGTATGGTACTAGCTGAGTTAAAGCAATTGAAGGAGCAGCTCCAGAAACTCATAGATAAGAGGTTCATTCGGCTTAGTGTGGCACCGTGGGGTGCACTTGTCTTGTTTGTTAAGAAGAAGGATGGCTCTATGATGATGTGTATTGACTACAGGCAGCTGAACAAGGTAAAAGTGACGAATAAGTACCCCTTGCCTCGCATTTAATGATTTATTTGATCAGCTCCAAGGAGCTAGGGTATTCTCGAAGATGGATCTTCGTTGAGGCTACCACCAGCTGAAGATTAGAGAGTTTGATATTATGAAGACAGCCTTCAGGACGAGGTATGGGCATTATGAGTTTCGTGTGATGTCTTTTGGGCTAACCAATGCCCCAGCCTCGTTCATGCATCTGATGAACAGTGTATTTCGGCCATATTTGGACTCCTTCGTGATTGTGTTCATAGATGATATCATGGTGTACTCTCGTAGCCATGAGGAGCATGCTCAGCATCTTAGAGTTGGGTTGCAGAGGTTGCGGGAGGAGAAGTTGTATGCCAAGTTCTCCAAGTGTGAGTTTTGGCTTGAGTCCGTGGCATTCTTAGGAGTTCGTGGCATTCTTAGGACACGTGGTGTCCCGTGATGGTATTCAGGTGTATCCGAGGAAGGTAGAGGCAGTGTAGAGTTGGCCTAGACCTACCTCAGTTACTAAGATTCGTAGCTTCCGAGGATTGGCAGGGTATTATCGCCGATTTGTTCAGGGATTCTCTTCCATTGCTTCACCCTTGACTAGATTGACTCAGAAGGGTGTTCCTTTCATATGGTCTGAGGAGTGCGAGGAGAGCTTTCAGAAGCTCAAGACAGCATTGACCACAGCACTAGTCTTGATACCGCCGTCAGCTTCAGATTCTTATACTATGTATTGTGATGCCTCGGGAGTTGGCATTGGTTGTGTATTGATGCAGGAGGGTAGAGTCACTGCTTATGCTTCTCACCAGTTAAAGCCCCATGAGAAGAACTACCATGTTCATGATTTGGAGCTAGCAGCCATAGTTCACGCTATGAAGATTTGGAGGCATTACCTGTATGGTGTCTCATGTGAGGTGTATATGGACCATCGCAGTCTTCCAGTCTTCAACACTTATTCAAACAGAAGGACCTTAATTTGAGACATCGGAGGTGGCTGGAGTTACTTAAGGATTATGACATCACTATCTTGTATCATCCGGGGAAGGCCAATGTGGTGGCCGATACTTTGAGTCGGAAGGCGGTCAGTATGGGCAGCCTAGCTTTCATCCCAGTTGGGGAGAGACCATTTGCTTATGATGTTCAGGCCCTAGCCAATCGGCTAGTGAGGTTGGATATTTTGGAGCCGAGTGGAGTGTTGGCTTGTGTTGTTTCTCAGTCTTCTTTATATGATCGCATCAGGGAGCGACAGTATGATGACCCACATTTGCTTGTCCTTAAGGACAAAGTGCTACACAATGATGCTGAAGATGTGACTATCGACAATGATGGTTTTCTGAGGGTGCACGACCGTATTTGTGTGCCCAATGTAGATGGCCTACGAGAGTTGATACTAGAGGAGGCACACAGTTCGCGGTACTCCATTCATCCAGGTGCCGCAAAAGATGTACCAAGACTTGAGACAACATTACTGGTGGAGAAGGACGAAGATAGATATTGTTAGGTATGTAGCTAAGTGCCTCAACTGTCAGCAGGTCAAGTATGAGCATCAGAGACCGGGCGATGTTCTTCAGCGTATGGTTATTCCCGAGTGGAAGTGGGAGAGAATCACCAAGGATTTTTTTACTGGGCTCCCTTAGACTTCGAGGAAGTTAGATTCAGCGTGGGTGATTGTTGATCGGCTGACCAAGTCCGCACATTTCATCCAAGTTTGTACTATTTACTCATCGGAGCGGTTAACGGTGATCTTTATTCGGGAGATTGTCAGTTGCATGGGGTCCTAGTGTCTATTATATCTGACAGAGGCACTCAGTTCACTTCTCAGTTTTGGAGAGAATTTTAGCGGGAGATGGGTATGCGGGTTGAGTTGAGCACCGCATTTCACCCTCAGACAGATGGGCAGTCGGAGTGCACTATTCAGATCCTGGAGGATATGTTGCGAGCATGTGTAATTGACTTTGGTGGTTCGTGGGACGAGTTCTTGCCACTTGCTGAGTTTGCCTACAACAACAGTTATCAGTCGAGTATTCAAATGGCCCCGTACGAGGCTTTGTATGGCAAAAGGTATGGCCCCGTACGAGGCGTTGTATGGCAGACAGAGAATAGATTGATAGGGACTGAGTTAGTTCAGGATGCTCTGGATAGAGCGAAGTTGATTCAGGAGAGGCTTCGCACAGCACAGTCACGCCAAAAGAGTTATGCGGACCGTAGGGTTCGAGAGTTGTCTTTCATGGTTGGTGATAGAGTATTGCTGAAGGTTTCACCCATGAAAGGCGTCATGAGATTTGGGAAGAAGGGAAAGATCGGTTCTAGATTCATTGGCCCTTTTGAGATTCTCAGGAGGATTGGAGAGGTGGCCTATATGCTTGATTTGCCACCCAGTCTATCGGGAGTTCATCCGGTATTCCACGTGTCTATGCTCCACAAGTATGTTGGGGACTCATCGCATGTGTTGGAGTTTACTACAGTTCAGCTAGATGATGACTTGACTTATGATGTGGAGCTAGTGGCTATTCTGGGTAGACAGGTTCAAAAGTTGAGGTCCAAGGAGATTGCTTCAGCCAAGGTGCAGTGGAGAGGCCAACCCGTGGAGGAGGCTACTTGGGAGGTCGAGCAGGAGATGCGGAGCAGATATCCTCACCTATTTTAGTCTCCAGGTATGTTTCTTAGCTCGCTCGAGGATGAGCATTTTCTTAAGTTGGGGAGAATGTGACGACCGGTCCGTCATCACGAGACTTACCACCCCGTTACCTTGTATTTATATGTTTCATGCTTTTATATCGGTGTTAGAGTCTATCGGGTGAGTTAGGAGTGATTCTAGTCGAAAATGAGGCAAATAGCCTTCGGGAAGGAAGCTTGAATATGGAAAGTCAACCTGGAGTTGACTATTTAGTTAAAGGGCTCAGAATTGGATTCTGATGATTTGGTTAGTTCCGGGAGGTGATTTGTGACTAAGGGGAGTGATCGGAATTGAATTTGGAGGTCCGGTGTAGAAATAGTCTTGAATTGGCTAAGGTTGAATTTTGGCGATATCCGAACGGCAGGTGAGATTTTGATCCAGGAGTCGGAATGGAATTCCGAAAATTTCTGTAGCTTCGTTATGTGATTTTGGATATGTCTGCAAATTTTCAGGTCATTCGGAGGTCGTTTGGTCGGGTTTTCGATCGAATGTTGGTTGTGGAAGTTTAAATGAAAACTTAGGCTTGAATTGCTTGAATTCGATGTTTTTCCGGGTTTAAGGGATAATTTTTATCATTGTAACAAGTTTGTATAGTGATATGGAGTATGTTGGTGGTTTTCGTTGGGGCCTTGGGGGGCCCGAGAAGGTTTCGGGAGGTTAAACGGAACAATTTCAGGAATTATGCAGGTCTGGGATTTTAAGCTTCTGGTGTTTTTGCTTCTGCGGGTGGGGGACCGCAGAAGCGGATGCGCAGGTGCGGAGTAATTCTCGCAGAAGCGAGATTGGGTTGAGATGGGCAGCTCCGCAGAAGCGGCCAAGGATGTGCAGGAGCGGGGTCGCAGAAGCGAGCCCATGATCGCAGGAGCGGAAAGGGCAGGCCGGTGGAGTTCCGCAGAAGCGGAGCCCTGTTCGCTTATGCGGTCTCGCAGGTGCGAGACCTGGACCGCAGAAGCGGAACTGTGCGGCTAGATAAAAAGTCGCAGAAGCGACGAGTTGATCGCAGAAGCGGATTCGCAGGTGCGAGTCCAAGGTCGCAGAAACGGAAATCGCGTTTGTGATAAGAAAACAGAAGGGGTAAAATTTCATAAGTCATAAAACATTTAGGGCTCGGACTTAAGAGACGACTTGGGCGATTTTGAAGGGAAATTCAAGGAGATTCTTCAGGTAATCAATTATGGACTCAAATTATGGTTTTACATTGATAAATTAAGCAATTTACACTTGAAAATGGAGGTAAGAGGATGTATTAATGGGGGAATTTGGCCCTAAGCCAATGCTTTGATAAATCAATGATTTGAATGGTCAAACGGAATCCGATTTTGGTAAATTTTATATGCATAGACTCGTGTTGAGATAAGGATTCCGAATATGTAATTTTCGTAATTTTTTGAGAAGCGTACCAAAAGTCGGATTTTGACAACTTTGTGGGTTTTGATGCAAATTGAGTTATTTTGAATGGGTTGTGTATAATTAGCCTATATTGATCTATTCTCAATGACTTTGAACAGATTCGGCATCCGAGGCGGTTGAATTGCGAGGCAACTGCAAGGCGGACTAAAGTTCTGACCGGACCGAGGTGAGTGGTGGTAGTAAATAATGTACTGAGGCTTTGAAACCTCGTACTTGCACTATACAGTGCTTTGTTGAGATGAGAAACGCGTCATGTGATAGGCGTGGTGACATTGTGATTGGAGAATTGGACTTGGTCCTTTCCGACTAATAGTGTATTGTGCATTGTGACTGTGAATGAAATTATAACTGTGTAATTAGGCTAGTAGCCATGTTTGGTGCCTTGTGCCGATCTGTAGAGCATTAGGGAACCTATAGAGCCAGGTGACCCCTATGTCATGTTGAAAACTTACACGCAGCCGTAAATTAGTTGTATAGCATATCGTGGGTCAGTACTAGATGTGTACTGTGAGATAGACTACCTAGGGTGGAAATTCCCTGATTTAGCTGAGTGGGCCTCAAAAGCCAAGTCTATATTGACTGAGATAGTGCCGAGGACTTAATGTGAGATATTATATATATCTATATTGGATCGGACTGCACGCCGCAGTGATGTACATGTGGATCGGACTGCACGCCGTAGTAATTTATATACAAGTGGGACGGACTGCACGCCGTAGTATTATTGCGCTTGGGCTGTAGGAGCCCCTTCGGAGTCTGGGTCTACACACATTCTCAGTGGGCGCTGGAGTATATTATGGGATCGGGCTGCACACTGCAGCAGTATAGTTATATATGTATATATATATTGGATCGGACTGCACGCCGCAGTAATACATGTATGGATCGGCTTCACGCCGCAGTATCATAGCGCTTGGGCCTAGGGAGCCCCTCTGAAGTCTGTATACACCCCCAGTGAGCGTCGTCGACGTTAAATGGAGTGGGCTGCACGCCACAGCGTTATATGTATTGGAGCGGGCTGCACGCCGCAACATTATACTTATACATATCCATATATGTACCTATATACTTATACATTATAGACATACATATACATTTATATACATTGGGTCGGTTGTACACCGTAGCGGTACGAGTGAGGACTAGGTCAATGTGGGACCTCGTTGAGATAGATGTGGACTGGAGATGAGGGTATTCACCGTAGTGATGACTTACTTGTCAGGTTGCCCTTAGAACTGTTTAGTGATAGTACCGGTGTTCTTATTTTTAGTTATTATTTATTATTGTTACTCACTGAGTTGAAATATACTCACCCCACTCCTCTGCACTTTTTGTGCAGATTCACAGGTGCCAGAGAGCAGTTGAGATGTCGTAGCTGCTTATTCATTTCTATCCCGCGGAGACTACGAGGTAGCTGCCGACGTCCGCAGGACCTGTTCTCTCCTTCTTTATCATTTTGTCGTCTTCATTTTTGCCTAAACCTGTTTGTATTGGATGTTTTATCTGTAGAGGCTCAGACTCGTGACACCACGATTTGGTTGGGACCGTATTTTGTATGTTTCTACTTCCACGTTTATCATTTTGAGATGAAAATATGCTATTTAAGTGTAATTGATCTTCTGTAATTAATAATTGGCTGGTTTAATGAATAATATAGTCGGGCTTGCCTAGCATTGTGTTAGGCGCCATCACGATCGGGGTTTGGGTCGTGACATCAACTAGTTTGTACAATACTCATTAATACTATTCTAAGAAGGACACGTATATAACGCCATTATATACGTGGAATTTGTGGTAAATCTGACAATGGATATTATATAGGAGTCTTATGAAATGGTCTTATGAAATTGTTATAGACAACCACATAAGTTCAATTAGAATAGGACTAGTGGTATTATCACGATCTTTATAAGATTAGGAGTTATCATAACTTCTAATCTTATAACATACCACAAATTTATATAAAAATTATGATTATTTCAATCCGCATAATATATTACGATTTATATGAGTATGTTATTTTTAATATATTAGTATGAGTATTAAATGAGTTTATTATTTTGACAATACCATATAGTTATAAATTATATTCGCTAAATTATTCATAATAGTATTATAAATATGTTGGACTAAATATATAACATTTAATATATTTAAATGTCCACATACCAATAATATGGGAACATAAGTCCATTTGTCTATAACCTCAAAATTTGTCTCAATACTACGTCATAAGTATGTTAAATCTATATGATTGTAGTAATAGGACCTTCCCGAAATTATACTAGGCCCTAATATTTTTACATATGTAAATTGTTATATGGGACTAAATTATAACACTTAAACGATAATAATATATTTACGATAATTTAAAAATTAGCCAATACAGTATAATATCATATAACTGTATAAATATTACATATTTTTATAATGAGTATGTTATTAAGACTCATATGAGTATGTAATATTTGTTAGTGAATAAATATGTAACATAGTTAGAATAGTATGTTATTGGTATGTAATTTAGTTATTCGGCAATAAATATATTATTCCCCTATATCTCTATTCATACATGTTATTTCGATCGTGGAAATATTTTAAATTATGTCATGTCAGCTTATATTGTCACATGAATAAATTTATGTGTATGCCTATTGGCATACACATAATGTATTAGCAATTGACTCGGGAATGTGGTATATTTGTGGTAAATCTAACAATGTATACGACATAAGTATATATGAACTCAGTTACTTCTAACACATTGACAAATTGAAGGTATAGTCAAGCATATTATTTCATGGACTTATGCTAGGATTAGTATAAAAGTTAATGAACGCATAATCTAGATAACTTATACGATCCTATAAGTTATAAGGGACAATAATAATTTGGTTAATGAATTAACCTATAATTAGTCATAACAATCCTAGATTCACATGCGGTTAAAATGTCATGAATTAATAATAACTAGGCAGACGTATATACGTATATGTATATACGTATATTAAATATCCATTGTCATTATGACTACAATCATAGATTCACATGTGGCCCCCGGTCCTATTCTAATTGGACTTATACGTGTATGATTATAGTAACCCTTATTACATTTCCTAAATATAAGTACAATTATATATACTCGGATTAAAATACATACATTTCCAAATATATTATATCTAATTATACGGACCCCATATAGACTATAATGACGTACTCATAATAGCATATCCTTGGTGGGTACATTTCAATAGGAATATAAGTTGAATTAATAGACCTATTATACACTTATATGTAAATGTTATGAGTATAACAGATTACTACAATCTTATGGTACCATATTATAAATGGTTAATCTTATGGTAGTTATGATAATTATTATATCATAACTACCATAAGATTAACCATTATCTATAGCCCTTCTTATAATAGTTCTCTTGGCTAAAGATTAAACCAAAGAAAATAACAAGGCATAAAATTAAAATGGAGATTATCAAGAAGGAAGGAAAACACTTTGTTTTAGTACATGGTGCATGTCATGGAGGTTGGAGTTGGTACAAGCTAAAGCCTCTGTTAGAAGGTGCAGGCCATAAGGTTACAGCTCTTGATTTAGCAGCTTCTGGTATTGATTTGAGGGAAATACACGAGGTTCGCACACTTTATGATTATACTTTGCCATATGTTAATAAACCTAGGTTTTCTTCGGTGACTATACCATTTAAAATTGTATTCAATAGTAGTCATAGGACCTTCCGTTTATATATCGTATTGGGAGTAATGTCATACGTTTATACTAGGACGCATCGGCCTACGACAACCACATAAGTCCATTAGACTAAGTTATGGTTCATAATTAGACTGAATGAACGTAGTATTGATATCAACCCGTGATTGTGGGTTTATACGATTGCTACATTTTACGTAATTGACCGTCTAACCATCTATGAGTATAAGTCGTACTCATAGACTATTCTGTGTTGTATATCTAGTATTATTCATAGTTACTTATGTAAAATTTATGGGCAGCAGATATACTGAGTTCATACATAGATTTAACAGTGGACTAAGTTATGGGAAATAAATGACTTTGGAATTATATTAATTCCTTTATAAGTACAATCACAGATTATAAATTTATTAAATATCCACGTGTACGTTATACAATTTCCATTAAGCGTCAAGGATGTTAGTTAGTATTTCAATATACTAACTAACACCCTTCATATACTAGATATAATTAATACGTCAATTTGTTGTGGATTGACTTATACCTAGTATATGTCACGATCCGGATTTCCCCCACCATTGGGGCCGTGATGACGCCTACTCGTGGTAGATAGGCAAGTCAGCTCTTTCACATTTTCCTGTTCATACCATCATTTTTGTTCTAATATTAATAGCAAGAATAATTACTCAAATTGTTAAATGCGGAAGTCTTTCGAATAAGAGATGAATAATAATAATGTAAAACAACTGACATAATTCTCTACACAAGATGTGGAGTCATGGTTGGTGAGCGGGTATTGCTCCGGGTATCGCCTATGAAGGGCGTGATGAGGTTCGGAAAGAAGGGCAAGCTCAGTCCTAGGTATATTGGTCCATTTGAAATTCTGGACCGAGTGGGAGAGGTGGCTTACAGGCTAGCACTGCCATCTAGCTTATCAGCCGTACATCCAGTTTTTCATGTATCTATGCTTCGGAGGTACCACGACGATCCTTCACATGTGTTAGACTTCAGTACTGTCCAATTGGGCAATGATTTATTTTACGAGGAGGAGCCGGTGGCCATTCTAGAACGGCAGGTTGGACAATTGAGGTTGAAGAGTTTTCCTTCTGTGCGTGTTCAGTGGAGAGGTTAGCCTCCTGAGGCATCGACCTAGGAGTCCGAGTCTGATATGCGGAGCCGTTACCCACATTTGTTCCCCGACTCAGGTACTTCCTTCTCTTGTCCGTTCGAGGACGAACGGTTGTTTTAGAGGTGGAGTATGTGACGACCCAAAGGGTCATCACCCATTTTCCTCACCTGTTCCGCGCTTCCGAGGCTTTGAAAACCTCATTTATTATTGCCTCGATTTACATGCATAGTCCGGGCATGTAGCCGAAAATTTTTTGTGTTAGAATATGTGAACTCTATGGAAAATTTGAAGAAATTTGATATTAATAGTGATATAGTTGACTTCGGTCAATATTTTTGGTAAATAGACCCGGACCTGAGATCGGACGGTCCCGAAAGGTTCGTAGGAAAATATGGGACTCGGGCATGCGTTCGGAGTCGAATTCTGAGGCCTAGTGGCCAAGATATGAATTTTTCTGTTAAATTGTTTTTGCTGAAATTATTAAATGAAAATTGATAAAAAGACCATGGTATTGGGCTCGTATTTTGGTTCCGGCGTCCGGTACAAGTCTTAAATATTATTTAAGTACTTCCTGCAAAGTTTGACGACATTTGAACCATAAGTTCAAAATTTAAAAGTTTATGAAATTAAAGGAAGAAAATCATGAATTTGAGGCTTGATTCTATGAAAACGATGTTATATTGGAAATTTGACCGCGCGAGCAAGTTCGTAGTATGTTTTTGAGGTTGTGTGCATGTTTGGTTTGGAGCCCGAGGACTCGGGTAAAGATTTGATAGGCCGTTAGGGCAGATTTTGAAAAATAACACAGCTTGTATTTTCCCCCCAGCTGATATCTTCGTAATTGCGAAGAAATACTCGCAATTGCGAGATGACTCAGAGCTAGCCTTGGTTCGCAAATGCGAACCAATCTTTGCAAATATGAAGTGGAAGGGAAATGCCTTGACTCGCAAATGCGAATAAAACCTCGCAAATGCGAAGCCTTAAAAAAAAACTCAAGTTCGCAAATGCGAACGAATTGTCGCAAAAGCGAGTCTGCCCTGTGTTGGGCATAGTTCGCAAATGCGAACTTATTCTCGCAAATGCGAGATCCGCAGCCCAGACCTGTCATGTTCGCAATTGCGAACAAATGTTCACAATTCCCATATCTGCAGCTGTGCAATCTGATACTTAAACGAATTTTAAACCCTTTTTCACCATTCTTACAAAACCCAACACACCACACACGATTCTCCAAGAGCAATATCACTCCAAATCACTTGTAAGTCACTGTTTACTTAATTCTTTCAATTCCTAACATCATTAAACATGTTTTCCAAAGAGAAATCAAAGGTTTTTATGGTTGAAATTGTTGTTTTTGGGTAGAACCTAGTTTTTTTCCTGAATTGGGGAATTGGACCTCGATTTGAGGTCCGATTTCGAAACAAATCATATAATTGAACTTGTGAGGGAATGGGTAACCGGATTTTGGTCAGAACCCCGAATTTCGACCACGTGGGACCGGGGCTGTTTTGTGAAATTTTGGGTAAAACTTTGAGAAAACCATTTTTATGCATCCAAACCAATTTATATAGTAATTATTAAAGTAATTGAACCAATTATGATTAGATTCGAGCGAGTCGAAGGTTGAAATCCGAGGTAAAGCGATAGTTGAAGGTTAATTAGACTTCAAGGCTTTGAGGTAAGTGTTTGATCTATCCTAGCTTGAGGGAATATGATTGAATGTGCTAATTGCTATGTGATCGAGTGCGGTGTATAGGCTGTGGTGACGAGCATCTATACACTGGCGTCTAGCATGACCGTGAGTCGTTTGTTACATATATTGTGAAGTTGGTTATTGTTTACCTTGCCGGGACTTTATTGTGAAATTGATTATTGTTTCTCTTGCCGGGACTTTATTGTGAAGTTGATTATTGTTTCCCTTGCCGGGACTTTACTGTGATGATTATTATTTCCCTTGCCGGGACAGTTCATATTATTTGTTTCATTCTTTTGCCCTTAACTGTGATTGTTATTTGGGGTGAGGAAGAGTGATAATGCACGAAGGGTGATGCCGTGCCATTTTTACTTATGTTCGCACGACGGATCATTCCGTCCCTAGCTTTACTGATTATTCACGAAGGATCATGCCATGCTTTGTTTTACTGATTATGCACGAAGGATCATGCCATGCCTTGTTTTACTGATTATGCACGAAGGAACATTCCGTGCCGTTGTTATTTGAAACATGCACGAAGGATCATGTCGTGCCATGGAAGTGAGGATGAGAGTAAAAGAACGAAGGGTGATGTCGTACACTTTTATTTGATTATTTGGTGAGGATCGGAGTAAAAGCACGAAGGGTGATGCCGTGCAACCATTTAAATTTCTTGTTTTGGTGATAGCTGTTTTTACTACACTCTGATTCTCTTTACTGATTTATTATATGTTGCTGATTGTGTTCCCCCAGTAAGATACTTCTTTGATAACTTTGTTACTTGATATTCCTGTTATTTTATGGGTTGTATATATATATATAGAACTGCACAGGTTTATGTGAGTGTCTGGTCCTAGGCTTGTCACTACTTCGCCGGGATAGGCCAGACACTTACCAGCACATGGGGTCGGATTGTGCTGATACTGCACTTCTGTGCGTTTTTGCACAGGTCCAGGTTTCGAGCAGGAGCAGCAGCAGTAGGGTACTTGTGGGATTTCTGTGCTTCCGAGACCGAGGTAGCTTGCAAGCATCCGCAGGCCCGGCGTCTACTCTATTTATTTTTGTTATTGCTGTGGTCTCATTGTTCCGAGATAGACGGTTGTTCATTATTTCCTTTCAGACTATTATGTGTAGTTATTCCTTAGTAGTTCGTGAGTTGGTAACTCCACATCTTGGGTAGAGAATTATGTCAGTTGTTTTACATTATTATTATTCATCTCTTATTCGAACGACATCCGCATTTAATAATTTGAGTAATTATTCTTGCTATTAAATATGAGAACAAAAATGATGGTATGAACAGGAAAATGTGAATGAGTTGGCTTGCCAAGCTACCACTAGTAGGCTCCATCACGATCCCGATGGTAGGGGAAATCCGGGTCGTGACAAGTTGGTATCAGAGCTTTAGGTTACATAGGTCTCACAACTCACGAACAAGCTTAGTAGAGATTGAGGGGTAGGTACGGAGACCTCTGTACTTGTCCTCCAGAGTATATTGAGTTAGGAAAAAGTCTCTCATTTGTTCCTTCTTGTCGTGCGATTTGTTCCTCAAATACTGATTGAATTTCTACTCTGTCCTTTCGCAGATGGTGAGGACATGCGCTTCGTCATCTGCTGATCAGCAGCCTAAGCCCCAGGCAGCTCCCACGAGGGGCAGGGGCCGAGGCCGTGGTAGGGGCAGAGCTCAGCCCCAGGCAGCGATTCCAGAGGTGGAGCCTCATGTTGAGATTGGTGTGAGCACGTGATTTTTGCCCTATATGAGTATTGCTCCCAAAAATTCTAAATAAAATAATTTTGTGTCGTTTGCAATTATCGTGGATTTTGTATTATTTTTTCTCTTATTGTTTGCATTTGTGTGTGCGTGTTTATTTGATTAAATTAATAAAAATACAAAAATATGTTCTAAAAGCATTTAGAATTTATTTTTAAATTTTTTAGTTAATTAGTAAATTACTTATTTTACAAAATGAAAAAAAATCACAAAACAAATAATGTATTTTTGTATTTTTAGTGTTTAATATCAAAATTGTGTGACTTAATATGTAATTGTGCGATTAATTTAAAGTTAAATTGGTATTTTAAGTTGATTTTAGTGTATAATTTAAATTAGGATTATTAATCTTAATATCCAAATCGTGTAATTTGATATGTAATTTTGATTAACTATTATTTAAAGTTAAATTGGTATTTTTTTTAGGTGATTTAGTGTATAATTTGAATTAGGATCAGATTTGGGTCAACCCACCTCCAGCCCAAACAAATCCTCCTAAAAAACCAGCCCAGTACCCATTACCCATCAGACTAACCCGGACCCATCACCCCATTAATCTTAGCCGTTAGATGTAATAATCCAACGGTTGAGATTGATGCCTGCATTTTAAACTATCAAAGACCCCTCCCCCCAAACCCTTTACACATCTTCATTCCCCCAAACCCTAAAATACTATCTTCTTCTCTCAAAACCGCCGCTCCTCACGCCAACACCAAACAACACCCAATTCATCTTCCTTCATCAACCATATTTCTAACAGAAATTGTAAATAGTGACGAAGTTGGTCACAGCAAACTTCCTTCTCCCTCTCCTACCAATGGATGATAGTTCTAGTACCGCCAGTAGCACTGCCGTGTTCGTCGCTGACAGTTCTAGTACCACCAGCAGCACCGCCGCTTCTACGGTGGCAAAGTCACGAGAAACTAGAAGATGGGCAGACGAAGCCGACGAGATAGATCAAGCCGAGCAGTCTGAAAACGCTAGCGCCGAGACTGAAATTGGATCTCTACAAATTGACGAGTCCAAAAGAGTCAACAACTCCACTCTTGATGATCCAGTAGATTCTTCAGAAGTCAAAGAGAAAGCTGGGATAAGACGAAGTTTTAGGGCAGAAAATAAACAAGAACAACTACTTGCCAAGGCTAAGCAAAAGCAAGAGGATTTGTCAAAAAATGCCCGGTTTGAGCAAATATGGTAGAGCAGAAATGAAAAAGCGAAAGTTCTCAAGACGTATCAGAACAAGGAGACAGTGAGGCAGTCCGCTCAGGCTAGATGAGGTTTTCCGGTGAGGGTTCAGTTTGAATCTTGTGTCTTTCTTCTCAATTTTCTTCGGTGCTTCAAAATCAGAAGATACTGCCTAAAATATTTCAATTCTGTCTCTACTTGTCAATTCTAGTTTTTATTTTTTTGAAATTCAATACTGTTTATTGTCGCTGTTCGTGGAGTGAATTAATCTCTGTCACTGCTGGATGTTGAACTTTGCGTTTGTAGCTATTTTCTTCATTCTGCTCGTCTCCAAATGGCCTTTTATTTGGTCGAATTTGTTTCTTCTATCATTACATATATATTATAAGTTAATTGAATGAAATCGTCGATTAGTTTCGTACAAGTCGTACAAGACAGTCGTGGTAATATTGATTAGTTTCATCTTGAACCCCTATTGAATTAATTGGGTTTGTCGGCTGATTTGTTTTTGTCACGACCCAAATCCGGTCGTGATGGCGCCCAACAATCAAGCTAGGCCAGCCAGACCAACAATTTCTGATTTCATCTAATACCAGTCCCAAATGGACAACCCATGAAGAATATATGAGTTTAAGAACTCCAATAATAACAATAATGAACAAAGTACTGACACTCCCAAATATCCGGAGTCACAAGTCTAGAGCCTCTAACAAAATCCAACAGGAAATAGAGAGTACTATATAGAAATACTCAAGTCTGAATACAAATACAAATAACAACTGGAAAGGAGAGGAGAAGCTAGGTTCTGCGAACGTAGGCAGCTACCTCAGCAACTCGATATGACACTACAAACGCTGGAAATGCCTGTCTACTGCTCCTGAGTACCTGAGTCTGCACACAAAAGGTGCAGGGAGTAGGGGTGAGTACTAAGTACTCAATGAGTAATAAATATATACAAGTAGCTGAAAATAAGAAATCCACAGAATACCACAATATGAAGCTACACTACAGTCCGAATCTCCTACGAACTAGCATCAACAGTACATTTCAGCTACCACAGAGTAATTTAACAAATAAAGATGCAATGCAATGCACATAACCGCTACGGCGTGTAGCCCGATCCAATTTAACGTCGACGACGCTCACTGGGGGTGTGTACAGACTCCGGAGGGGCTCCTACAGCCCAAGCGCAATACTGCTGCGGCGTGCAGCCCGATCCTCATATCAACCACTGCGGCGTGCAGCCCGATCCCATGCTCAGTCCACAATAAGCAAATAAGTCACAAAACAGTTCATTTTTCTTAATTCCAGTTCTCAATTCATAATTTATGAAAAATACTTTAACTTTATTAAATTTGCAAAAGCCGGTGACTTAGCATTTCAAAAGTGTGATTTCAATTTCCAGGACTGAGATCAGTGATTTAAGCAATTATAGCTATCACATAGTTATTGTCCTCTAAGGACACTACAGGTCGGCACAAGGCCCCAAACAAGGCTTACAACCCACAAATATATCAAATACAGTGTATTACCAACACTAATAACATATTATTCATTTCCGGGATGGACCAAATCTCAATCCCCCAGTCACAATCAATCCCGCACCTGCCACGGTTTGCGAGCCACGCCCTACTAGCGTCACAATGTGCTAAGCCGGGGTTTCGAACACTCAGGCTACCATATACACAAACTACTCACCTCTAGCCGGCCGTAGACTCGTCCGAGATGCCTTTTCCTTTGACTTTAGCTCCCTCGTGTGTAGAATCTAGTCAAACCACAATAATTATATCAAATACGGGTCAAAGAATCATAACACATTTCAATTTACATGAAATTCGCATAAATACACCAAGTTGGTAAAACCCGACCCCGGGCCCACTGCTCGGAAAATTTCGAAATTAGTACCAACGCGACCCTCATCTCGCCACGAGTCCGTGCAAATAAAATTTATCGAAATCGGAGTTCAAATGGCCTTCCAAATCCAAAAATCCCGTTTTCAATACTTAGGCCACAATTCTTCAAAATTCTACCCAAATTCATGAAGATTGATGTTAATTCTACCATAAAATGATGTTTTTGAGTCAAGAATCTTACCTCCGATGAATATCCGATGACTTCTCAGTGATTTCCTCGAGTTTTCTTCTCTCTAGGGCTCAAAATTATGTTTTGGGGGTGTAAACCCGTAAGCCTTCTGTTTCTGGATTTTATTCACTGCCAGAGCTTTTTGCTCTTCGCGTTCGCGTGAGCTCCCACACGTTCGCGATGAACAGCTCCATCTTACTCTTCGCGAACGCGACGCCTACCACGCGTTCGCGATGCTCAATTCCAGCTACCCTTCGCGAACGCGATGCCATTCACGCGTTCGCGATGCTCAAACTCCCAGCCGCCCAAATTCCTTCTACGCGTTCGCGATACTCCTCCCGCGAACGCGAAGCCTTACCCTCACACACCTACGCAAACGCGACCACTGGAACGCGAACGCGATGCACACGATCCCTGGCCTATGTGAACGCGGCTCCCCTTCTCGTGAACGCGATGCATGATCCGCCTGGCCTTTGCGAACGCGGCCCATGCCACGCGAACGCGAAGGCTTAGATGCCTGGGCAGAACCTGCAGTTTTTCTGCAGATTTTTGCCAAGTCCAAAAGCCCGGTTGATGGTCCGAAATTATCCCGAGGCCCCCGGGACCCCAACGAAAACCACCAACGTGCTCCAAAACATGATACGGACTTGTTCAAATCCTAAAAACACCATACTAAACATCAAAATCACCATTTACTCACGAATTCAAGCCTAAGTTTCTTCAAACTTTCAAAACTAACATTCAATCCAAAACCCGATCTAACGACGTCCGAATGACCTGAAAATTTATAGACATATCCAAAATCACATAACGAAGCTACAGAAATTGTCGGAATTCCATTCCGACCCCCGGATCAAAATATCACCTACCATCCGGTTTTTGCCAAAATTCAACCTTCGCCAATTCAAGCCTAAAACTACACCGGACCTCCGAATTCAATTCCGATTGCTCTCCTAAGTCATAAATGATCCCCCGAAACTAGTCGAATCATCATAATCCGGTTCCGAGCACTCTAACTCAATAGTCAACTCTTGGTTGACTTTCCATATTCAAGCTTCCTTCAAGCATGCTATTTGCTTCATTTTCAATCCAAATCACTTCTAACTCACCCGATATACTCTAATACTGTTATAAAAGCATAAGATATGTAAATGCAAGGTAACGGGGTGGTAATTCCCGTAACGACAGGCCGATTCGTTACATTCTCCCTAACTTAAACAAACGCTCATCCGCGAGCGGGTTAAGAAACATACCTGGAGTATCAAACAAGTGTGGATATCTACTTCGCATCTTCCGCTCGGTCTCCCAAGTTGCTTCCTCTACGGGACGACCTCTCCACTGCACTTTCACTGAAGCTATATCCTTAGATCTCAGCTTACGAACCTGTCGACCCAAAATGGCTACCGGTTCCACATCATAAGTCAAATCCTCATCTAGCTGTATCGTGCTGAAGTCCAACACATGAGACGGGTCTCCGACATACTTCCGGAGCATAGATACATGGAACACCGGGTGAACCCCCGACAAACTGGGTGGCAAAGCAAGCATATAGGCCACCTCCCCAACTTTTCTAAGCACCTCAAAAGGTCCAATAAACCTTGGGCTCAACTTCCCTTTCTTTCCAAACCTCATAACACCCTTCATAGGCGAAACCTTCAGCAACACCTTCTCACCTACCGAATAAGACACATCTCGGACCTTCCGGTCCGCATAACTCTTCTGACGCAACTGAGCTGTGCGAAGTCTTTCCTGAATCACCTTCACCTTATCTAAGGCATCTTGGACTAACTCTGTTCCTAACAACCTAGCCTCGCCGGGCTCGAACCAACCGACTGGAGACCTACACCGTCTCCCATATAAAGCTTCATACGGTGCCATCTGAATGCTGGACCGATAGCTATTATTATAAGCAAACTCCGCAAGAGGCAAATAATCAGCCCATGAACCACCGAAATCAATGACACAAGCACGCAACATGTCCTCCAATATCCCAATAGTACGCTCAGACTGCCCATCCGTCTGTGGATGAAATGCTGTGCTCAGCTCTACCTGTGAACCCAACTCTCGCCGAAATGTCCTCCAGAACTGAGAAGTGAACTGGGTACCTCTGTCTGATATAATAGAAATGGGAATTCCATGCAATCTCACTATCTCACTGATGAATATCTCCGCCAACCGCTCTGAGGAATAAGTAGTACATACTGGGATGAAGTGAGCTGACTTGGTCAACCTATCCACCACCACCCAAACTAAATCAAACTTCCTCGCTGTCCCAGGGAGTCCACTAACAAAGTCCATAGTAATCCTTTCCCACTTCCACTCAGGAATATCAATACACTGGAATACACCACCAGGTCTCTGATGCTCATACTTAACCTGCTGACAATTTAGACACCGAGCCACATAGTTCACAATATCTTTCTTCATCTTTCTCTACCAGTAATGTTGCTTCAAATCCTGATACATCTTCGCGGCTCCTGGATGAATAGAATACCTCGAACCGTGGGCCTCCTCCAATATCAACTCACGAAGGCCATCAACATTGGGCACGCATATCCGGCCTTGCATCCGCAATACACCATCACTATCAATAGTGACATCTCTGGCATCATCTTGTTGAACTCTGTCCTTAAGGACAAGTAAGTGTGGATCATCATACCGGCGCTCTCGAATACAATCATATAAAGAAGAACGAGCTACTACACAAGCCATCACCCGACTGGGCTCAGAAATATCCAGCCTCACCATCTGATTAGCTAACGCCTGAACATCAACTGCTAGGGGTCTCTCCCCAACTGGAATATACGCCAAACTGCCCATACTAATAGCCTTCCGGCTCAATGCATCAGCCACTACATTGGCTTTCTCGGGATGGTACAAGATAGTAATATCATAGTCTTTACGCAACTCAAGCCATCTCCGCTGCCTCAAATTTAAATCTTTCTGCTTAAACAAATGTTGAAGGCTGCGGTGGTCTGTATATACATCACAAAATACACCATATAAGTAATGCCTCCAAATCTTCAAGGCATGAACAATAGCAGCTAACTCCAAATCATGAACAGGGTAGTTCTTCTCGTGGGGCTTTAGCCTGACGAGAAGCATATGCAATAACTCTACCCTCCTGCATCAACACACAACCGAGTCCAACTCCGGAAGCATCACAATACACCGTATATGACCCTGAGGCCGATGGTAACACAAGTACTGGAGCTGTGGTCAAAGCCTCCTTGAGCTTCTGAAAGCTCTCCTCACATTCATCAGGCCACACAAATGGAGCATTCTTCTGTGTCAACTTAGTCAACGGTGAAGCAATAGATGAGAAACCTTGATCAAACCGGCGATAATAGCCTGCCAAGCCGAGAAAACTCCGAATCTCTGTAGCTGAGGAAGGTCTGGGCCAATTCTGCACTGCCTCAACCTTCCTGAGGATCAACCCGAATACCATCACTGGACACTACATGTCCCAGAAAACCGACAGTATCAAGCCAGAAATCACACTTAGTGAATTTTGCATAAAGCTTCTCATCTCTCAATCTCTGCAATACCACCCTCAAATGCTGTGCATGCTCCTCCTGGCTGCGTGAATATACCAGAATATCATCAATAAACACAATCACAAAAGAATCAAGGTACGGCCGAAATACACTATTCATCAAGTGCATGAATGCCGCTGGGGCATTAGTCAACCCGAAAGACATCACCAGGAACTCGTAGTGCCCATATCGCGTCCTGAACGCTGTCTTCATAATATCCGAGTCCCTGATCTTCAACCGATGATAGCCCGATCGAAGATCAATCTTAGAAAATACACTAGCTCCCTGGAGCTGATCAAATAGGTCCTCAATACGAGGCAATGGGTACTTATTCTTCACTGTTACCTTGTTCAGCTGCCCGTAATCAATGCACATTCTCATTGTGCCATCTTTCTTCTTCACGAACAACACCGGTGCACCCCAAGGTGACACACTCGGGCGAATGAAACCCTTATCTAAGAGTTCCTGAAGCTGTTCTTTCAATTCTTTTAACTCTGCCGGTGCCATGCGATAGGGAGGAATAGAAATGGGCTGAGTGCCCGGCACCAAGTCAATACCAAAGTCAATATCTCTGTCAGGCGGCATGCCTGGCAGGTCTGGTAGAAATACATCCGGAAACTCCCTCACAATGGGGACTGAATCAAGACTGGGTGTCTCAGACTCAACATTTCTAATGAAGGCCAAATAAGACAAACAACCCTTGCCAATTATTCGTTTGGCCTTTATATAAGAAATCACCCTGCCGGACACATAATCAGTCAAGCCACGCCACTCGATCCTCGGATTACCTGGAATAGCTAGTGTGACTGTCTTGGCATGATAGTCCATAATCGCATGGTAAGGAGATAGCCAATCCATGCCTAGAATTACATCAAAATCTACCATGCCCAGTAGTAATAGATCAACTCGGGTCTCCAGACCCCCAATAGTAATAAGACAGGATCGATATACCTGATCCACAACAACAGTATCCCCCACCTGGGGTAGACACATGTACGGGCAAAGCAAGAATACCATGGGTCATACCCAAATGATGTGCAAAATAAGTAGAGACATAAGAATAGGTGGATCCGAGATCAAATAAGACAGAAGCATCCCTGTGGCAGACTGAGATAATACCTGAAATAACCGCATCTGAAGCACTAGCATCCTTTCTATCCGGAAGAGCGTAGAAACGAGCCTGGCCTCCACCAGTACGATCCTCACCCCTAGGGCGACCTCTGGATACCTGGCCACCAGTCCTAGCCGACTGTGCTGGCGCTGAAGAAACAGGAGTAGAAGACGAGGGCTGATCCCTCTGCTGAGACCGCTTACGAAGCCACTGAGGACACTCTCTCCTGATATGGCCCAAATCACCGCACTTAAAACAACGGCTTGAAGATGGAATAAGGGGCTGCTGATGACCCCTCGCTACAGATGAACGCTGTGCTGAGGAAGTAGGAGCAGAGCTCTGAGATGGAAGAGCACTCAGTGCAGGATCACTCTGCTGACGGCTCTGCTGACCCTGATAACCCTGATGGCCCTGATGACCACGATCTGATGAAACCCCACTAGACTCTGCACGTCCAGACTGATGAGACCTGAAAGAACGACCCCTGCTATTGTCACGACCCCAAATCCGGTCGTGATGGCGCCCAGCACATTGCTAAGCCAGCCTGACCAATCCATATCAACCACGGAGCTAGAAGCTCTCTTTAACCCATTTAAGCAAATTAATCCAAGAAATAACAGCGATATATGTAACGAAAACGGGGGAAACAAGTCCCATAATACATCAACTCCCATAGACCAAGGGTCAAGAGTCATGAGCCTCTAATGAACATGAGTGTATAAAGGTTTACAAGATACCAAGTGCGGAAAGAAATGTCAATACAAAATCAAAAGACAGTAGGAAGGAATGTTGGGTCCTGCGGACTCTGCAGCTACCTCGAATATCCACAAACGTCGCCTCGCACAGCTACTGGATCACTGCTGAGAGGTACCTGGATCTGCACACAAGGTGCAGGGAGTAAAATGAGTACTGCCAGACTCAGTGGTAATAAACAAGAGTAAGACAGCGCAGATAAGAAATCCGCAATAAAGCACTATGTAAAGCTATAATCAGCTACCCTGTCATAGAATCAATCTTCACTGTACCTGTTCCAACAAATACCAATAAATAGCATAACAGCTAGCAGATGTAGCTAAATGCAATGCAATGCATGATATGACCGCTACGGCGCGTAGCTCGACTCCAATTTTGGGTACCCGTGCTCACTGTGGGGGTTCAGACTCCGGAGGGGCTCCTACAGCCCAAGCACATCTCATAGAGATATTCCCGCGGCGTGCAGTCCGATCCAACATATATCTCGCTGCGGCGCGCAGCCCGATCCACTACTAGTCAGCTAATATGCAGATACAGCCTCGCAGGCTCAAAAATAGTTTTTGAAAACTCTTTTATCATTTTTCAGCTGGAAAACAGTAATGTCAAGTTCCAGAGATTGGAATTGGCATAATAACAAAAATAGCTGCGGACTAGTAGTAAACTAGCATGTCTATATGATAAGACAATGATAACGATCCTCGCGGGATCCAATAACTGGCTCACGGCCCACATGTATACTCAACCGCCCAAGAAGGGGTTCCTCGGCTCAAGAGTGGCCATTATCACAATATATATATATATATGCAACCATCCGAGAAGGAGGTTCGACGGCTCTAGAATAGCCAATATTACAGTATCAACAGGTTGGACTAATATATAGTCTCCAGTTCATGATCGACCCCGCACTCTCAAGAGTGTGCGTGTCTCGCCACTATACAGCGTCACAAAGTGGTATACCGGGGTTTCGAACCCGCTGGTCATCACCCACATCTATTACTCACCTCAATACGGCGCGACGACTACTCCGCAATGCCCTTGCCACGAGGATCAAGCTCCGCACGCGTAGAATCTGATCAAATACAGTAGAAACACAACAAATTAGGCCAATGGGACGACACCCAATCAATATAACTCAATTTACATCAAAATTCCCAAAGTTGTCAAAACCCGACTTTCGGTACGCTTATCGAAAAATCACGAAAGTCACATATTCGGAACCCTCATCTCAATACGAGTCTAAGCATATCAATTTTACCAAATTCGGACTCCATTTGCCCATTCAAAACCTTGATTTTCTAAAGTTCAAGCCTAGGGCTAAATCCTCCATAAATTACCCCAAATTCCTCCATTTTCATGATATAATTGCATAATATTACCAATATTAATCATAGTTTAAGTCCATAGATGATTACCTGATGATTTCCCTTGAATTTCTCTTCAAAATCGCCCAAATCGCCTCTAAAGCCGAGACCCAAAATGTGTGAAATGTTCTGAAATTTTTCTAACTTATGATACACTTACTTACAGCGATTTTCGCTTCCGCGGAATATTTTCCGCTTCTACGCGTCCGTATCCGCGACCAAAGGGTCGCTTCAGCGGTTCCAGGCCTAGCCGGCCATTTCCGCTTCTGCGAACAATGGGCCGCTTAAGCGGACCCGCTTCTGCGAAGAAGCTTCCGCTTCTGCGGAAAAATCCGCCTCTGCGCGTCCCTGACCGCTTCTGCGGTATCGCCCAAGCGGAGAAACGTCCGCTTCCGCGGACCATGCCCCAATTGCCCTCGTCCGCTTCTGCGATCATCGGGTCGCACCAGCGACCCCGCTTCAGCGGAAAGGCGTCCGCTTCTGCGAAACACCCGCTCCTGCGCTCCCATATCCGCTTCTGCGGACTCGCTCCTGCGACCACAATTCCGCAGGAGCGAAAATGACAGAACCAGAACTCTCAACCTGAAATTTCCACAATTTTCTCCCGTTTAACCATCCGAAAACACCCCGAGGCCCCCGGACCTCATCCAAACATACCAACACATCTTAATACCTCATTCGAACTTGCTCCAATCCTCAAAACACGTCTAACAACATCAAAACCCATAATTCGCATCGAATTCAAGCCTAAATTCCTTAAAACATTCCAAACTACACATTCAATCAAAAACCCGACCAAACGACGTCCGAATGACCTGAAATTTTGCAGGCACATCCAAAATCACCTAACGGAGCTACTGCAACTGTCGGAATTCCATTCCGACTCCCGGATCAAAATCTCACCTACCGTTCGGATCTCGCCAAAATTCAACCTTAGCCAATTCAAGCCTATTTCTACACCGGGTCTCCAAATTCAATTCCGATCGCTCCCCTAAGTCACAATTCACCTCCCGGAACTAACCGAATCATCAGAATCCGATTCCGAGCCCTCTAACCAAATAGTCAACTCCGGGTTGACTTTCCTTATTCAAGTTTCCTTCACAAAGGCTATATGCCTCATTTTCAATCCCAATCACTCCTAACTCACCCGATAGACTCTAACACTGATATAAAACCATAAAACATGTATTTACAACGTAACGGGGTGGTAATTCCCGTGACGACGGGCCGGGTCGTCACATTCTCCCCTCTTAAGCAAACGCTCGTCCTCGAGCGGGTCAAGAAACATACCTGAAGTCTCAAACAAGTGAGGATATCTGCTCCGCATCTCCCGCTCGATCTCCCAAGTGGCCTCCTCCACGGGTCGACCTCTCCACTGAACCTTAACTGATGCAATCTCCTTAGACCTCAATTTTCTCACCCGACGACCCAAAATAGCAATAGGCTCCACATCATAGGATAGATCACCATCAAGCCGAATGGTGCTGAAATCTAATACATGAGACGGATCTCCAATGTACTTCCGGAGCATAGACACATGGAATACTGGATGAACGCTGGATAAGCTGGGCGGCAAGGCCAACTCATATGCCACCTCTCCAACTCTCCTAAGTATCTCAAAAGGACCAATGTACCTGGGACTCAACTTTCCTTTCTTCCCAAACCTCATGACACCCTTCATAGGTGAAATCTTCAACAATACTCCGTCACCAACCATGAAAGACAACTCTCGAACTCTACGGTCCGCATAACTCTTCTGACGAGACTGTGCTGTACGAAGCCTCTCCTGGATCAACTTTGCTCTATCCAGAGCATCCTGGACTAACTCAGTCCCTATAAATCTAACCTCACCAGGCTCAAACCATCCCACGGGGGATCTACACCGCCTGCCATACAATGCCTCATACGGGGCCATCTGAATACTCGACTGATAACTGTTGTTGTAGGCAAACTCAACAAGTGGTAGGAACTCATCCCACGAACCACCAAAATCAATCACACAAGCTCGCAACATATCCTCCAAGATCCGAATAGTGCGCTCAGACTGTCCGTCTGTCTGGGGGTGAAATGTTGTACTCAACTCAACCCGTGTACCCATCTCTCGCTGAAATGCTCTCCAAAACTGAGAAGTGAACTGAGTACCCCTATCGGATATGATAGACACTGGGATCCCATGCAACCGGACAATCTCCTTAATAAAGATCGATGCCAACCGCTCCGACGAGTAGGTAGTACTAACTGGAATGAAGTGAGCTGACTTGGTCAACCTATCCACAATCACCCAAACATAATCAAACTTCCTCGCTGTCCAAGGGAGTCCAATGACAAAGTCCATAGTGACCCTCTCCCATTTCCACTCAGGAATAGCAATGCGCTGAAATACACCACCGGGCCTCCGGTGCTCGTACTTAACCTGCTGACAGTTGAGGCACCGTGCTACATGTCCGACAATGTCCATTTTCATCTTTCTCCACCAATAGTGTTGTTTCAAATCTTGATACATCTTAGCGGCTCCAGGGATGGATAGAATACCGCGAGCTATGGGCCTCCTCCAGAATCAACTCACGAAGGCCATCAACATTGGGCACACATATCCGGCCCCGCATCCTCAATACGCCGTCACTATCAATGGTGACATCTCTAGCATCATCATGTTGAACTCTGTCCCTCAAAGGACAGCCAAATGTGGATCATCATACTGGCGCTCACGAATACAATCATATAGAGATGACCGAGATACAACACAAGCCAATACCCCGCTGGGCTCCGAAATATCTAACCTCACTAGCCGATTGGCTAGCACCTGAACATCATGAGCAAATGGCCTCTCCTCAGCCGGAATATATGCCAAGCTCCCCATACCGACCGCCTTCCGGCTCAAAGCATCGGCCACCACATTGGCCTTCCCCGGATGATATAATATAGTAATGTCATAATCCTTCAGCAACTCTAGCCATCTCCGCTGTCTCAAATTAAGGTCTTTCTGTTTGAACAAGTGCCGGAGACTACGATGGTCGGTATACACCTCACAAGACACGCCGTACAAATAGTGCCTCCAAATCTTCAAGGCATGAACAATGGCGCCTAGCTCCAAGTCATGAACAGGATAGTTCTTCTCATGCGGCTTCAACTGCCGAGAAGCATAAGCAATTACCTTTCCTTCCTGCATCAACACACAACCTATCCCCACTCTCGAGGCATCACAATAAACGGTATATGAACCTCAAGCTGATGGCAATACTAACACTGGAGCTGTGGTCAAAGCTGTCTTGAGCTTCTGAAAGCTCTCCTCGCACTCATCCGACCACACGAATGGTGCACCCTTCCGGGTCAATTTAGTCAATGAAGAAGCAATGGATGAAAATCCCTGAACAAACCGGCGATAATACCCCGCCAAGCCAAGAAAACTCCCGATCTCTGTAGCTGAGGACGGTCTAGGCCAACTCTGCACCGCCTCTATCTTTTTCTGATCAACCCGAATACCATCACGAGACACCACATGTCCCAAAAATGCTACGGACTCGAGCCAAAACTCGCACTTGGAGAATTTAGCATATAGCTTCTCCTCCCTCAATCTCTGCAACACAATACTCAAATGCTGAGCATGCTCCTCCTGACTACGGGAGTAGACTAGAATGTCATCAATGAACACAATCACAAATAAATCCAAATAAGGCCTCAACACACTGTTCATCAGATGCATAAATGCTGCTGGGGCGTTGGTCAGCCCAAACGACATCACAAGGAACTCATAATGACCATATCGGGTCCTCAATGCAGTCTTCATAATATCCGAGTCCCTGATCTTCAGCTGGTGATAGCCTGAACGAAGATCGATCTTAGAAAACACCCTCGCACCCTGTAACCGATCAAACAAATCATCTATGCGCGGTAGAGGGTACTTGTTCTTCACTGTCACTTTGTTCAATTGCCTATAATCAATACACATTCGCATGGAACCATCTTTCTTTTTAACAAACAATACTGGCGCACCCCATGGAGACACACTAGGGCGAATGAAACCCTTATCCAGAAGCTCTTGAAGCTGCTCTTTTAGTTCTTTCAACTCGGCTGGTGCCATTCGATAAGGAGGAATGGATATAGGCTGAGTGCCCGGCACCAAGTCAATGCCAAAATCAATATCCCTGTCCGGCGGCATGCCCGGCAGGTCTGAGGGGAATACATCTGGGAAGTCCCTCACAACAGGTACAGAATCAATGCTAGGAGACTCAGCTCCCACATCTCTCACAAAAGCTAAGTACGATAAACACCCTTTTTCAACCATCTTCTGAGCTTTTAAAAACGAAATAACACGGCTAGGGACGAAATCGGTCGAACCCCGCCACTCGATCTGAGAAATACCAGGAATGGCCAACAAAACTGTCTTAGCATGACAATCCAATATAGCATGGTACGGAGACAACCAGTCCATACCCAATATAACATCAAAGTCCACCATACCCAACAATAACAAATCTGCCTGGGTCTCCATACCCCCAATAGATATAACACAGGATCTATAGACATGATCCACAACAATCGTATCACCCACGGGGGTGGATACATGAACAGGTAATTCAAGACTACCACGAGTTGCACCCAAATGACGTGCAAAATAAGAGGACACGTAAGAATATGTGGACCCTGGATCAAATAG